>JARBWK010000014.1:15468682-15473682 GCA_030556195.1 Anolis apletophallus | reverse complement strand
CTCATTTCTCTTTCTTTCCCTTCTCTCTCTCTCTCATTTCTCTTTCTTTATCTTCTCTCTAACATTCTCTCGCTAATTTTTGTTTTATGTCTTCTTTCTGTCATGATCTCTCTCATTTCTCTCTCTCTCCCATTCTCTCTTAATTATCTTTTCCTCTCTTCTCTCTCATTTTTTCCTCTTTCTCTTTGCCTGTCTCTAATTCTCTCTCTCTCATTTCTCTTTTTCTCTGTTCTTTCTATCGTTCTCTCTCTCTCTCTCCCTCTCTCTCTCTCTCTCTCTCTCCTTTTCTCCCTCTTTCTTTGGGAAGGATTTTGCCAGGATTTGTGGAGGTGCTGGAGAGAAAGACTAAGAAAAACTTGCAAGGTGAGTGAGAAATCCTGCCTGGAAGAAAGAGTTTGAAAAGTCACATTTCCCCCCAACCTCAGCAGGCTTTCATGCATCTGTCTTGCAGGGATGGACCCTTCTTCCCCCAAAATAGACATAGTTACAGACATATAGGTCTGCAGGCAGAACAAGAGAGGAGAGAGAGAGAGAGAGAGAAAGGCAGATAGATGACAGATGGACAGATAGATAAATAGATGAGAGAGGTAGGCATAAAGAAATGTGAGGGGAGGGCAGAGAAAGAGATAGATAGATAGATAGATAGATAGGTGAGAGAGGTAGGCATAAAGACAAGGGAGGGCTGAGAAAGAGATAGATAGATAGATAGATAGATAGATAGACAGACAGATAGATAGACAGATAGAAGCAGACAGATAGGTTCCAAGGGGGAGGGAAGAAAAAGAGAGATGCAGAAGCAGTTACTTAGAGAGAAAGAGAGAGACAGACATAACGAGAGAGAAAAGGAAGAAAGAGAGGCAGATAGATAGATAGATGATAGATAGATAGATAGACCGATGAGAGAGGTAGGCATAAAGACAGAGGAGAGGAGAGAAATAGATAGATAGATAGATAGATAGATGAGAGAAGTAGGCCTAAAGACAGGGGAAGGGAGGGCAGAGAAAGAGATAGATAGATAGATAGATAGATAGATAGATAGGCTAGATAGGTAAACAGATAGAAGCAGACAGATAGGTTTCAAGGGGGAGGGAAGAAAAAGACAGGCAGAAGCAATTAGAGAGAAAGAGAGATAGACAGGCATAATGAGAGGAAAGAAAGAGAGAGGCAGATAGATAGATAGATAGATATATTAGATAGATAGATAGATAGATAGATAGATAGATAGATAGAGGAGAGAGGTAGGCATAAAGACAAGGGAGGAGAGGGCAGAGAAAGAGATAGATAGCTAGATAGATAGAAACAGACAGATATGTTTCAAGAGGGAGGGAAGAAAAAGAGAAAAGCAGAAGCGGTTAGAGAGAGAGACAAACAGACAGACAGACAGACATATAGGTCTGCAGGCATAACGAGAGAGGAAAGAGAGAATGAGAAAGGAAGATAAATACATACTAGGGCTGTTTGATTAAAACAATGTTTCAAAACTCGTTTTGGATGTAGACATAGATTGCGTTTCGGATTACTTAGACTTCTGAAAAAGTTCCGATAAATTTTGAACTTGATTCGGAAGTATTTCCAAAATTCGGAAGTCTTCGGAAGTCTTCGAAAATGGCGTCCGCTTTCAAAAATGGGCAAAAAAATCAGCAGAAGGGAGAGTCAGCTGTTAGCCATCAGCCAATGAGCAATCAGCAAAAAAATTCGGAAATGACATCCGAAATTTGGAATTCGGAATTCCAAAATTCGGAATTCGGATTTTGGAATTCCTGTTGGGAGGACTGCTCTCGAAGTTGCTTTAAAAAGTCGGAAGTATCCGAAAAACTTCTGAAATTCGGGCATATCCGAAATTGTATAACACCCCTAATAGATACAGTAGATAGATGAGAAAGGTACGCGTAAAGACAGGGAAGGGGAGAGAAAGAGATATAGATAAATAGATAGAGATAGATTTTTTTTATTTGTCATGTTTCTATACCGCCCCTCTCAGCCCAAAGGCGACTCAGGATGGTTTACACAGGCAGTCTCTGCCCTCAATACAACACAGCAACAAGTCAACCCCCCAGAGAAAAACATATAATAACAATTTACAATTAAAAACATACAATTGCAGCCTCAGCATCATGTTGATGATAGATAGATAGATAGATAGATAGATAGAGATAGATAGATAGATAGATAGATAGATGCAGACAGGTAGGCTTCAAGGTGGAAGGAAGAAAAAGAGAGGCAAAAGCAGTTAGAGAGAAAGAGAAATAGACAGACATAACAAGAGAGGAAAGAAAGAGAGAGGCAGATAGATAGCTAGACAAATAGACAAATGAGAGAGGTAGGCATAAAGACATGGGAGATAGATAGATACTAGATAGATAGATAGATAGATAGATAGGAGCAGACAGATATGTTTCAAGGGGGAGGGAAGAAAAAGAGAAAGGCCGAAGCAATTAGTTAGAGAGAAAGAGCGAGATAGACATAAGGAGAGAGGAAAGAGAGGGAGGCAGAGGGAGAGAGAGAGAGAGAGAGAGAGAGAGAGAGAGAGAGAGAGAGAGCAGGCCCGGATCAGGCCCTTTTGGCGCCCTAGGCCAAAGGCTCTGCCCCCGCCCCTGGCTCCGCCCCGCCCCTGGCTCCGCCCTGGCTCCTCTCCACCCCCGCCCTGCCCCCAGCTCCGCCCCCACCTCCTCACCAGCTCCTCCCTCCCTCCTAAAGCCACTATGCCGGCTGAGAAGCGGCCGAAATCGCAGCTTTAGGAGGGAGGGAGGAGCCGTGGGGAGGCCCCGCATCAGCTCCGGGGGTGGGGCTTTGCTTCCTCCTCCTCGCGCCGTCGAGGAGGCGGGGGCAGAGCTGGGGGCAGGGCGGAGTCGAGGGGAGCAGAGCAAAGAAGTGGGCCGGCCGTGGATGGCGCTTACGCCACCGCGCACATGCTCCCTTTTTTTTGGATTTTTTTTAAAAAAATTGAATTTTTAAAAAACTTTTTTGGGGTGGTCCGAACCTGCTGCCCCCCCAAAGGTGCCGCCCTAGGCCATGGCCTAGGGTGGCCTTATGGGTAATCCGGGCCTGAGAGAGAGAGAGATTCCTTTGCGACCTGGAAGGGTAGTCCAACTCTTTCCAAACTAGGCCAGGAGTTTGGTTTCCTAGATAGTAAATCCTGACCCAACTTCCTTCTTTCCCTTTCGTCCTTCCTTCCTTCCTTCTTTCTTTCCTCCTACCCTCCTTCCCCCCTTCTTTCCCTTTCGTCGTTCCTTCCTTCCTCCTTCCCTCCCTCCCTTCTTTCCCTTTCGGCCTTTCGTTCTTCTTTCCTTCTTTCCTCCCTCCCTCCTTTCCTTCCTTCCTTCTTTCCCTTTCGTCCTCCCTCTCCAGGAAATCAGGACAAGCTCCCACTTTTCCTCTGAAACTCCTTGGCGGTTTGTTTTCATTCAATACTTGAAAAGTAACTTTTGCAGGCGATTGCAAAAAAAAAAATCCAAGCTATCTGCTTTGAACCAGATTATATGAGTCTACACAGCCATATAATCCGGTTCAAAGCAGACAATCCGGATTATACATGGCAGTGTAGAACGGGCCTGCGTCTCAAGAGTGTAGGGAATGTGTCTAATGTAATCCAAAGCCTTGTTGACATGGGAAGGAAGGAGGAGAGAGGGAAGGAAGGTGAAGAGAGCTTCCCAATGGGTTCACACCGAAAAAGAGTGCGGACCAAGAAGAGGACGTCCCCACGAGAAAGCCCAGGCTTCTGTGTCGCCCTAATATTCAGGCAGGGCGGATATTATCTTCATTTGTCAAGCTCTTCGGAAGCCCAGGGCTCCCTTTGCCTGGAGATCAGAAGCATTGAGTGGAGGAGGATACAGAGACTTTTCCAACTATACAATATATATATATATATATATGAGAGAGAGAGAGAGAGAGAGAGAGAGAGAGAGAGAGAGAGAGAATCCTATATGATCAGTGTTACAGAGAGAAATAGGCTCCAACTCTTACGTGATTATTAATAATATTATAATATAATATAATAATGATCAGAGAGACAAATAGGCTCCAACTCTTACATGATTATTAATAATATTATAATATAATAATAATATAATAATAATGATCAGACAGACATATAAGCTCCTACTCTTACATGATTATTAATAATATCATAATATAATATAACAGGGCTGTCCAACTTCTACCAGCCCAAGGGCTGGAATTCCGGTCACTGATCACCTGGCGGACCGCAGCGGGGCGGGGCCGCTGCGGGCATGCGCGGCAGAGCAGGAGGCGGAGGCGCCCTCCGCCATGTCCCTGACTGTTGCAGCGGCCGCCCCCGGGAGCTTACCTTCCTTTCTCTTCCTTCGGAGAAGGAAGGTAAGCTCCTGGGCACGGCCGCTACAACAGCCAGGGTCATGGCGGAGGGCGCCTCGCCGCTCCTGCCCTGCCGCGCATGCCCGCAAGTGGCCCCGCTCCTGCAAGCGGCCCACCCCTTTTGGCGGGGCTGGTGACGTCAGGCGTGGCGCGGCGAGGAGGAAGAGGTGGAGGGACGCTTGGGGCCTCTGCCTCCACCTCTTCCTCCTCGCCGCCGGCGCCACGCCCTCCTCGTCCCCCCTGAGATCAAAACACCCCCAAAAAAACCCAGCTGATTTCTTGCAGGAGGGTAGACGGGTCGCATCCAAGGGGCTGGCGGGCTGCGTGCGGGCCGCGGGCCGCCTGTTGGACAGGTCCGTAATATAATAATGATCAGAGAGTCAGATAAATAGGCTCCAACTCTTACATGATTATTAATAATATTATAATATATTATAATAATAATCAGAGACAGACAAATAGGCTCCAACTCTTACATGATTATTAATAATATTATAATATAATAATGATCAGAGAGACAGACAAATAGGCTCCAACTCTTACATGATTATCTATCTATTCTATTCTATGTATATAATAAAAGTCAGTGTTTGCGGCGGGATGTGCGGCTGGAGGTGTGGAGGAATATGTGGCAGCTTTTCGATTAGTCGCCCCTGTGGGATTATTTG
>JARBWK010000014.1:15458682-15463682 GCA_030556195.1 Anolis apletophallus | reverse complement strand
AAGGGGAAATGAAGGAAGGGGAAAGGAAGGGAAGGGAAGGGAGAGGAGAAGAAAGGAAAGGAGAGGAGGAAAACGAAGGGGAAAGGAAGGAAGGGGAAAGGAAGGGAAGGGAAGGGAGAGAGGTAAGGAAGGGAGAGGAGAGGAGAGGAGAAGAAAGGGAGAGGAGAGGAGGAAAACGAAGGGGAAAGGAAGGAAGGGGAAAAGAAGGGAAGGGAGAGAGGTAAGGAAGGGAGAGGAGATGAGAAGAAAGGAAAGGAGAGGAAAGGAAAAGAGGAAAAGGAAGGGGAAAGGAAAGGAAGGGAAGGGAGAGGAGAGGAGAAGAAAGGAAAGGGAAAAAAGGAGGAAAACGAAGGGGAAATGAAGGAAGGTGAAAGGAAGGGAAGGGAGAGGAGAGGAAAGGAAAGGAAAGGAGGAAAACGAAGGGGAAAGGAAGGAAGGGAATGGAAGACAAGAGAAGGGAAGGGGAAGGAAAATAAAGGAAAGGGGGGAAGGGAAAGGAGAAGAAAGGAGGAAAACGAAGGGGAAAGGAAGGGAACGGAAGAGAAGAAAGATGAAGGAACGGAAATGAAAGGAAGGAAAACGAAAGGGAAAGAAGGGAAGGGGAAGGAACGGAAAGGAAGGAAAATGAAGGGGAAAGGAAGGGAAGGAATTGGGAGGGGAAGGATCGGAAAGGAAGGAAAACGAGGGGGAAGGGAAGGAAAGGAAAGAAAGAATATCAAATGGAAACATAAATGCCGCTGAGTTCTGGAAAACAGAGGGAAAGAGAAAGGATAGAAATGTGCCAAGAAGAGGAAGATATAATAAAGGAGAGATGGAGGGAAGGAAGGTCAATCATCTGCTTATGGGGAAAAGAAAGAGTGCGACTAAGTTGTGGGAAACAGAAAGGGGAAAAACTTCTCAAGGAGGTGAATTAGAGAAGGAAGGAAAGAAGGAAAGTTAAAGGAAATCAGAAGTGCAACTAAGTTTTTGAAAACAGAGGGAAAGAGAAGGGATAGAAATGTACTAAGAGGCGGAAGAAGTGATAAAGAGAGATGGAGGGAAGGAAAGAAGGAAGGAATGAAAGTAAGTCATCATCATATGGGGAAGAGAAAGAGTGCGACTAAGTTGTGGGAAACAAGGGTGAAAAGAGAAGGGAAAACTTGGCATGGAGGTGAATAAGAGAGGGATGAAGTGGGGAGAGAAAGAAGAAAGAAAGAAAAGAAACAGAAGAAAAAGAAACTTTATTCAGTGGAGACAAAATTATTTCCCCTCCCCATACCTTGCAAAAGAGAGAGAGAGAAATAGAAAAAGAAGGAAGGAAGAAAATAATAAAGAGAGAAGGAAGGAAAGAACAGAGAAAGAAGGAAGAAATAGAGAAAGAGAAGGAAGGAAAAAATAGAGAGAAGGAAGGAAGAAAAGAATAGAGAAAAAGAAGGAAGGAAGGAAGAAAGAAAAGAATAGAGAAAGAGAGAAGGAAGGAAGAAAGAAAAGAATAGAGAAAAAGAGAAGGAAGGAATAGAGAATGAGAGAAGGAAGGAAGAAAAAAATAGAGAATGAGAGAAGGAAGGAAAAAAGAAAAGAATAGAGAAAAAGAGAAGGAAGGAATAGAGAAAGAGAGAAGGAAGGAAGGAATAGAGAAAGAGAGAAGGAAGGAAGAAAAGAATAGAGAATGAGAGAAGGAAGGAAGGAAAGAATAGAGAAAGAGAAGGAAGGAAGAAAAGAATAGAGAAAGAGAGAAGGAAGGAAATAAAGAATAGAGAATGAGAGAAGGAAGGAAAGAATAGAGAATGAGAGAAGGAAGGAAGGAAGAAAAGAATAGAGAAAGAGAGAAGGAAGGAAGGAAGGAAGAAAAGAATAGAGAAAAAGAGAAGGAAGGAAGGAATAGAGAAAGAGAGAAGGAAGGAAGAAAAGAATAGAGAATGAGAGAAGGAAGGAAGGAAAGAATAGAGAAAGAGAAGGAAGGAAGAAAAGAATAGAGAAAGAGAAAAGGAAGGAAATAAAGAATAGAGAATGAGAGAAGGAAGGAAAGAAAGAATAGAGAATGAGAGAAGGAAGGAAGGAAGAATAGAGAAAGAGAGAAGAAAGGAAGGAAGAAAGAAAAGAATAGAGAAAAAGAGAAGGAAGGAATAGAGAAAGAGAGAAGGAAGGAAGAAAAGAATAGAGAAAGAGAGAAGGAAGGAAATAAAGAATAGAGAATGAGAGAAGGAAGGAAAGAAAGAATAGAGAATGAGAGAAGGAAGGAAGGAAGAAAAGAATAGAGAAAGAGAGAAGAAAGGAAGGAAGGAAGAAAAGAATAGAGAAAAAGAGAAGGAAGGAAGGAATAGAGAAAGAGAGAAGGAAGGAAGAAAAGAATAGAGAAAGAGAGAAGGAAGGAAAGAAAGAATAAAGAATGAGAGAAGGAAGGAAGAAAAGAACAGAGAAAGAGAGAAGGAAGGAAGGAAGGAAGGGTCTTCAGTTAGGTAGGCAGGAGAAAATAGGAATGCAACTGAGTTCCGAAAAACAGGGGGGGAAAGGAGAGGAAAAAGTCCTCCCCGCCCTTGCCTAAAAAACAAAGTGTAGCTTTGGATGCCACTGTCACTTCTCTGCCTTCAGGCTCCGCCCCCTATCCCCTGGCCACGCCCCCTCCAGCCTCGAGGGAGACCCGTTTGCGCCCCCACCTCCTCTGGCTCATTAAGTAGATTGACGTGGCGCCCAGCCAATTGGAGGGGGGGGGGGAAAAGAAGGGAGGGATGCTGCAGCACCTTTCTAGAGCCATGATGGATGGAGAGGAAAGGAAGAAGAGAGGGAGGAAAGGAGCAAAGGTGGATCCTATTAAGAAGTCACGTGACCCCAGAATCACAAGACCCAGCATCCCCCCAAGGGGAAAGTTACTTTTTTCAATGTAGAGGTGGCCAATTGAAGTCCAAGAGGAGACTTAGAAACTAGATCTCCCAAAGATCTCCCTGATCTCCTATTTTGTTCTTTTAGTAAGAATACTCAGTTCAAAAAGAGCATTTAATTTGTAATCATAATAATAACAAATTAAATATTATTTTAACTGATTTAATTATTATTAAAATTATGAATTATGATTTTGTATGCTCTTTTGACTGTTTAAAATCCCAAAAATATTATTAAGCGTATTATTATTATATTAAACAATCTTTTAAACTGATTTTTAAATCCCCAAAATATTATTAAAATTAATAATAATAAATTAAATGCTCTTTTGACTTACTTTAAAATCTCCAAATATTATTAAGAATAATGTTTTGGGAAATAATAATAATAATAACAAATTAAATGCTGTTTTAACTGATTTTATACAATCCCAAAATATTATGAAATTATGATGAATTATAATAATAATAATAAATTTAATGCTCTTTTGAACTAATTTTATAAAATCCCCAAATAGTCTTTAAATTATTGTTAATTATAATAATAATAAATTAAATACTCTTTTGAACAAATTTTATAAAATCCCAAAATATTCTTAAAATTATTGTTAATTATAATAATAATAAATTAAATGCTCTTTTGAACTAATTTTATAAAATCCCAAAATAGTTTTAAAATTATTGTTAATAATAATAATAATAAATTAAATGCTCTTTTGAACTAATTTTATAAAATCCCAAAATAGTTTTTAATTTATTGTTAATTATAATAATAATAATAAATTAAATGCTCTTTTAAACTTTTTTAAAATCTCAGTTATTATTATTAGTAATAATAATAATAATTTTGGAAATAATAATAAATTAAATGCTCTTTTAAACTGATTTTTAAATCCCAAATATATTATTTAAATTATTGCTATTATTATTAAAAATAATAAATTAAATGCTCTTTTTAACTAATTTTTAAAAATCCCCAAATATTATTAATAATTATAATAATTATAATTATAAATTAAATCCTATTTTAACTGATTTTAAAATCTCAAAATATTGTAATAGAATAATATAATAATTAATTATGAATTAAATCCTTTTAACCAATTTTTTAAAATCCCAAAATATTTATTATTATTATAAATTATTATTATAATAAATTAAATCCTATTTTAACTGATTTTAAAATCTCAAAATATTATAATATAATAATTAATTATGAATTAAATCCTCCTTTTAACCAATGTTTTAAAATCCCAAAATATTTATTATTATTATAATTATAAATTATTATTATTATAAATTAAATCCTTTTTAACTGATTTTAAAATTTCAAAATATTATAATATTATAATATAATTATTAATAATATTTTGGGATTAAAAAATTAAATGATGATGAAAAAATTATAATATAATATAATATAATAATTAATTATGAATTAAATCCTCCTTTTAACCAATTTTTTAAAATCCCAAAATATGTATTATTATTATAAATTATTATTATAATAAATTAAATCCTTTTTAACTGATTTTAAAATCTCAAAATATTATAATATTATAATATAATTATTATTAATAATATTTTCGGATTAAAAAAATTAAATGATGATGAAAAAAACTAAAAAAAACCTGCTAGAAGTGACTTGGCCTCCTTTTGCTCAAGAAGGAAAGGCTGCATCTCTCTCTTTACATTGTGGAATGAATGCAGTTTGACACCGCATTGACATGCTATATGGGATCCTGGGAGGTGTAGTCCTCTCCTCGGTCCTCCACCCCAAGAGCTGGAGAGTCTTCTTCCTTTCCTTTCTTATCCAAGGCTTTTCCCCTTCTTTCCTTTCTTTCAGTGGAAGGTGAGAGAGAACCCGGGTCATTGCGACTTCTGCCTGTGTGAATGCGCCTTTAAGGCTTCAGTGCATCTCACAGGGTTTTCCATTGAAACAGACCCGGCAGCATCCTTTGCCTGTCTCCCCTCCAAGCAGCGACCAAGGCTGGCCCTGCTTAGCATCCCAAACTAGAGCCTTTTCTCCCTCTTTCCTTTGGATTCTTTAGGCTTTAGGAGGGAATCCTCATTGAAGCATCCCGCCTTCTCCCCCGACACAAAACTTGGTGACTGTATGCCTCTTCCTATCTATCCTATCTA
>JARBWK010000014.1:15441182-15453682 GCA_030556195.1 Anolis apletophallus | reverse complement strand
GGAAAAGAGGGAGAGGAGGATTCCCAAGAGAGAAAGAGCAAAGAGAAAGGAAGGAAGGAAGAAAAGAAGGATGGAAAGAAGAAAGGAAAGAAGGAAAGAAAGGAAAGAAAGGAGGGAAGGAGGAAGCCGGGAAGGAAAGGAGGAAAGAAGAGGGAAGGAAAGAAGAGAAGTGGATCAGCTGGAGTCTTGAAAGGGGGAAGAGTTGAGGAAAAGAGGGAGAGGGGGAGCCCGAAGAGAGAAAGTGCAGAAAGGATAGAAAGGAAGGAAGGAAAGGAGGAAGGAAGCCGGAAAGGAAAGGAGGAAAGAAGAGGGAAGGAAGGAAAGAAGAGGAGGAGAAGTGGATCAGCTGGAGTCTTGAAAGGGGGAAGAGTTGAGGAAAAGGTGGAGAGGAGGAGCCCCAAGAGAGAAAGAGCAGAAAGGAAAGAAGGAAGGAAAGGGGGAAGGAAGGGAAGCCGGGAAGGAAAGAAGAGAGGAGGAGAAGTGGATCAGCTGGAGTCTTGAAAGGGGAAAGAGTTGAGGAAAAGGTGGAGAGGAAGAGCCCCAAGAGAGAAAGAGCAAAGAGAAAAGGAAGGAAGGAAGGAAGCCGGGAAGAAGAAGGAAAGAAAGAAAGAAGGAAGGAGGGAAGGAAGGAAAAGAAGGAGGGAAGGAAGGAAGGAGGGAGGAAAGGAATGAGGGAAGGAAGGAAAGAAGAAGGAAAGAAAGAAAGTGGGAAAGAAAGAAGGACAAAAAGGAGGGAAAGAAGGAAGGAAGGAAAGGAGGAAAAAACGAACGAAAGAAGGAAATAAGGAAGAAAAGAAAGAAGGAAGGAAAGAAAAGGAAGAAAGGAAGGAAAGAGTCAATGTTGGAGAAGGAAGTCAAGCCGGTCAGCTGGACTATTGGGAAGACGCTTCCATTGCTCGGGGCTCCTTCTCTACAATCCGGATCTAATCCTGGAAACCACCCCCCCTCCTTTTTTTTGCCTGGATCTCTGTGGAGGAGCCGCGCCCCCTCCTCCCCTCCCCCCCTTCCCACTCAGGTGGGGGGTTTGCGCGTGGAAATGGAGCTCTTTCCTGCCTCCCCCCTCCTTCAAACGCCCCCGAGCGACTTTCCTCGCTCTCTTTCGCTGCTTCGGCCACCCGGAGGCCCAAAAGAGCTTGCGCTCGAAGTTTGCCGACTTTCCCCCCACTTCCCTTTCCCTTCAAATTTGATTACAGAGAAGGAAAGGGAGAAGGAAGAGAATGAGGAAAGAAGGGAGGGCAAGAGGAAGGAAAGGAAGAAGGAAAGAGAGGGGAAAGGAAGGAACTGAGGAAGGAAAGAAAGGAGTACAGGAGGAAGGAAAGACGGGAGAGAAAAAGGAAAGGAACATGAAGGAAGGAAAGAGGAGAAAGTAAGAAGGAAGGGAAGAAGGAAGGGAAGAAAGAAGGAAAGAGAAGGGGAGGAGGAAAGTAAGGAGTACAGAAGGAAGGAAAGACGGGAGAGAAGAAGGAAAGGAACATGAAGGAAGGAAAGAGGAGAAAGTAAGAAGTAAGAGAAGAAGGAAGGGAAGAAAGAAGGAAAGAGAAGGGGAGGAGGAAAGTAAGGAGTACAGAGGGGAGGGAAGAAGGAAAGGAAAATGAAGGAAGGAAAGAGGAGAAAGTAAGAAGTAAGAGAAGAAGGAAGGGAAGAAAGAAGGAAAGAGAAGGGGAGGAGGAAAGTAAGGAGTACAGAAGGAAGGAAAGACGGGAGAGAAGAAGGAAAGGAACATGAAGGAAGGACAGAGGAGAAAGTAAGAAGTAAGAGAAGAAGGAAGGGAAGAAAGAAGGAAAGAGAAGGGGAGGAGGAAAGTAAGGAGTACAGAAGGAAGGGAAGAGGGGAGGGAAGAAGGAAAAGAACATGAAGGAAGGAAAGAGGAGAAAGTAAGAAGTAAGAGAAGAAGGAAGGAAGGGAAGAGAAGAAAGTAAGAAAAAAGAGAAGAAGGAAGGAAGGCAAAAGGATAGAGAGGAGGAAGGAAGGGAAGAAAGAAAGGAGAAAAGAAGGAAAGGGAAAGGGAGAAAAGAGGAGAAAAGGAAGGACAGAGAGGAGAATGGAAGTGGGGGGAGGAAGGAAAGAGAAGAAAAGAAAAGAAGGAAAGAGAGGAGAAAGGAAGTGGGAAAAGGAAGGCAAGAAAAAAGAAAAGAAGGAAGGAAAGAGAGGAGAAAAGAAGCACGTGAAAAAAGGACCGAAGGAAGGGAAGAGGAGAAAGGAAGAGAAGAAGGAAAGAGTGGAAGGAGGGGTATTAGGAAGTGGGAAGGAAGAAGGAAGGCAAGAGAAGGGAAATGAAGGAAGGGAAGAAAGAGAGGGGAAAGAAAGTAAAGAAGAAGGGAAGGGAAAAAGAAAAAAAGAGGAAAGAGGAGTAAGAAATGAAGTGAGTGGCGGTGAGATTCGTTTTCGGCCTTTAGAGGGGAAGAGATGGGTTTTCCCCAGATGGAATACGAAGTTAAATCCATTTGTCGCGTCGGTTCCTGTCCCTTCTTTCCTTCTTTCCTTCCTTCTCCTTTTTCTTCTCTCTCTCTCTCTCTCTCTCAGTCTCCAGCTTATGGGCTTCTCTTCTCCGGTTTCCTTGGGCTCGAAATGGGGTTGGAAAAGGGATTGGAGACAAGAGAGCCCCGCCGCATGGGTAGCTGTGCCTGCGAATCCGGATTATTAAGTCGCGACTGGAGAAGGATTGGGGGGTTGAGTTGAGCGACTGAAGGGAGGGAACGACCTCTTTTTTTGGGGGGGGGAGCGATGCGTGTGCCTTGTACCCCGAATCCCAGGGAAGAAGGAGAAGAGCAGCAGCTCCAGAAAGAAAAGGAAGGCAATCTGATTTGGCTTCCTATTTTGGGAGGGAGAAGGTGTTTGTGTTGTTTTTGGAGGGGGGGGAGGGTGAGACAGAAGAGGCTTCCCTTCTTCACTCAAGAGATTTGGGGGAAAGGGGGAAAGCAAGCCACTCAGGAGGAAGCAGAGAAAACGACCCCCCCAAAAAAGTCCAAGCAAGGATGCTCAGGTAAACAAACTCTTCTGGGGAGAAGAAGGAGACATCCGAGGAAGGTTTCCCCTTCTTCCTCTTCTCTTTCCTTGCTTCCTTCTGGGTCCGTCCACACTGTGGAACTAATCCAGTTCGGCTCCAGGCCTGGGAGGTGTAGTTTCACCTCTCTCAGCTCTTGCTTTGGCCAAGGATGCTTTTGCATTGCGCCCCGGGCATCTCAAAGCGCATTCATGGAGTCTCCAAAGTGTGTGGATCCTGTTTGGGCTTTTCTTTCCCCTTTGCGGCAATGCGGATGCAACAGAGTTTTGGGATGGAGGGTTTGGCAGGAAAGGGTGGGAATCAAACTTTTGTCGGGATATGGACGCTTGGGTCGGGTCGGGATATCGACTTTGTCGGGATATGGACGCCTTTAGAATCTTTGGAGATTGTTTGCTGGAAAGGAAAGGGGAAGGGACGAAAGGAAAAGAAAGGAAGGAGAAGGAAAGAAAGGAAAGTTAAGGGAAGGAGAAGGAAGGGAAGGAAAAGAAAGGGAAGGGAAATGAGAGGAGAGGGAAGGAAAGTAAAGGAAAAAAGGAAGGGAAGGAGAAGGAAGGAAGGGAAAGGAGAGGGAAGGAAAGTAAAGGAAAGAATTAGGAAGGGAAGGAGAAGGAAGGAAGGGAAAGGAGAGGGAAGGAAAGAATTAGGAAGGGAAGGAGAAGGAAGGAAGGGAAAGGAGAGGGAAGGAAAGTAAAGGAAAGAATTAGGAAGGGAAGGAGAAGGAAGGAAGGGAAAGGAGAGGGAAGGAAAGAAAGAAGGAAGGAGAAGGAAGGAAAGGGAAGAGGGAAGGAAAGTAAAGGAAAGAAGAAGGAAGGGAAGGAAAGGAAGAAGGGAAAGGAGAGGGAAGGAAATTAAAGGAAAAAAGGAAGGGAAGGAAAGGAGAGGGAAGGAAAGTAAAGGAAAGAAGAAGGAAGGGAAGGAGAAGGAAGGAAGGGAAAGGAGAGGGAAGGAAAGTAAAGGAAAGAAGAAGGGAAAGGAGAGGGAAGGAAAGTAAAGGAAAGAAGAAGGAAGGGAAGGAGAAGGAAGGAAGGGAAAGGAGAGGAAAAAGGAAGGAAGGGAAGGAGAAGGAAGGAAGGGAAAGGAGAGGGAAGGAAAGAAAGGAAAGGGAAGGAAAGAAGTAAGAGAAGAAGGAAAGGAAGGGAAGGAAAGAAGGAAGGAAGGGAAGGAGAAGGAAGGAAGGGAAAGGAGAGGGAAGGAAAGAATTAGGAAGGGAAGGAGAAGGAAGGAAGGGAAAGGAGAGGGAAGGAAAGTAAAGGAAAGAATTAGGAAGGGAAGGAGAAGGAAGGAAGGGAAAGGAGAGGGAAGGAAAGTAAAGGAAAGGAGAAGGAAGGAAGGGAAAGGAGAGGGAAGGAAAGTAAAGGAAAAAAAGGAAGGGAAGGAGAAGGAAGGAAGGGAAAGGAGAGGGAAGGAAAGTAAAGGAAAAAAGGAAAGAAAGAAGAAGGAAGGAAAGGAAAGAAGGGAAGGAAAGGAAAGGAAAGGAAGAAGGGAAGAAGGAAGGGAAGGAGGAAGGAAAGGAAAAAGGAGAGGAAGGAAAAAAGAAAGGGAAAGGAAGGAGAGGAAAGAAAGAAAAAGGAAAGGAAAGAAGGGAAGGAAGGGAAACTAAAGGAAAAAAGTAGGAAGGAAAGGAAAGAAAAGGAAGGAGAGGGAAGAAAAAGAAAAGGAAAGGTAATGAGAGAAAAGGAAATGAAATAAGGGAAGGAGAGGGAAGGGAATGGAAAGGTAAGAAGAGATGAAAGGAAAGGATAAGGAAGGAAAGGAGAGGAGGGAAGGAAAAGGAAGGAAAGGGAAATGTAAGAAGAGGGAAGGAGAAGGAAGGAAAGGAAAGGAGGGGGAAGGGGAAGGAAATGTAAGGAGAGGGAAGGAAAGTAGAGGAAAGAAAAGAAAAGGAGAAGGAAGGAAAAGAAAGGGAAAGGAAAAATGCCATCCCTTTAGCTTTCGGCAAAGGTGGCTCAACTGTGAGATCTTCTTTTTGGACCAGTGTGCCTTTTGCCCCTGAGAAGACTCTTCTTATGGGAGTTGAGGGCGACCTGACAATGGCCGCCCTCTTAGGCCCCAAATTGCTCCGAGAGATGGCTCTCACACCTTTCTAATCCTCCCTATCTGAACTAGACTCCCCAGCCCAACCAAAATAGACCATAATGTTGGGGGGTTGCCTAAATTTGGGGGCGTGTTCCATATTTGGACCAAGCGGGGATCTATGGCTCTGTTGAAAGGACGAATAAGGCAAGGCGGAAAAGAAATGTTTATGTTTGGAATCTGTACTGAGTCTCTCTGGGGAGATAGGGTGAAATATAAATAAAGATGACTATTGTTGTTAGTCTTAGTATTATTATTAGTATTATTATTAAACATGTCCCTTTAAGGCTAATCAGTTTATCACCCCGAAATCTCAAAATGCTTTAAAAGTTGTCTAGAGAGAGAGGGGGCACCTCTGCTTTGGAGGGCTGTTGTTGTGATTGATTCTTATATTTCTTTGCACCCCTTCCTACAAGTCGCTTGGGAACTCACTTTCGTTTCATTCACACCATTATTGTGCTTGAGGTGACTTTCAAGTGATGTCTCCGACTTTCTTATACACATACATGGAAGGGTTTCACTTCTAGGATCATCTCCTTGACATTATTGTGTTTGAGTTGACTTCCAAGTCATGTCTTTTGTCTTGAGGACTCTCCAACTGTACACAAATGGAAGGGTTTTGCTTCTGAAATGATCTTGCTCACATTATTGTGCTTGAGGTGACTTTTGAGTGATGTCTCCGACTTTCTTATATACATACGTGGAAGGGTTTCACTCCTAAGATCATCTCGCTCACATTATTGTGTTTGTGTTGACTTCCAAGTCATGTCTCTTGTCTTGAGGACTCTCCAACTGTTCACAAATGGAAGTGTTTCGCTTCTGAGATGATCTCGCTCACATTATTGTGTTTGGGGTGACTTTCAAGTGATGTTTCCGACTTTCTTATATACATACATGGAAGGGTTTCACTCCCAAGATCATCTCGCTCACATTATTGTGTTTGTGTTGACTTCCAAGTCATGTCTCTTGTCTTGAGGACTCTCCAACTGTTCATAAATGGAAGGGTTTCGCTTCTGAGATTATTTCGCTCACATTATTGTGTTTGAGGTGACTTTCAAGTGATGTCTCTGACTTTCTTATATACATACGTGGAAGGGTTTCACTCCCAAGATCATCTCGCTCACATTATTGTGTTTGTGTTGACTTCCAAGTCATGTCTCTTGTCTTGAGGTCTCTCCAACTGTAAATGAATGGAAGGGTTTTGCTTCTGAAATTATCTTGCTCACATTATTGTGTTTGAGGTGACTTTCAAGTGATGTCTCTGACTTTCTTATATACATACGTGGAAGGGTTTCACTCCCAAGATCATCTCACTCACATTATTGTGTTTGTGTTGACTTCCAAGTCATGTCTCTTGTCTTGAGGTCTCTCCAACTGTACATGAATGGAAGGGTTTTGCTTCTGAAATTATCTTGCTCACATTATTGTGTTTGAGGTGACTTTCAAGTGATGTCTCCGATTTTCTTACATAAATACATGAGTTTCACTTCTAGGATCATCTCGTTGACATTATTGTGATTGAGTTGACTTCCAAGTGATGTCTCCGACTTTCTTATATACATACATGGAAGGGTTTCACTTCTAAGATCATCTCGCTCACATTATAGTGTTTGAGATGACTTCCAAATGATGTCTCCAACTCTCCAACTATACGCAAATGGAAGGCTTTCGCTTACGCTCTGTAGATGCAAATATTCCCAAATCTCCATCTCTAAAACCCTGCTTGGTGCCGAAGGGAGATTCATTCTGGAGGACGAACTGCATGGTTTCGTCTTCCATGGGCCATCCCTCTCCTTCGCCCTTGTTTTGCAAGCAGTGGTCCCAGCTCAGCCAACAAAGGGTCAACCGACCCACAAGCCCCTGCCCTCCCCCCAAACTGAGAGGTAAGTTTGAGGGCACGGAAAGCCTTTGATTTGTCCTTTTCATGCCAGCTTTATGCCTCTCCTTCTTCATCAGCATTGTAAATGTAGCCCCCCAACATCCTTTTGTGTACATCAAACACGCTTTACGAAATAAGGACATGTTTTATTTTTCTAGAACTGTATGCTTTCCTTTGAGCAGCTCATTTGGCTGCCCAACTTTTCAAAGTTTCTCTTCCAAGCTTTTCTTTCAACTCATTCTATGTTATATAAATATATTATCTATATCTATATTATTAAAATATTAATAGAGGATATATTTGTATAATTATTATTAATAAATAATTATTAATATATTATTAATATATTACAAATATTATTTGGAGATGCCTACTATGCTTATATATAAAGAGAGAGAAGAAAAATGTTATCTTGAAAATCTTGAAAATTTGTGTCTTTCCAACCAATTGATTTACATTCCAATGTTGCCATTTGTTCCTATGTTCAAAATGTCAGGAATACAATTGAATACAATTTCCCTTTTGCATTTTTCTCCACTGGGTATGTTAACACACACAAAAATCCGGTGGCCTTTATCGAGTCCAAAGGATATATTTTCTTGTGGGAGACAAAACTTCTGCTTTCCCCCTTTTATTACGTGAGGGAATCTGGTATTCTTTTACTTTCTCCTTTTTGGTTGTTGTTTCCAGGACGAAGCAAAGCATCTTTTTTTCATTTTGCCAAGCCCAAATGCATCCCTATTCTATCCTGTTAGTCTTCAAATCCATTTTTTTCCTTTATGAGTATTTCTCAGCCAAAAAATGCTAAGCAAACAAAATAATTTTTTACTGGGTTGCTGTGAGTTTTCCCGGCTGTATGGTCATGTTCCGGAAGCATTCTCTCCTGACGTTTCACCTGCATCTATGGCAGGCATCCTCAGAGGTTGTGAGGTCTATTGGAAACTGGGAAAATGGGATTTATATATCTGGAATGATGTCCAGGGTGGGAGAAAGAAAGAACTCTTGACTGTTTGAGGTAGGTGTGAATGTTTCAATTGGCCACCTTGATTAGCATTTACTGGCCTTGCAGTTTCAAGGTCTGGCTTCTTACTACCTGGGGGAATCCTTTGTTGGGAGGTGATTAGCTAGCCCTGATTGATTGTCTGGAATTCTCCTGTTTTTGAGTGTTTTGTATGCATTGTTCGGAATTAGGGTTCTTTTAAACAAAATACTGGTAGATAAGAGTATTTTATATTGAGATTTTGCTCCTCTTTTGGCATTTGGATGTACTGGAAATAATACAAGATTGCATCAAAACACCAGGCTTTGACTACAATGCTCGGTTGAGTTGTGTTTCTTTCAAACTGTGTTTTTCCCCCCTTTTTGCTGTTTCATTGTTTCCTCGCAACTTTCAAGGAATCCTTTCCAAAATGCTCTTTTCTGCTCTCCTCTGTTGTGTTTCGTGTCTGTGCGTTTTTACTTATAACTAACTCTCTCTTCCGTGCTTGAACAATAACTTGGACTAAGTTGCCTGGAGGCCATGTTTTTGTCAAAGTGTTAACAGGATTGAGTATGTTGTAATAATATTGGTATACAATGAACCTGCCGGCAGCCCTCCATCAGGACGGCTCCGGCTTCTGGTGTGATTTATATTTTGGAAACTTTTATATGCTTTCAAATTGGGAACAACCTGTAAGCCAGAGAAAGAAAGTGCGAGAAAGAGACTGTCAAGAAAGAGATTAGGGAAGATAATTAAATACTCATGAAATCCTTGCGTTTCCTATCGCTCTTCATTTAGCAATATAAGGTATGATTCCTTGCAAACAGAGTGTCAAGCCGTTTACCACTTTTGGGGGGGAGGTTATGCAGTGATTTATTTGCTGTGTTTTGCTTTTGCCTGCTAATCGGTTTACAAAGATTGGGTTTATCAGATTTCTTGGCCTGCAGTGGAGTCTTTTGTGCCTGAGCCCTTTGCCTAATGAGAGTTTATACAGTGTGTCTTTTCTTCTGAAGGTTTTGCTAGTGTTCGCTGATGCTTTTCTTCTGACTCAGTCCTCTGCTGAGTTCTCTGATTCCGAAATATAATAATAATAATATTTATTAAATAATATTATATAATTATATTTATACAATGTATAATTATAGTTATACATTGTGTGATATCATGAATCTTACCTAACCATCCGTAGTATATATTATATCATGTATCCAGATATTTCTATAGGTCTTATCTATAGAAATATTTATAATAAGCCAGTCAAGGTGGTCCCAGTGGTGATCGGCACACTGGGTGCAGTGCAGAACTTGTGTGTGTACATTGTGTGATATCATGAATCTTACCTAACCGTCCGTAGTATATATTATATCATGTATCCCGATATTTCTATAGGTCTTATCTATAGAAATATTTATAATAAGCCAGTCAAGGTGGTCCCAGTGGTGGTCGGCACACTGGGTGCAGTGCAGAACTTGTGTGTGTACATTGTGTGATATCATGAATCTTACCTAACCGCCCATAGTATATATTATATCATGTATCCAGATATTTTTATATAGGTCTTATCTATAGAAATATTTATAATAAGCCAGTCAAGGAGGTCCCAGTGGTGATCGGCACACTGAGTGCAGTGCAGACCTTGTGTGTGTACATTGTGTGATATCATGAATCTTACCTAACCGTCCGTAGTATATATTATATCATGTACCCAGATATTTCTATAGGTCTTATCTATAGAAATATTTATAATAAGCTAGTCAAGGTGGTCCCAGTGGTGATCGGCACACTGGGTGCAGTGCAGACCTTGTGTGTGTACATTGTGTGATATCATGAATCTTACCTAACCGTCCGTAGTATATATTATATCATGTATCCAGATATTTCTATAGGTCTTATCTATAGAAATATTTATAATAAGCCAGTCAAGGTGGCCCCAGTGGTGATCGGCACACTGGGTGCAGTGCAGACCTTGTGTGTGTACATTGTGTGATATCATGAATCTTACCTAACCGTCCGTAGTATATATTATATCATGTATCCAGATATTTTTATATAGGTCTTATCTATAGAAATATTTATAATATGCCAGTCAAGGTGGTCCCAGTGGTGATCGGCACACTGGGTGCAGTGCAGACCTTGGCCTGCACTTAAACACAATCAGCGCTGACAGAATGACAATCTGCCAGTTGCAGAAGGCCACCTTACTGGGATCTGCACTCATTATTCGCCGATACATCACACAGTCCTAAACACTTGGGATGTGTCCGATGTGTGATCCAATACAACAGTTAGCAGAGTGTCTGTTGTGGACTCATCTTGTTGTGTTTCTAATAATAATAATAATAATAATAATAATAATAATAGAATTGGCTTTGCGGTGGAAGTGATTCAGTGATGCATGCAGCTCTTGCCATAAAGCACATTCAACAAGTTGCTGACTGCCAGCAAGAGAATGTACCTCCAGCCTGTAAAACTATGCCTCGAAATGAGAATGGTCCTCCTGTGCTCATTTACCTAAGAATAACCCGAGCGAATGCAATGGGAATTATTTTTTGAGCACATGCAAGAGTATGATTTTTTTTTGTTGCTGCAAATTGAGAGTTTCCTCGAATCCTAGCTGGGTGTGCCTTTTCGTTGGCGCTTATTTGAGGTTAATGGTCTAATCTTAGCACAGGAACATATTTCTGGAGCAGAGCTATTCGCGTGGCGGAAAAGATTGTGGCAGAAAACGGTGGCTCTCGGAGAGCTCAAGGTGCAAAAGATCCAGTTTTTGATAGAGGGGGGGAAAAACAAATTCCATTGAGATTTCATGTTAGAACGGAAATATCTCCCTAACCACACACTCCAGATATTTCTACAGGTCTGATCTATAGAAACATTGGACATTTGCATGCTTGCTTTTGCTGGCTTGCAGTGTCATCTGATAATTTATGGCATTGTCTGGATCACAACAATTTAGGAGTAATGGTATGAAATAATTTGAGTTTTTTTGACTCTCTAAGTAAACCTGTTTTGGAAGAAGTTGTACATTATATCAGCTCACTAATCTTACTTAACCATCCAATGACCCCATAGTATATATTATATCCTGTATCCAGATATTTCTACAGGTCTTATCTATAGAAATATTGGTCATCTGCATGCTTGCTTTTGCCAGCTTGCAGTGTCATCTGATAATTTATGGCATTGTCCGGATCACGACAATTTAGAAGTATGGTATGAAATAATTTGAGTTTTTTGACTCTCTAAGTCAACCAGTTTTGGAAGAAGTTGTACATTATATCAGCTCACGAATCTTACTTAACTATCCAGTCACCCCATAGTATATATTATATCATGTGTCCAGATATTTCTATAGGTCTGAGCTATAGAAATATTGGACGTCTGCATGCTTGCTTTTTGCTAGTTTGCAGCTTCATCGGATAACTTAGGAGTAAGTCCTTTAAGAATCTGTGGCACTTTTCCCTGGCAATAAATCTCATTGAAATAAATGGGATTTGCTCACACGTAAACAATGTTTAAGGCAGGTTTGCCCCCAAATTGCAGTCAGGCACTTGGTATGAAAGAATTGGAGGTTTTCGACTCTCTGAGTAAACCTGTTTTGGAAGAAGTTGTACATTGTGTGATATCATGAATCTTACCTAACTGTCCGTAGTATATATTATATCATGTATCCAGGTCTTATCTATAGAAATATTGGTCATCTGCATGCTTGCTTTTGCCAGCTTGCAGCTTCATCAGATAACTTAGGAGTAAGTCCTTTAAGAGTCTGTGACACTTTTCCCTGGCAATAAATCTCATTGAAATAAATGGGATTTGCTCACACGTAAACAATGTTTAAGGCAGGTTTGCCCCCAAATTGCAGTCAGGCACTTGGTATGAAAGAATTGGAGGTTTTCGACTCTCTGAGTAAACCTGTTTTGGAAGAAGTTGTACATTATGTGATCTTACCTAATCATTCGATAATCTCATAGTATATATTATATTATGTTATTGTATTTATAACTGCTTACTGGGGAGTTGTCCCTCCCTTTTCAGGGCGCTTGTGCCTACTTTGTGCTGGTCAGTGACCGTAATAAAGTGTTGTTGTTGTTGTTGTTGTTGTTGTATTTGTTCATATCCTGCTTTCCTCTCCTAAAGGACACTCCAAATGCCAACAAAATTGAGGATCACAAAAACTTGTTTTCAAATGTTTGTTTTGGATTTTATAGGAATTCAGGCATTCTAAATCCAGAAATTATTTCAAATTCAGTCTCTCAACTTACTTTGGCGTTTTACTTTTGTAATATGTAACATATACTGTGTAATATGTAATATATACTGTGAAGTTAAGTAAAATTTGTGACAGCACAGAATGTACAGTTTCTTCCAAAAACAGGTTTACTCAGAGAGTATAAAACCTCAAATTATTTCTTGGGAAGTAAAGAGCAAGATAAAGTTCTGATTCAGTTCCAAACTTCTGATAAAAACTTGTTCCCAAGTCAATATTGGCTTCCTTTGCTAATATCCTTTCAAAGGAGCATGGGTTTCTCTTCTTAGGGGTCCAAAAATAAGTCACCGTAGCAGAA
>JARBWK010000014.1:15376182-15436182 GCA_030556195.1 Anolis apletophallus | reverse complement strand
GCATCATAAGTAGGATTAGTCAACAGATGCTTTATTGTGGAAAATGACTACATGGAGTTGGGGAGATCTGGCATATTCACAATGAAACTACCCAAAGATTTAGAAAGGTATGGCGGAGGTTACAACCGGCACCATAAAAACACAACCTAACACCCTGATCCTAAGCACATTGAGTTGGAAATAAGTCTTGTTGATTCAGGACGTAACTTTTCACCGATGTCACAATTCTAAAATATTATTCATCTAAGAGAAGTAAAGTCATTCATTCGAATTTACTGGGAGAAAAGACTTTTACGATAAAGTCTGAAATTCTGCACAGAAAACCGCCGTAGTGTTGGAAATTGTTTGAGAAGCAACATTTCATAACGTATGAAGGCCTGCTTAGAATATGGGGTTCAAAGATCTCTGCAGTCTTCAACTAAGCATCGTAAGTAGGATTAGTCAACAAATGCTTTATTGTGGAAAATATGAATATTATTCTTTGACAGGGGATTTCCTGCTTTTCCATTTTCGATTTGATAAAGCCGCTAGATGTTGTGGAATGTTTTGCAAAAGGATCAGTGTTAGCTTCGTGTTATGCGGGAGCTCAAGATCTTGTTTGTTTGTTCATTTGCTTGTTCATGTCAACCTGAAGTTAGGGAGATCTCACCCCCTCGTTTTTTCTTCTCCCCTCCCCTCAAACACCCATTCTTTCTTCTTGACAACTGATTGGGACCTTGAATGACTACAAATTAGTTTAGTGACGGGGCAACTGTCAAAGATATCTTTGAATCAGGTTGAAGATGAGCAAGGTTGACGGGGAACTTGAGAGTCTAATGAGTCCTTCAAATGGTTGATTTGCCACTCGGTGGACAACTAGGCAATAAGCAGTATGAAACATTGGAAATCAATACCTTACTATGGAATTTCATTAAGCCCCAATGTCTTTGGGTTCATACTATTTTATATTTTGATGGATTATCTGGAGGAAATGATCATCTTAGTCGTAGGTAACCATACAAAACTTTGCCTTGAACAGTCTTACAAATCAGTTGTGAGCAATTTTTGTGAAGTTTTGGAGAATCTATTTCTTATCTTGACTAATCTTGGTCTACTTTGATGCAGTACAAGGGTGAAGGGAATTAAGAGGCATATTACACTAATGGCATCACAGGAAGAAAGATGTATCACATAAGATTTACATCCAAAAACGTATGGTTTTTTTTAATGTTATCACTATTTAGTGCACACATATTCTACAATACATGGTTAAATGTGGAATTTCATCTTTATGAATTTTGTAATGAACCGAACTGGTGCATATCTGGATCAGAATCCAAATATTCTTCTGATCTTGTATTTGGAGTGTAGTTCTTTGCTTAGGAGATACCAAACAGAGTTGAAAATGTTTGGTTTAGGTTACAATACATTTTGAGGTGTGTGCTTTGGGATGAAATGTATTTGCAAATAAATACTGTGTGAGAACGTAATTACAAGGATGCAAGTTTAGATATAAATTTCAATGCATATATTTTAAAAATACAAGTCTTGGTTAATGTGAAAGTGGGATAAAATGGACACTTGAAATAGACATAGGTCAAAGCCAGACTGATCTGTCCATACCTACTAACACATTTGTGAAGGCTGTTTCCCACTTGTTGCACTTGACTTTCTTGGAACCTCTCATTGCTTTGAAAACTAGTGCAAAATATCATGTTCAAATGTTCTGTATTGTATTGTTACACAGAGTGCATTAGTCTTAACTTTACCAGGTTGAGAAATGATGTGTAGTGGGCCACAAAGTGCTTTAGGGTTCATCCGCATGCGCTAAAGGTAGATGAGATCAGTTGCGTCTCATTCAGAGATTTAATTTATCGTGACCACTAGCTGTACCCACCACGTGTTGCTGTGACCAACCTTCCCTCCCTCTTTTGCTCCCTCTTACCTTAATTCCTTCCCTTTCTTCTTTCATTCTCTCTATCCTTCTCTACCTCTTTCCTTCCTTCTCTCTTTCCTTCTTTACCCCTCCCTCTTTCTCTCCTTCTTTCCCTCCTTCCTTCACTCCCTCTTTCCTTCCTTCTCTCCTTCCTTCCTTCTCTACCTCTCTATCATTTAACTTTTTGTCATTTAGCTTTTGGGGTTTTAAGACCTTTCTCCTGATTTTGGGGGGTGTTTATGAGTGTTGGTCATTCGTTGGTCTGTTAGGGGTATAGTGCCCAAATTTTGTGTCAATTCGTACCGTGGTTTTTAAGTTATGTTAATCCCAGAAAACAAGCATTACATTTTTATTTATATAGATTGAGAGGAACATGAGACTTTGCTTCATGTATGTCTAAATTACTAAACTTTAAGAAAATGATTGTAAAGAAATAGAGATGGCAGTTTACTTGGAAAGGCAGTGAGGAAATAGAGGAATTGTCTTATTAGTGGGAAAGTATTTGTGGTATTGTTACGTTCTCTGAGTCTTAATTTTGCCTTATTCTTTCCTAGAAACTAGTTTATTTCTGGTCAGTTGCTCATCTTTCTCTTTTCTCTCCCCACCCCTTGCCTTGATGTTTTAGGAGACACGCAGAAGGGTCAAACAAATCGAACCACCAAGACGAAGGATGCCCACGTCTGTGGCAGATGCTGTGCCGAGTTCTTTGAACTATCGGATCTCCTACAACACAAAAAGAACTGTACTAAAAATCAATTAGTTTTAATTGTGAATGAAAATCCTGTTTCTGCTTCCGAGACCTTCCCTCCTAGCTCCCCTACTGATAATCCCAATGAGCAGAGGAATGACACAGTTAATAACATGGATCAAGTAGACCGCAGCGACCTTTCCGAGCATAACAACAAACTTGACAAGGAGGAATCCATGGACGTGGAGGCTTCCAGCGTTAGCAAGACTACTAGCGGTACTTCTCCAAATGTCAACAATAGTATTGCAAGCAGCAACTGCTCCACAGCGGGTACCTCAGCTGTAACAACCTCTCTACCTCAACTAGGGGATCTGACAACGTTGGGCAGCTTCTCCATGATCAATAGCAACGTCATCATTGAAAACCTGCAGAGCACGAAAGTGGCGGTTGCTCAGTTCTCCCAGGAAGCCCGGTGCAACGGGGCCTCGGCGAGCAAGTTGGCTGTCCCAGCCCTCATGGAGCAGTTGCTGGCTTTGCAGCAGCAACAGATCCACCAGTTGCAATTGATTGAACAAATTCGTCACCAAATATTATTGCTGGCATCCCAGAATGCAGACCTGCCAGTGTCTCCGAGCCCCCCTCAGAGTACATTACGAACATCTGCCAACCCTTTGTCCACATTAAGTTCCCATTTATCCCAGCAGCTGGCTGCAGCGGCTGGATTGGCGCAAAGCCTAGCTAGTCAGTCTGCCAGTATCAGTGGTGTGAAGCAACTGCCCCCTCTCCAGCTACCTCAGAGCAATCCTGGCAACACTATGATTCCATCCAGTAGTGGCTCACCTCCAAATATTAACCAATCTGCCACAGCAGCTGAAACACCGTCCTCTGATAAAGTGACAACAAATGCTGGTGGCTCTCAGCTCGGCAACCCACCAGTGACTGCATCGTCATCACCAGCTTTTGCAATAAGCAGTTTATTAAGCCCTGTATCAAACCCTCTTCTACCTCAACCCACTCCTAGCAACTCTGTGTTCCCTAACCCTTTGTCCAATGTTGGGACGCCTGCAGAGGACTTGAGTTCCTTGGCTGCTTTGGCCCAGCAGAGAAATAGTAAGCCACCCAACCTGACCACCTTTGAAGCAAAAACTACTTCTGAGGAAGCGTTCTTTAAGCATAAATGCAGGTTCTGTGCAAAAGTGTTTGGGAGCGACAGTGCCTTGCAGATCCATTTACGTTCTCACACTGGGGAGAGGCCATTCAAGTGCAACATTTGTGGGAACAGGTTTTCCACCAAGGGGAATTTAAAAGTCCACTTCCAGCGTCATAAAGAAAAATACCCTCACATTCAAATGAACCCATATCCGGTGCCGGAACATTTGGACAACATCCCTACAGGTACAGGTATCCCCTATGGGATGTCAATACCACCAGAAAAACCTGTAACAAGCTGGCTAGACAGCAAGCCAGTATTGTCAACACTGACAACGTCGGTTGGTCTACCACTCCCACCCACCATACCAAGCTTGGTCCCTTTTATCAAAACAGAGGAGCCTCCGCCTATTCCCATCAGTCATCCTTCATCAAGTTCCCCTTGTTCTGTCAGAAGTGACTCCGGCTCCATTGATCCTGTTGGGAAAAACTCAAATGGGCATCTAACTGAAGGGGAGGTGTGTGTTCTGCAGTCCTCCAACAACAAACTAGAAGAAAATGCCCAGGCACCCAGTGTCTCTGCTAGTCTGAACAGTTCTGTAACCTCACCAACCACAGACTCGGGTTCCAGCAACGTGGTCACATTCTCCAATCCCCTGATGCCTCTCATGTCAGAGCAGTTTAAGGCCAAGTTTCCATTTGGAGGACTGCTGGATTCAACACCAGGCTCTGAGACCTCAAAACTTCAGCAGCTAGTTGAAAGCATTGACAAAAAGGCAACTGATCCCAACGAGTGTATCATTTGCCACCGAGTTCTTAGTTGCCAGAGTGCTTTGAAAATGCACTACCGCACGCATACGGGCGAGAGGCCATTTAAATGTAAAGTCTGCGGCCGCGCCTTCACAACGAAAGGAAATCTAAAGACCCATTATAGTGTCCACCGTGCCATGCCCCCATTGAGAGTGCAACATTCCTGCCCAATCTGCCAGAAAAAGTTCACCAATGCTGTTGTCCTCCAGCAGCACATCAGGATGCACATGGGAGGCCAGATACCCAACACGCCTGTGACGGAAAACTATCCTGAGTCAATGGAATCTGATACAGGGTCTTTTGACGAGAAGAACTTTGATGATCTGGATAACTTCTCCGATGAGAACATGGAAGACTGTCCTGACAGTAGTGTGCCAGATACGCCGAAATCTGTTGACGCATCTCAGGATAGTTTATGTTCCTCGCCATTGCCACCAGAAATGTCAAGTATAGCTGCTTTAGAAAATCAGATGAAGATGATCAATGCAGGTCTTGCTGAACAACTTCAAGCAAGTTTAAAATCTGTAGAGAACGGTTTGGTGGAAGGGGACATCATGACGAATGATTCATCATCTGGTGGTGATATGGAAAGCCAAAGCGCTGGAAGTCCTGCTATTTCGGAGTCTACCTCTTCCATGCAGGCCTTGTCCCCATCCAATAGCATGACCGATTACCACAAACCATCGAACGCTGAAGAGAAACCACCAAGAACTTTATCAAGTGACTTTACCAATGGTTGGCCGTTGGCCCTTTCCAATGGCGGTGCGTTGGACTTGACCTCAAACAACCCGGAGAAGGTGATTAAGGAAGAGTCTCTGAGTATGCTATTTCCTTTCCGAGACAGAGGCAAACTGAGAAACACCGCCTGTGACATATGTGGCAAAACGTTTGCTTGTCAGAGTGCCTTGGACATTCATTACAGAAGTCATACCAAAGAGAGACCATTTATTTGCACAGTTTGCAATCGTGGCTTTTCCACAAAGGGTAATTTGAAGCAGCATATGTTGACACATCAAATGCGAGATCTACCATCACAGCTCTTTGAACCCAGTTCGAACCTTGGCCCCAATCAGAACTCTTCGTCGGCAATGCCTGCTATCGCACTCCCAACTCTTATAAAGACTGAGGTCAATGGTTTTGTTCACGGCTCTCCTCAGGACAGCAAAGAGACGTCGCCTGGTCTGCTTCCTTCGGGGCCTTTCCCGCCTTCAGCCACATCCCCAGTCTTGCTTCCGGCTCTGCCCAGGAGAACGCCCAAACAGCACTACTGCAACGCATGTGGGAAGACCTTTTCGTCCTCTAGCGCTTTGCAGATCCACGAAAGGACACACACAGGAGAGAAGCCTTTTGCCTGCACTATCTGCGGAAGAGCTTTCACCACAAAAGGCAACCTTAAGGTACATTTTTTCTTCTTTTCTCATCACACTGTTTAGTTTCCGATGTCAAAAGTGGAGTTGGTGAAAGGGTTCATTTTTGATATGGTCCTCTTCATCCCATTTTTCATCTGATATACCAGGGTAGTACTCTTTACATTTTTTTGTGTCGTAAATAAACATAATTTCTGTATGTATACATCAGTGGTTCCCAACCTGTGGTCCGTGGACCACCTGTGGTCCCCAAGAACGAAAATATGGTCCGTGACCGCACCATTACAACACCATTGCCTTGAAACCACACGGCAACAAGAGCAACTGGTCTCGCGAAACCCTCTTATAATGCCAAGACAACGGGGATGTTGGGAGGGGAGAGGCTGACTACTACCCATTAAAAGTACTACTACCACATCAGCTCTAGGTTATTAAAGATGGCTTGCTGTGGGTGAGCATCTGGTCTAGCCAATGCAATTTTCTGAATCAGCCCCCCCTCCTTCGGATAATCAAACTAAATCTAAAGTTGACCAAAAACTGATTCGTAACCCTTTTGGTACTAATATCGGAGAGTGGTCCATGGTCAAAGTGGTCCCTGGCCAAAAAAAGGTTGGGAACCACTGGTATACATGACATGCACCCATGTTCCCAGCTCTGGAAATCCTGGTCTAATTGAAGTTTGATGATGCATTATCCATTATTTTTAGACTCCATCTTCCATACATGTGGAAGAAATGTATGGGAAAAGGGAAAAGGTTTGCCCTGTGTATCTAGAAAGTGCTCAGAGGAAAGGCAAAAGGGAAGGAAGGAAGAAGAAAGAGGGAAAGAGAGGAGGAGAGGAGGAAAGAAGGAAGGGAGGGTGGAAGAGAAGGGAGGGAGGAAAGAGAAAAGGCAGGAAAGGCAAAAGGGAAGGAAGGAGAAAGAGGGGAGGAGAGAGGAAAGAAGGAAAGAAGAAGGAAAGGGTGAAAGGGAAGGAAGGAGGAAAAGGGAGGGATGAAAGAGAAAAGACAGGAAAGGTAAAAGAGAAGGAAGGAAGGAAGGAAGGAGAAAGGGGGAGGAGGGAGGAAAGAAGGAAGGATGAAAGGGTGAAAAGGAAGGAGGGCAGGAGAAAGAGGAAGGTAAGGAAGGAAGAGAGGGAAGGAGGAAGAATAGAGAGGAAGGACGAAAGGGTAGAAGGAAATGAATGAGGGAGAGAGAAAGAGAGAGGTAAAGAAGGGAGAGAGGCAAGAAAAGAGAGAAGGCAGGAAGGAAGGATAGGATGGTGAGAGAGAGGAGAGCCTGAGAAAAGAGCCCAAGGGCTGTATCTGGCCTCTGAGTCCGGGTTTGCCCGTACCTGAGTTAGAAGATACGGATTTATTCATTTACCTAATATGTCTTCTCTGCACCCTGTACTCCTCTGGTTAGAAGGGATGCGCTCTGAAACATTGGTCTCCGAGGCAAGGAGCACTCGAGTGTTTCCTCTGAAATGTAGCCCGCAGGACCTAGTATTTGTTGTTAGTGTCCCATCCAAATACTAACCTATTTAGCTTCCAAGATCCAGTGCTGTTGCAGTATATAGGCCTCATTTTATCCTATTTGTAATTTAAACTACGTTAGGTGTGAGAAACATCACATTTGTTCAGTGGTTGCAGGCAAACCACTAGTTGGAATTAGGAAGCATTTCCATTTCTAATCTTGACGTAAGAATGGGTAATGTTTTGTGCTGTGCTTTCCAGGCAAAAGCCTGAGGGCTTTCATGTGGCTGCAAAAACCTAGGGTTATCCTATCCAGAGGTGTAGAGTCCACTTGCTACAGGCAGGCCCGGATCTACATCTTTTGGTGCCCTAGGCCAAAAGACGCCCCGCCCCCAGGGTGTATGCACGGCAGCAGCCCCAGGCGTGGGGCTTCCGCCCGCCTACTCCCGCGACCGGAAGTTGGTCGCGGGAGGAGGAGCCGACGGAAGCCACACGGCACCGGCCCCGGCCGTGTGGCTTCCATCCACCTCCTCCTCGCGCCCTCCTTCCGGTCGCGGGAGGAGGAGGCCAGAAGCCGCACGGCCGGGGCCGGTGCCGTGCGGCTCCCATCGCCGCCGGCGACGGAAAGGAGGGCAAGAGGAGGAGGAAGGGAAGTCCCACCCCCAGGGCGCTGCTGCCCCGGCCGTGCGGCTTCTGTCCGCCTCCTCCTCCTCGCCGCCTGGCCCACCCCCTTGCAAAGGAAGGAGGCAGTGAGGAGGAGGAGGAAGGGATGACCGCGTGGCAGGAGGAGGGTGCCTCTGCCTCCTCTGCCATGGTGGAGGAGGCAGAGGCCCTCCTCCTGCGCTGCGCACGCATCCATGCATGCCAGCGGCCCCAGCAGGGCGGGGCTTCCTTCCTCCTCCTCCTTGCCGCCTCCTTCCTTTACAAGGGGCGGCCCAGGCGGGCGATGGTGAAGGGAGGGCGCCATTCCCTCCTCCTCCCGCCCCGCAGCGCTCTCCCCTGCCCTCTCCCGAGGAGGTCTGATGACTCTCTCCCTCTCGGGAGAGGGCGGGGGGAGGGCGCTGCAAGGGGGCGTTTTTAAAAAAATTATTATTTTTCTTGATTTGTCGCCCCCTTAGACGTACGCCCATAGGCCATGGCCTAGGGTGGCCTTATGGGTAATCCGGGCCTGGCTACAGGCCTTTGCAAACTTGTGCTTCGTTGTATTTGTTGTGGTTGAAATCCAAAGGAACAGCATCACTTGCAAACCAAAAGGGTATCTCTGTTTTGAACAAGTTTGAGAGTGGGAAGCATTCTTGTTTAGCTAGTGAAACTTTTTTTTTTAAAAAAACAAAACAAAACTATGGATGTTTTTTTTATTAATTACACCAGGTAATAAAATTTGAAAAAAGTGCTATTTCCCATTTAATTGTGCAATACTTACTTTGAAATTGGAATCATAGAATCCTAGAGTTGGAAGAGACCTCATTGGCCAACCCCATTCTGCCAAGAAGCAGGAAAATTGCATTCAAAACACCCCCGACAGATGGCCATCCACCCTCTGATTAAAAGCCTCCCCCCCAAAAAAGCCTCCACCACACTCCAGGGCAGAGAGTTCCACTGCTGAACAGCACTTACAGTTAGGAAGTTCTTCCTCATGTTCAGATGGAATCTCCTTTCTTGTAGTTTATTTATTTATTTATTTATTATTCGGGCTTCTATGCCGCCGACTCCCTGAGGCTCGCGGCGGCTTACAGGAGCCGAAGGGCACAGTAAAATACAGGCAATAAGCAGTTAAAAACAATTAAAAACAACAGCAGTATAGTAATTAATAACACAGTTAACACAATGAACAGCACATCATCCTCAGAAGAACGAATAGATGGCGGGGCATGGGCAGGACTTACTCACCAAAGGCCTGCTTAAACAGGTATGTTTTACAGGCCCGTCTAAACGGGAGCAAGTCCTTCATAGCCCGAGTTCCGGCCGGGGGGCGTTCCACAGCGTAGGTGCTATGACAGAGAACGCTTTCCGGCGGGTAGCAGTCAGCCTTGCGAGTTTAGCTGAAGGTATCTCCAGGAGATTGGAGTCCTCAGACCGAAGTGATCTCGGAGGGCAATATGGGGTGAGACAGTCCCTCAAATACGCTGGCCCCAGGCCGTGTAAGGCCTTAAAGGTGAGGACCAACACTTTGAAGGTGATCCGGTGCTCAATTGGCAGCCAGTGCAGATCCTGCAAAACAGGTGTTATGTGGGCGCCAGCTGGCGTGCCAGACAGGAGCCGGGCGGCAGGGTTCTGCACTAGCCTGAGCTTCCGGGTCACCGACAGAGGAAGGCCAACGTAATCCAGCCTTGAGATGACTGTGGCTTGGATCACCGTGGCCAGATCGTTCCTGGAGAGATAGGGGGCCAGCCTCCTTGCCTGTCGCAGATGAAAAAAAGCGATCTTGCTGACCGCAGAGACCTGGGCCTCCATGGAAAGCTGGGAGTCCAAATGGACCCCCAGGCTCTTTACGGAAGGCGATGGGCATAACACCGCACCGTCCAGGCTCGGAAGCTGGACATTAACATCACCCGGGCGACCCAGCCACAAGATCTCCATCTTCGCCGGATTCACCCTCAACCTACTGGCTCGCAGCCATCCAGTAACGGCTTCGAGGCAGTGTTGGAAATTATCGGGGACAGAACCCGGCCTGCCCTCCATCCTCAGAATGAGCTGGGTGTCGTCAGCGTACTGGTGACACTCCAGCCCATAACTCCGCACCAGCTGTGCAAGCGACTGCATGTAAATGTTAAATAACAGAGGGGAGAGAATGGCCCTGGGGGACCCACAGAGTAGTGGGGAGCCCTCGGAGACCACCTCGCCCCTCCTCACACGCTGAGTTTGAAGCCATTGTTAGATTGCGTCCTAGTCTCCAGGGCAGCAGACAGGGGCGGTCTAAGGTAATTTTAAATGGTAAGCAAACATTATTTTTGCGCCCCCCAAAACATTATTTTGGTGTGCCCCCCCCCTCTGCTCATGCCCAGAAGCTCCTGTGCGCAGGCACAGAAGCCTGTAAATACAGCACTCCCTATTCAGCATGCACCCCCCCTCCGTGCATGCCCAGAAGCTCCTGTGCGCAGGCGCAGAAGCCTGTAAACACAGTACTCCCTATTCGGCACACAGGAAGGTTTGCTATGGCGCGGCGTTGGAGCGCATAAGGCCCAAAAGCGGAACATTGGCCGGACGCTGTCTGGCGGGCGGGGGAATGCGTCCTTTACCCAGATGGCGCCCCATGCAGCGGCGTCCTTTGCCTACTGGCAGGACCATCCCTGTCAGCAGAAAACAAGCCTGCTCCCTCCTCCCTATGACTTCCCCTCATATATTTATACATGGCCATCATTGTATCTCCCCTCGGCCTTCTCTTCTTCAGGGTAAACATTAGGGCCGTGCAATCATGCTTCTAAATGTTTCTAAAGTACTTACAAAACTAAAATTCTGGGGGTGAACACTAGATGGCGCTGGTGCTTTGCTTCTACAGTGTTGCTAAAGTTGTAGTGGTGAACATTTCACCACCAGAACTTTACCAACACTTTAGAAACAAAGTACCAGCGCCATCTAGTGTTCACCCCCAGAATTTTAGTTTTGTAAGTACTTTAGAAACATTTAGAAGCATGATTGCACAGGCCTAGCAAACATGTCCACCTCTTTCGGCTGCTCCTCATAGGGCTTGTTCTCCCAACCCTTGATCATTTTAGTTCGTCCTCCTCTGGACACATCCCAGTTTGTCAACATCTCCCTTCAATTGTGGTGCCCAGAATTGGACACAATGTTATTCCAGGTGTGGTCTGAGCAAGGCAGAATAGAGGGGTAGCATGCATTCCCCGGATCCAGACACTAGACTCCTATTGATGCAAGCCAAAATCCCATAAAAAGGAGTTTCTGGAGAGAAACTTCATTTTTGTGGCTGCCACAATCTATGCTGAGACTCAGTGAGATATTCATTGAAAAACTATAGCAAGATGTGCTTTGAGATGTCTCGCATGAACAAAGTTTGTCATGTTTTTTATGATAAAACCATTTAGAAAATGACATTTATAACCCAGGAACCAAAATCATGTGACATAATATTATAATTATATTCACACTTGCTTCCAATTGCTTCCCTGGGTCTACTAGGAAGGGGGTTTAAAGCTGATGTAAGAGAGGGGGTGATGTATGTAAGCCAGGGGTGCTCATTAGGTAGATCACGATCGACTGGTCGATCCCAGGACCGAAGGAGATCGATCACAGCTGGTTGGTGCACTTCTGAGGGGGTGGAGCCAGGCCACACGAAGCCCCTCCCCTCCCCCAGCTTTAGCGCTTCCGCAGCTCCTGGAGGGAAGAGGGGGGGATGCCAAGGCAGTCGTGGCATAGATAGCCACGACTGGCTTGGGATCCCCCCCCTTGCCTCCAAAAGCTGCGGAAACACTAAAGCAAGAGGGGAAGGGGGCGGAGTTAGGCCACATGAAGGCCCCCCCCCCCGCTTTAGTGCTTCCGCAGCTTCTGAAGGGCAGAGGGGGAATGCCAAGGCAGTAGTGCCATAGATAGCCACTACTGGCCACTTGCCTTCCAGAAGCTGTGGAAATGCTAAAGCCTCCCCCCATTTCCCCAACCAGCCTTCCATGACTCTCACCCCTTGCTGTGGAAGCCCTGCCTACTGAAGCCCGTCCACCACCAGAGGAAGCTGGGGGAGGGGAGCCAGCCAGCGGTGGCAAAGACAGCACAATGCTGGCTTGGAACTGCCCTCTCAAAGCCCCTTCCCCGGGGAGGGTTCAGGGCATGGTCCTGGCAGCCCCTTTCTGGCCCCACAGAAGCCTTGAGGGGGAATGCCAAGGCAGTAGTGGCACAGCATGTCACCACCCCCAGCCATTCTTTACTGCGTTACAGTATCATTTTGTGTCATTTTGGTTGGTGGTGTGCCCCCGGATTTTTTTAATGTTAAAAGTGTGCCACGGCTGAAAAAAGGTTGGGAAACACTGGCATAGATAGCCACTACTGGCTTGGCATCCCCCCCTTGTTTCCAGAAGCTGTGGAAACGCTAAAGCTAGAGGGGAAGGGGGCGGAGTCAGGCCACGTGAAGCCCTGCCCCCTTCCTCCTGCTCCGCCCTGGTAGATCTTTAAGACTTGGTTTTATTAGAAATAGCTCGCATGCTGAAAAAGTGTGGGCACCCCTGATGTAAGCCATGAACAACGTGACACAAAGGAACAGAAGGCTGTGTTGGATATAGCCAGAAGCAAAAGTCAGTGAGCCCAGACCTTCTCTTTCTCTTTGCTTCCCCTTTCTTTTTCTGCCTCTCTCTTGACTTGCCCTCTCTTGCCATATGAACCTTGGAAGCTACCAGTTGGACATCCCTGCCGCTTCTCTGTGGTTCTCTGCCTTGAGGTCTTCCCAATGTTTTGGACTGCGGTTTTTAGGATCCCTGTTCATTTGGGACTTCTAGGGCAGTGTTTCCCAACCGCTGTGACACGGCACAGTAGTGTGCCATGACGGACCTCCTGCTGTGCTGCGAGAAAAGCTCTCTGCCCCCCTTCCTTCCCCCCCCTCCTGCCAAACTCCTGCTGCTTGATGGAGAAGGAGGAAGGGATGGGCGGCGGCGAAGAAAAAGAAGAAGGGGCCGGGGTGCCGCCTCCTTCGGCCATTTCCCCAGCCAGCCTCCAATCCGCCATGACTCTCGCCCCTCGCTTGCTGAAGCCACGCAGAGGAGGAGCCCCGCCCACTGAAGCCCGCCTACTGCTCATGCTCCTCCTCCTCCTCCGCCTCCCCTGGCCTGGTTCCGCAAGCCCTCCCTGGCTTGGCACTCCACAGCTGGCGCGCCTCGACAGCCTTCAGGGGGCAGTGCCAAACCAGCGGTGGCAGAGCTAGCACAATGCTGGCTTGGGACTGCCCCCTCAAGTCTGGTGAAGCTGTGGAAGAGCTGAAGCCAGGGGGAGGGGTCAGGGCATGGCGTGGCCTGGCTCTGCCCCCTCTTCCCGGCTTTGGCACTCCCACAGCTTCGACAGCCTTCAGGGGGCAGTGCCAAGCCAGCGGTGGAAGAGCCAGCACAATGCTGGCTTGGCACTGCCCCCTCAAGTCTGGTGAAGTTGTGGAAGAGCTGAAGCCAGGGGGAGGGTCGGGGCATGGCGCAGCCTGGCTCTGCCCCCTTCCCTCGGCTTTGGCACTCCCACAGCTTTGCCAGCCTTCAGGGGGCAGTGCCAAGCCAGCGGTGGCAGAGCCAGCACAATGCTGGCTTGGCACTTCCCCCTCAAGGCTGGCAAAGCTGTGGGAGAGCTGAAGCTGGGGGGCGGGGCATGGCGCGGCCTGGCTCCGCCCCCTCCCCCTGGCTTCGGCACTCCCAGCAGGCCACCATCCCCCAGTCATTCTTTACTGTGTTAGAGTGTCATTTTGTGTCATTTTGGTTGGTGGTGTGCCCCCGGATTTTTTTAATGTTAAAAGTGTGCCGCGACTCAAAAAAGGTTGGGAAACACTGTTCTAGAGGCCTGAAGACCAAAACATCTGGAATACTGTAGGCTGAGAACCACTGCCTATATAACAGTGGTTCTCAACCTGTGGGTCCCCAGATGTTTGGCCTACCATTCCCATAAATTTTTTTCTTTATTTATTTACTATATTTTTGTACCGCCTTTCTCAGCCCATGAGCGACTCAAAGTGGTTTAGAGAGGCAACAATTCAATGCCAGCAGCATTATAAAACATTTAAAACTTTACATATAATATAAAACCATAACAAAATTGGTAAAACATAAATCATTTACGTCTCCTAGTTAAAATCGAAGTCCAATCTCATCATCCAATCGTTCCATATTCCTATGTCTGTTACATTGCCTTTCCAAACACTTGCTCAAACAGCCAGGCCTTGACTTTTTCCTGGAATGTTAAAAGAGAGGGGGCTAATCCAATGTCTCTTGGAAGGGCATTCCATAGCGGAGGGGCCACCACTGAGAAGGCCCTGTCTCTTTTCCTCGCCAAACATATTTGTGAAGCAGGCGGGATCGAGAGCAGGGCCTCCCCAAACAATCTTAACATCCTAGCTGGTTTACCAGCTGTTTGGATTTCTGGGAGTTGAAGGCCAAAACATCTGGGGACCTACAGGTTGAGAAGCAGTGCTATATAACAAGAGTAAATAATGTGAATGCAATTAGTTCAGCTATTTGTGATTGACATATGTGATGAATTCCCTGCCTGTTAGGCTTGGTAAAGCCTGGAAAAGTAAGCCCAAGAAGTTTGGCAGACATTTTATTTGGACGCCTAGGGGCATCCATCTTGGATCTCATTTCCTGAAAGGGGCATGCTTAGGAGTAAGCTTGGGGGGGAAATGAGGGGAGTTAGGATTGGCTGGGAGAGAGAGGGCGGAACCGGACTTAGAAAAAGGGGGGGAAATGACTTGAAGGGCCCATTTTTATAAACCCTTGTTGGATTTGGTGTTAGAGAAGAAGGAGTTAGGAGTCTGGAGTGGAGAAGTGAATAGGGAAAGAAGCCTGAAACTGGCCAGTTAGCTAGCAGAGTAAGCTAGTGAGAAGATTTTACAGCTATCAGGGAAGATAGTTGGAGAAGGAGTGGAGAGATAGATCCAGGGAAGGACTATCTGTAGTGGAGTTTAGAATTGCTAGGCAGAGAGGAAATCCTGTCAGTAATTTCTGGGGGAGAAAGGAGTTTGCAACTAAGATTCGAACTGTTTAAAGCAGGGGTAGGGAACCTACGGCTCGGGAGCCAGATGTGGCTCTTTTCATGACAGCGTCTGGCTCTCCCTCTTCCTTCCTTCCTCCCCCTTCACCCTTCCCTTCTCCTTCTCTCCTTCCTTTTCCCTCCCTCTCCCCCTTCCTTCTTTCTTCCATTCTCCCTCTTCCTTCCTTCCTTCCTTCCTATCTTCCTTCCTTCCTTTCTCCCCTTCACCCTTTCCTCTCCTTCTCTCCTTCCCTTTCCCTCCCTCTCTCCCCTTCCTTCTTCCTTCCATTCTCTTCCTTCCTTCCTTCCTTCCTTCCTCTTCCTTCCTTCCTTCCTCCCCCTTCACCCTTCCCTTCTCCTCTCCTTCCTTTTCCCTCCCTCTCCCCCTTCCTTCTTTTCTCCATTTTCCCTCTTCCTTCCTTCCTTCCTCTTCCTTCTTTCCTTTCTTTCTGCCCTTCACCCTTTCCTTCTCCTTCTATCCTTCCTTTTCCCTCCCTCTCCCCCTTCCTTCTTCCTTCCATTCTCTTCCTTCCTTCCTTCCTTCATCTTCCTTCCTTCCTCTCTCCCCCTTCACCCTTCCCTTCTCCTCTCCTTCCTTTTCCCTCCCTCTCTCCTCTTCCTTCTTTTCTCCATTTTCCCTCTTCCTTCCTTCCTCTTCCTTCTTTCCTTTCTTTCGCCCCTTCACCCTTTCCTTCTCCTTCTCTCCTTCCTTTTCCCTCCCTCTCCCCGTCCTTCCATTCTCTTCCTTCCTTCCATTCTCTTCCTTCCTTCCTTCCTTCCTTCCTTCCTTTCTCCCCCTTCACCCTTCCCTTCTCCTCTCCTTCCTTTTCCCTCCCTCTCCCCTTCCTTCTTTTCTCCATTTTCCCTCTTCCTTCCTTCCTCTTCCTTCTTTCCTTTCTTTCTCCCCTTCACCCTTTCCTTCTCCTTCTCTCCTTCCTTTTCCCTCCCTCTCCCCCTTCCTTCTTCCTTCCATTCCCTTCCTTCCTTCCTCTTCCTTCCTTCCTTTCTCCCCCTTCACCCTTCCCTTCTCCTCTCCTTCCTTTTCCCTCCCTCTCTCCCCTTCCTTCTTTTCTCCATTTTCCCTCTTCCTTCCTTCCTTCCTCTTCCTTCCTTTCTTTCTCCCCTTCACCCTTTCCTTCTCTCCTTCCTTTTCCCTCCCTCTCCCCCTTCCTTCTTCCTTCCATTCTCTTCCTTCCTTCCTCTTCCTTCCTTCCTTCCTTTCTCCCCCTTCACCCTTTCCTTCTCCTCTCCCTTTTCCCTCCCTCTCTCCCCTTCCTTCTTTCCTCCATTATCCCTCTTCCTTCCTTCCTCTTCCTTCCTTTCTTTCTCCCCTTCACCCTTTCCGTCTCTCCTTCCTTTCCCCTCCCTCTCTCCCCTTCCTTCTTAACTCCATTCTCCCTCTTCCTTCCTTCCTCTTCTATTCTTTTCCCCCAAGTCTTTCTTTCCTTCTCCTTCCTTTCTTTTCACTTCCCCCTCTCTCACCTTCTTTATTTTCCCTTCATTATTTTACTTTTTTCTCACTTTCTTTCCCCACCCTTTCCTTTCCTCCCTTCCCATTTCCTTCTTTCTTTCCCCCTCCTTGACTCCTGCTTTTCTTTTCTTCATTTTCCATACTTTGTTCTTCTTTTCTTTCTTCCTCTCCCCTTCCTCCTTTATTTCCTCTATCTTTCTTTCTTTCCCCCTTCCTTCTGTTTTCTCTTCCTTCCCAGAGTCCTGAGCATGCCTTTTGCAGAGCCAGGTCTGAAGTGTCCCATCATTCTGCCGGGGGAATCCTTTTCTCATAGTATGTGTACGTATATACTCACATTTAGTTGAATTCAGTCTTAAAATATATTATATATTACAGTATATGGCTCTCACTTAAATACATTTCCAAATATTTTGCTTTTATGGCTCTCTTAGTCAAAAAGGTTCTTGACCCCTGGTTTAAAGGAACCATACGCTTTTATGTCAATATTTCTGAACCACTAAGCTTAATGCCTATTTTGTTCCAGTTCTCTCAAATAAACTTCATTGTGATTGACATACAACTAGTGGATGCCTCTGCTAACTGGTGTCTCTTTCAGGTTCACATGGGGACGCATATGTGGAACAGCACACCTGCCAGGCGAGGCAGACGGCTTTCTGTGGATGGCCCTATGACTTTTCTTGGAAGCAACCCTGTCAAATTTCCAGACATGTTTCCAAAGGATTTGGCGGTGAGGTCAGGAAATGGAGACCCATCTACCTTCTGGAATCAGTACGCAGCAGCGCTCTCCAACGGGTTGGCAATGAAGACCAACGAGATCTCGGTCATTCAGAATGGTGGCATCCCTCCAATGCCCGGAAGCCTGGGCAATGGCAGCAGTTCCCCCATTAGCGGCTTGACAGGCAGCATGGAGAAGCTCCCCAGTTCCGAACCTAACGCGCCTCTAGCTGGTCTGGAGAAAATGGCAAGCAGCGAGAACGGGACTCATTTCCGTTTCACGCGCTTTGTGGAAGACGGCAAAGGGATTGTAACCAATTAGGACAAACGTTATGGACGTTCCTGCAGATATTGCAACCTAAGGTTGTGTGGTGTTTTGTTTTGTTGGTTCTTTTTTTTTTTAGTTTTTTTTGGCAAATTGACAAAACAACGGCATTAAAAAGACATTATTTTGTACCCTGTTTGACACCTAGAGACAGCTTATTTATTAGTGATATAACTTCTCTCCTCTCCCCTTTTTTTCTTTCTTTCTTTTTTGTTTTGTTTTGCAAACACATTCGAGCATTAACTTCGGTCTCCTGTATTTTGGACTAAATACTAATTGACTAGAGTGCTGTAACATTTATGGCAACGAGAGTCTGTTCAGTTAGGCGGTCTCGTTCTGGCATTTAACTTATTTTCTATATCCAGCTTAACGTAAACTTTGGGTGGTGATACAATACCTCCATTTTCTCTCCCTCTCTCCCTCTCATAACGAAAGTCTGTATATGTGTATACTTCAATCCCAAGGAGAAAAAAATATTGGCAAAGTATGTTGTTTAATTCTCCAAACAGATTTGCGCAGAGGATTGGAAACGGACCATATAAAATTGAACCATATGCATCCTTCACAACAGACTCCGTTGTTCTTTTCTCGTTTTGTTCTGTTCTCATCTCTATTCAAAAAAATATATAATAATTTGGATTTCATTTGAGGGTGGGAGGAGGTACACTTTAACTTTCGCGTCTCTCCTTTCGGGATTGTCCTTCGTATTGTGCTTTTTACTGGAGTCGTCTTAGATGTTCAATACGTTTCTGTACAGTAAATAAGCACGCGGATGAACAGAGGAGATCCAAAAAGTGTTGTTCCAGTAGTTTGAAAAGCTTTTTGCCTTGTAGGTATATTCACTATAGGAAAAAATAATAATAATACAACACAAGTGCTGGACTTTGTGCTGCTATAAAAAGCATCTTGAACAAACTTCCATGGACAAATTTAGATGCTCTTGTACATACAACGAGAAATACTGAGTTCATTAAAATGTACATATGTTCCCAATGAGCTCAAACCAACTTCTTGACCAAGATCAAGTATAGTGTTTGTTTATTTTGTATTAGGTCTGAAAAGGGAGGGTTGTGGGGAGGGAGAACACTTTGGACTGTTATATGCACTTTCTTGGAAAGCCGAAAGGAAATAGGTCGAGTTTCTTTTAACGTTTAATACTTACTAACAGCAGAGATACTGTAATTTTACGCCGGTAATCAAATACACTTTTTTCAACAGATGAAGCTGGATGTGTGTGTGTGTGCTTAAGGAAATGGGTTGGGGAATTGGGGGAGGTGGTTGCCACCTGAAGGCAGCTACTGAGCTTGCCTTGCTCCTCCCTCAAACTATATGTTTATTTGGGGTGCAGGCTTCCAAGAGGCGAAAACGTGTGAGCCAAAGCAGTGTTTCCCAACCGCTGTGACGTGGCACGCTAGTGTGCCGTGACGGACCTCCTGCTGTGCCGCGAGAAAAGCTCTCTGCCCCCCTTCCTTCCCCCTCCTCCTGCCAAACTCCTGCTGCTTGGAGGAGGAGGAGGAAGGGATGGGCGGCAGCGAAGAAGAAGAAGGGGCCGGGGCGCCACCTCCTTCAGCCGTTTCTCCAGCCAGCCTCCAATCTGCCATGACTCTCGCCCCTCGCTCGCTGAAGCCACGCGGAGGTGGAGCCCCGCCCACTGAAGCCCGTCCACCGCTCATGCTCCTCCTCTGTGGGAGAGCTGAAGCCAGGTGCGGGGCATAGCGCGGCCTGGCTCCGCCCCTCTCCCGGCTTCGGCACTCCCAGCAGCTGCTCCAGCCTTGAGGGGGCAGTGCTAAGCCAGCATTGTGCTGGCTCTGCCCTCGCTGGCTTGGCACTGCCCCCTCAAGGCTGGAGCAGCTGCTGGGAGAGCTGAAGCCAGGGGGCGGGGCATGCACTCCCAGCAGCTGCTCCAGCAGGCCACCATCCCCAAGCTGTTCTTTACTGTGTTAGAGTGTCATTTTGTGTCATTTTGGTTGGTGGTGTGCCCCCGGATTTTTTTAATGTTAAAAGTGTGCCGCGGCTCAAAAAAGGTTGAGAAACACTGAGCCAAAGGACAAGTGCTCAATGGCTCTCAGTTGAGAATTGCTGCCTCTGATGAGTTAATAACAGAAGTCAAATATCATTGCTGACTTGACATCTAGGTGTTATGCCTTGATAGTAGCTCATCTCTCTCTCTCTCTCGGCATTACTTCGCGAATGAAGATTTTTAGGAAGGACTCATCCCACGCTTTTTACAAGCGCGTTGATGACTAAAAAGGCCAATCTGAGATAGGCAAGTTTGGTTGCAGAAAGCACAGCAAAAGTCTCCTTGGGTGATGTTGTTTCCAAGTTGCTGTTCTTTCTGCGCGTTCTTCGAGACCCGTTCGGTGTGTCTTCTCGAAAGAGGCCACAGCATTTTGGATAGTGTGTCTCCATGCCTCCCGATGTGAGGCCAGGGTGGACCATTGTTGGTGATCAATCTGGCTGAGCCTGAGATGTTGTTTCAGGAGCCTTTATATCTCTTTTTGGGGGTGCCTCTCTTGCCCATGACCTGTGGCGAGTATCTTTGGGAGGCGGTGGTCCTCCATCTTAGAGACGTGCCCTGCCCAGCGCAGCTGTGTTCTCAATGGCATGGTCTCAATGCTGGTGATCCCTGCTTGCTCAAGGACAGAAACATTTGTCACATAGTCGGGTCCAGTGTATATTTAGGATTGTGCGAAAACAGCGCTGATGAAAGCGTTCGAGGAATCGTAGGCGTTGGCGATAGGTGACCCATGTTTCAGACCCATATGGGAGAATAGACAATACGATAGCTCTGTACACACTGATTTTGGTGCTTTGCCTCAGGTGCTTGTTGCTCCAGACTCTTTCGTGAAGCCTTCCAAATGCACTATATGCCTTTGCTAATCTGTGATCTATCTCTTTGTCAATCTTGGCATTTGAAGAGATGATGCTTCCCAGGTAGGTGAACTGCTGAACGGACATATCTAGAACCAAACAAACAACCAGAAAAATAGATGAGGGATAGATTTATACTAGAATGTCTTTGAGTATGGCCTTTGGGTTGTATGTTCCAGTTAATGGCCTTTGGATTGTATACTCCTTGAAGATACCATGAAGATGTCATGGGTGAAGCCTACATTTATTGTCACTCCTGATTAGTCACTTATGGATGTGAGAGCTGGACCACAGGGAAGGCTGAGTGAGTGAAGGAAGATAGATGCTTTTGAATTGTGATGTTGGAGGAAAGTGCTGAGAGTGCCTTGGATGGCGAGAAGATCCAACCAGTTCATACTTCAGGAAATAAAGCCTGACTGCTCATTGGAGGGAAGGATATTAGAGGCAAGGATGAAGTACTTTGGCCACATCATGAGAAGAGAGGAACGCTTAGAGAAGACAATGATGCTGGGGAAAATGGAAGGAAAAAGGAAGAGGGGCCAGCTATGGGCAAGATGGAGGGATGGTATCCTTGAAGTAGCTGGATTGACCTTGAAGGAGCTGGGGGTGGTGAGGGCAATTCTGCAGCACTGCTGATCACAGCTGACCTCCAGTTTGAGTCCTCAAGAGCCAGGGCTTCCCAGTTCTTGTTGTCTATGCCCATTCATGTTTTTCAAATTCTGGTTTAAAGCCCATCTTTAAATCTCTTTTTCCTGCCCACCAACATTACATTTCCCGTTCTTGAGTTGGTAGTATAGTAACTGCTTTGGGAGACAGTGATTGGGCATTCGGACAACGTGGTCAGTCCTTCGAGTTGATGGCGAAGGAGCATCACTTCAATGCTGGTGGTCTTTGCTTCTTCCAGCACACTGACATTTGTCTGTCTGTCTTCCCAAGAAATTTGTAGTTCACTGACTATATAACCATCGATTCATTGGTTTTACCCAAGTTGGAATTCACCAACAAGCTTCCAATTGAACAAATGCATAGATGTGCACACGAGGATGGGTGAGAGTGGCCTTCTCCAGTCTGGTGTGCTTCAGACTTTGTGGACCACAACTCCCATCAAACCCAGATAGCATCCATTGCGGTCAAGGATGAATGGGGTTGTTATCCAAAGTACCTCACTAAAACCAGGAGTGGGGAAGCTTCTCCAAAGCAATGGTCTTCAACCGATGGGTCAGAGCCTGAAAGTGGGCAAGTGTCCTTAGGTAGACACTGTCATTGTTTTGTTGCTTATTTATTTTAAAATTTTAACATTCACATTTGGCCCACCCGAAATGGGTTTAAATTGTCTGTTACTGCTTGTGTTTGAGTTTTATTGATTGTATTGTTTTTAAATTGCTATTGTTTTGTTATTATGTGTTATTGGGCTTGGCCTCATGTAAGCCGTCCCGAGTCCCCTTGAGGAGATGGGTGTGGGGTATAAATAAAGTTAATAATAATAATAATAATATAATTGCTTACAGACAATGTTGTTATAGAAAGGGGAATATGGGCTAAATTGAATTGTTCGTCTATTTAATCAATTAGATTTTTACAAAGTCATATTTATGTCAGTCCTATTGAATCAATGAGTTTACTCTAATCGGGGCTGAATGGTTTTTGTTCAGGGACTCGTCCAGATCTTCTTACTGGGGAACAGCCCAAGGGAAGAAAATGTTATTTTCTTTATACATGTTTTCTTCAAGGAATTCTTTTTAAATATCTATAAGTAACATGAATATTTGGGGAAATTTTGGTTTAGGTCAGACGAGATTTTATTAATTCCTTAATGTATGGTATGAAATAATTCTGTAAAAGACAGCTTAAAGAATAGTCATTCTTACATGTCTGCAAATATATACAATCCCCCTTTCCAGTGCATTTCCAAGCCTAGACCAGTGTTTCCCAACCAGTGCGCCGTGGCACACTAGTGTGCCGTGCGCGATCATCAGGTGTGCCGTGGGAAACTTGGACCTTCCAGGTGTTTTGGATTCCAACTCCCACCATTCCTAGCAGCCTCAGGCTCTCCCCCCCCCCCCAGCCATGTATGCAGGAAAGGGCCTCAGGCTGTTAGGAATGGTGGGAGTTGAAGTCCAAATCACCCAGAGGGCCGAAGTTTTCCCATGCCTGTTTTAGGGACCTTAAAGTGATGAGCCTCCTTCCAACATTGTGATTCTGGATAGAAAACAAACAACAACATAACATAGCATTGTTTGTGTCCACAGTGCTCTCTGGATATAGGTGAACTACAACTTCCAAACTCAAGGTCACTTCCCAAGCAAACCCTTTCAGTACTTTCTGTTGGTAATGAGAGTTCAATATGCCAATTTTGGTTCAATTCCATTGTTGCAAGAGTTCAGAATGCTCTTTGATTGTGTGTTAACTATAAATCCCAGAAACTGTGACTCCCAAATGCCAAGGTCTATTTCCCCCAAACTCCATCTGTGTTCACATTTGGACATATTGAGTATTCATGCCAAGTTTGGTCATGATCTAACATTGTTTGAGTCCATAGTGCTCTCTGGATGTAGGTGAACTACAGTAACAACAACGAGCAGGCTGGTTAAGTAATGCAAAAAACAACAGTGTCCAAAAATACTGTTGTTTTTTGGTCAGGCTAGATTATTTTTGACACTGTTATAGGTGAACTACAACTCCAAAACTCAAGGTCAGTGCCCACCAAACTCATAGTATTTTCTCTTGGTTATGGGAGTTCTGTGTGGGAAGTTTGTGTCTTTCTGCCATTCCTGCCAGGATTTCTATGTTGTGTTCATCGAAACAGGCCCAGGTTTCACACTGAGTGTATAAATACATTTAAAAACATATTAACTATATGTATTACTATGTTAGAGTGTCATTTTGTGTCATTTTGGTTGGTGGTGTGCCCCAGGATTTTGTAAATGTAAAAAGTGTGCCGCGGCTCAAAAAAAGTTGAGAAACACTGGCCTAGACTATGTGAACAGAGGAGTTTATAGGGATTGTAATTTGGAGTATATGAATTGCTGTTTGCTGTCTTGTAGTAACAATGGGTCTGATTTGGAAATATTAGAACCAGCTAACCTGCAATTGCTATCCGCTTGCTTACTGGGGACAATGGATATTTCTATCACAAAGGATGACTACGCTTCCATTTTTTGAAGAATGTATTTGTCTGTGGTGACTAGAAAGGATGTACTTTTTCATTTTCTTGTCCTCAATGTGAACACTTGCCCCTCAAGCCCCCCCGAAATTCTCAGGGTGTTCCGAAAGAAGTCCTTACTGGTACATTATTTTAACTGTTACGTTTATTCATATCATGATCTGATCACTGTGCTCAATATATCCCATATGCTAGGGTAGACCTTCTCTAACTCAGACTCAGCCCCCCCCCCCGAATCAAAATCCTGGAAATCTAAAGATTTAGTCGAGAAAACTCTCAACTGCTATGAGATTTCTCACCCAAAGTTTGGGATTCATCTGTAAAAAAAGTCGTGTCCCAAACTTTCAGAAAATATTGTGTCTTTTGCAGAATTTTTTAATTTTTGGATTCCCAATTAATCTTTTGCAAAAGAAAAAAATAGAGTCTCAATGTGCGCAACCCATTAACATTCCTGTAATCTTGCCCAGTGGACAAAAAAAGATGGTTAAACCATTCTTGCATGAAGGAAAGACAGGAAATAACCAACGTTTTGCTTCCTAAGGTACTTGTCCTGAGAGATACATCTTGTCTAAGGGCCTTTCCAGACAAGATCTGCATTGAATTGGATTATATGAGTCCCCACTGCCAGATAATCTGGGATAAACAGAAAATCTGACATCAGATCCTGGGATATAGGGCCTGTCTAGAAGGGCCCTCGGATGTCAGAGGCTGTATGACTTGATACGCCAGTTATTGGAAATCATGAGAAGATGAAGACCCAGTTATGACTTGTGTCCAGTTGGGAGGATCCCAAAGACAACAGGTTGGCCACAGTCAGAACAGAAAGCTGGGCTAGATGGGCATTTGTTCAGATCCATCCATATCTTACAAAATCTAGTTCCCCTACAGCAGGGGTGCCCACACTTTTACAGCATGCGAGCTACTTATAATAAATCTAAGACAGAAAGATCTACCTTGAGAGAAGCAGGGCGGAGCTGGGATGGGGGCGGGGCCTGGTGTGGCTTGGCTCCGCCCCTCCGCCCCCTGGCTGGAGCTCTACCACAGCTTCTCCAGGGCAGAGGGAGGTATGCCAAGCCAGTGATAGTTAGCTATGCCACCACTGGCTTGGCATACCCTCTGCCCTGGAGAAGCTGTGGTACAGCTAAAGCTGGTGGGGAGGGGATGGGGCCTGGCGCGCTTGGCTCCGCCCCTCCGCCCCCTGGCTGGAGCTCTACCACAGCTTCTCCAGGGCAGAGGGGGGCATGCCAAGTTAGTGATTGCATAGCTAGCCACCACTGGCTTGGTAATACCCTCCTCTACCCTTCTCAAGGTTGCAGAAGCTGTGGTAGAGCTAAAGCCGGTGAGGAGGGGGCGGGGCCTGGCGCGGCTTGGCTCCACCCCCTCTAGAAGTGCCGCATCAACTGGGATCGACTCCAGATGGCCTCAGGATCGACCAGTCGATCGCGATCGACGTCCTGAGCACCCCTGCCCTACAGGGTTTACACTTACCTGGGCTTATTTTATTTATTTACTTCTCCAACCCCCGCAGGGGGACTCAGGGCAGCTTACAACCGGCAACCATTCGATGCCCCACATACAACATAATAAATACAGTAATTACATAAATAGTATTAAATTGGATTAAAATTAAGTCCAGTTAAAACTAAACACTGGCTGGTTAGCCTTATGTAGAACCATATTCTGTGACCAATGACACAATCAGAAGCAAGTCCATAGACCATTTCCATAACATTATCACCATAGTCATTGTCATAGTCAGCATGTTATTTATTTATTTTATTTCAAATATTTGTACCACCGCCCTTCTCAACCCCTGGGTACCGAAATCCTGGTCCCACAACCACATTTTACCTGAAGGAAAAGAGGGATGAAATCCTGGTCCCACAACCACATTTTCAACTTTTTCCTGAAGGAAAAGAGGGATGTAGTTGACCTGATTTCACTGTGGAGCGAGTTCCACAAACGGGGGGGGGACAGGGCCCAAGAAGGCCCTGTTCCTCATCCCCGCCAAGCTTGTTTGCGCAAGAGGCGGAATCAAAAGCAGTGTCTCCCCGGAAGATCTTAAATTTTCAACTTTTCCTGAAGGAAAGGAGATATATATGTTTTTACCATTGCGGGAGATGGTAGTCTTTTGCGCACGTTGTTAGAAGGAAGGTCTATTAAATAGTATGGGACTTTTTTTCAGCCCTCCTTCGTCCTGAGTGCTGTAAATGCCAAACATTCATGACTACCTGGCTGAGATCCAGTGGTCTATAACATAGGGTTTAGTGTAGTGGCTGATATCTGAGCAAGTGAGATCTTTCCCTGTTCTTGTCCAAGTTGGGCGGATAAAGCTCTTTGCTCACAATCCTACTATACATGCGAAGGGTTCACTGTAATTGCAATTCTAAATTATATGCACCCATTAGATGCTCAAGCAAAATGCACATGCCGATACCAGTTTTGGTTTTATAAAAAATACAATACTTCAGTCTCAACATTTTTTTTTGTTGGAGTTGCTTTGAAGTTGATGTTGATGAAAATTAATGGACGAGGCTGAGATTGTAGAGTGTCCGATGATGATGGCAAATACTTTAGCGTTTTGGAATCCCAAAATACTCCAAAGTTGTCAATGTGGGTGGTTGAGATAGTGACACCTTTGCTTTTTGTTGGTCCTATGAACACAAACTTGATTTGTGCACATAATAACAGAAACCAACAAAATCAAAAACATTTGTTATCATTGGAAATGAGAGTAGCACAGTTTTAATCAATTTTATGCTGATTTTGAATATGTCTTAATTCCCCCCCCCCAAATCACGCCAACTTTATAAAATACTAGCTGTACCCGGCACGCGTTGCTGTGCCCTTTTTAGGAGATGCGAGGAAGTCCAATCATCCACGGTGTGCCCTCCTCTAAACTGCAGTTGGATGGAGTGTGGGTTATGGGGGGCATGGTGTGCCAAGTTGGGTCTTTATTGGTCTTGGTTCTGGGCCACAGTGGTCTGTGGGGAATGATGGGTTTTGAAGTACTACAAATCCCATTTTCCATGGTGGTACTTCAAGTCCCATCATGCATGGTCGAGGCTCTGTGTGCCAAGGTAGGTTACTGTAAATTCAGGCCATACACAATGTCCCATGAGCTGAGGCCTAGTTAGGAACAGCAAGTTAATGAAGCCTTACTGTCAATTCAGGCCATACACAATGTCCAATGAGCTGAGGCCTAGTCGGGAGAATCAAGTTAATGAAGCCTTACTGTCAATTCTGAGCATAAACAGCTTCCCAGTATGTGAGGGCTAGTTAGGGAAATCAAGTTAATGAAGTCTTACTGTCAATTTAGAGCGTAAACAGCTTCCCAGTAAGTGAGGGCTAGTTAGGGAAATCAAGTTAATGAAGCCTTACTGTCAATTTTGGGCGTGGTCTGTGATTTGTTGGGGTGTAAATTTTCGGTTGGAAGTGATTTGGGTGTTTGTGTTGGGGATTGGCTCAGGCCTTTTCCTTATTCTGTTTTGGCAGTTTATTATGGATCGAATTTTCATGTTGGCTGGCCAGTGCAGCAGTTATGCAAATCCGCCCTTATTGGCAGCCAATCATGTTGTTCAGAATGTAGAGGCTGGGTGAGTCTTTGGCTGCCCCGGAGGATGCTGGTAAATGTAGTTTTATTTTTACTCGTTGTTTTGGGGGCCTTTTAGGTTTGCGGGGGGGGAAATTTCTTTGCTACAAACGTACCTTGCTTGAGGCCTATTTCTGTTGGCAAGTATTGTGTTTCTGCGTTGTATGGTTTCTTTGTTTGAGGTATACATCACATGACGTGAACCCATTTATATAATAGATGACGAATGGTACATTACAGCGGACCATTGTAAAGTCTGCTCATTTCACATCATATTCGTGTAACACAAGCCAACAAGTATTTTTCATCAAATATAATTTTTGGTCATTTTTATAGGGGTTTTTTTTGCGCTGAATTCAGATTTGTTAATTTTTTTCTCTATCACGTGTAGATTTTGTGATGAGGCTAATAAAATAATTAATGCATTTATGCACTGATATCAATAGAATTTAATTAACCACATGCCAACAAGTATTTTTCATCAGATATAATTTTTGGTTATTCTTATAGAGTTTTTTTGCACTGAATTCAGATTTGTGTTTATTTTTTCTCTTATCACGTGTATATTTTGTGATGGGGCTAATAAAACAATACATTTATGCACTGATATCAATAGAATTTAATTAACCACAAGCCAACAAGTATTTTTCATCAGATATAATTTTTGGTCATTCTTACAGAGTTTTTTGCGCTGAATTCAGATTGGTGTTTATTTTTTTTCTATCACGTGTAGATTTTGCAATGAAGCTAATAAAATAATTAATGCATCTATGCACTGTTATCAATAGAACTTAATTAACCACAAGTCAACAAGTATTTTTCATCAGATATAATTTTAGTCATTCTATAGAGGGTTTTTTGCGCTGAATTCAGATTTGTTTTTATTTTCTCTCTCTATCGAGTGTAAATTTTGTGATGAGGCTAATAAAATAATTAATGCATCTATGCACTGATATCAATAGAACTTAATTAACCACAAGCCAACAAGTATTTTTCATCAGATATATTTTTTGGTCATTCTTATAGAGATTTTTTTGCACTGAATTCAGATTTGTATTTATTTTTTCTCTTATCACGTGTATATTTTGTGATGGGGCTAATAAAACAATACATTTATGCACTGATATCAATAGAATTTAATTAACCACAAGCCAACAAGTATTTTTCATCAGATATAATTTTTGGTCATTCTTATAGAGTTTTTTGCGCTGAATTCAGATTTGTGTTTATTTTTTCTCTTGTCACGTGTAGTTTTTGCAATGAAGCAAATCAAATAATTAATTATATCAATTAATTTCTATAGGAAAATATTTGTTGGCTTGTGTAATTTTAAATATTGTATAAAATATCATCCAAATTATGTATTTCAATTCATAGGAAATTGAAATTAATTTAGTGTTTAGACTTGGGTCCCATCTCCAAGATATATCATGATGTACATGTAAGTATTCTTAAACCGGGGGTGGGGACATAGATAGGGATACTCTCCCTGTACATGGCTTATCTCAAAATAAGTTAACTTCTTTACTGAATCAAAAAGGTTCCACTTTGGAAAGCAATATGATAAAGCGTCTTTTTTTTGTTTCATTGGGGAACTCCAAATTCTGGTTAGCACAGCCAAACATTTCTTTCCCTTGGTGTCTTGGATTTTAGGTCTGTTCCTGGGGTTATTTGAGGTGATGATTAAGACCTAATCGGCTTTAATTTCTTAGATATGGTTATTGTGATTTTCTAAGAGCGAGCAGATGGCAACTGATAGATGGCATAGGTTCTGTATCTCAAAAACTGGAGCTAATAGGGGAAACTGGTGCCAATTGTTTTGAATCAGCAGATAAAATATAACCAGAAACGTGCTGAACATTTGAGGCACTAAAACGTGTATTAGCCAATGCAATGAATTCATCAGATTCATATTTATGAAGAGCCACTTCAGTATCTGATTGCAGACTCTTTTAGTGGTTCCTAACCTTTTTTTTACCATGGACCATTTGACCAGGGGCCACTTTGACCAGAGACCACTTGACCAGGGACTTCTTGACCAGGGACCACTCTCCAACATCAGTACCAAAATGTATTTATTTACTAGCTTGGGGACCCGGCGGTGCCCGGGCTATTTGAAAAGGGTATTGTTTGTTTTTGGGTGTTAGGTAATATCAGTTTAGTCATATATTACACTATGTCTTAATCAAACTCAAGTTTGGTCCAGATCATTAGTGGGGGTCACAGTGGTGTCTGAAAATGGGTGAAGGTGCTACCAATTCTATCATCTGATATCCATCCTCTCCCAAACTGCACCAGGATGTAAATTGGGTTACCACTTGTCTGTTTGCCAAGTTTGGTCCGGGTCATGTTTATGTAAGAAAAGGGTTTTTTAAAAAAAAAAAGAATTGTTTTAATAGTAAGAAGGGTAAGGTTGTAGTTGGACGCACATCATATTAAGTCATCCCCCCTCAAAATTCATCATTTTTGCTTAGGTTCACAATGTTGCTCAGTTTAATTTTATTATTTATAATAATAAGCATTTTATTATTTATAATTTCTTTTTTATGTTATTATTATTATTCTTAATTTTCTCCTTCATGGGACCCAAAACAGCTTACAACATAGTGTAATCATGTGAACAACAATTCAAATACATCAATAGTAAGTATAAAACATTATTTTCCTCTCCTTTTTTGCTGTTGTTGGGATTTTTCCAATGTTCCCCCCCCATTTTTGAGACATGTTTATGCTGCCACTTTGCTTGAAGGATGTCTGTCTATTTTGGGGCCTAGCTTGTAATGCTAGTAATGTTCTCATCAGGAAACCCTCTCACTGCAGTGATATCCTCACAGAAAATGAACATTCCATTGCCAACGGGAAAAACTGTTAACTGGCTAACTGTCTGCCTGAGGCCTTGCCTTTTCCCTCTGAGTCACCTTAGAATGTTGGAGGGTGGTTGGCCAATGGGAGTCCGTTATGCCAATTACATTTCAGTGTCGGCAATCCCCTCTGTCTGGGGCCGTAGAATGTTGGAGTTCTGAGGCTGGCCACTCAGTGCCCGTTATGCAAATAATCCCACAATGGCAGCCAATCGAAATGCTGGCACATATTCCTCCCGTCACTCGCTCGGCCGCACCACAGCAAACACTGACTTTTATTATATGTAATAGATTTCGAACATTTCTAACCCGCCCTTCTCAACCCCCGAGGGAGGACTCAGGGCGGTTTACACTGGCAACAATTCGATGCCACAAGATAATACACTATAACAAATAAACATCAATTTAAAACAGTGAATAAAACATCAAGGTAAAACAGATTAAAATCCCATTGAAACATTGTCAACAATTCATATAGTCAATTCCAGTCCGATCCAAAGTGCTGTCATGCTTGCTGTCCAAAGGCCTGGTCCCAGAACCATGAATTAATCTTCCTAAAAGAAAGGAGGGAAGACGCTGACCTCGCTGGGAAGCGAGTTCCATAGGCATGTGGTCACTGCCGAGAAAACCCTGTCCCTCGTCCCAGGCACGGATCAGGCCCTTTTGCCGCCCAAGGCCAAAGGGTCTGCCTCCGCCCCTCCCCGGCTCCATCCCTCCCCGCCCCCAGCCCTGCCCACCCCCGACTCCACCCCACCCACAGCTCCACCCCACCCCCGGCTTCACCCCTCCCCACCCCCAGCTCCGCCCCGCTCTGCCCCCGCCTCCTCGCTGGCGCAAGGAGGAGGAGGAAGGAAAGCTCCACCCCCGGAGCCAATGCGGGGCCTCCCCACGGTTGCTCCTCCCTCCCTCCTAAAGCCACCATGCGGCTGAAATCACCCTTTTCAGGCCGGCTTTAGGAGGGGGGAGGATCAGCTCCGCGCCGGCGAGGAGGCGGGGCGGAGCCGGGCAGAGCCGGGGTTGAAGAGAGGCGGAGTCAGGGGCAGAGCCGATCCTCCCCTCTCCTAAAGCAGAGCCGAGGGGAGCAGAGCAAAGGGAGGGGGCGGCGTGGATGGTGCTTGCATGCATCCGCCCTTTTGTAAAATATTTTGTTCAAATTTTTTAAAGAACTTTTTTGGGGATTTTTTAAAAAAAAAAATTGGGGTCCGGATCTGCTGCCCCTCCAAAAGTGCCGCCCAAGGCCATGGCCTAGGATGGCCTTATGGGTAATCCGGGCCTGCCTCGTCCCCTCTAAGCACACTTTGCGAGGCTGGCGGGACCGAGATCAGGCGTCCCTGGACAATCTTAAACTGCGAGGCGGAATGTAGAGGGCTTACAAATCAGTTTTGGATCAAACTTTGATTTGGTTTGGGGAGTTGATTCAGGAAATTACAATTGATAGACAACATCAGCTCTAGTTTCTGGTACAGAACATATGCCATGGTCAGCGACATGGAAGGAGCGGCAGGCGGCACAAAAGGAGCAAAAATAAATGAAGAGGAAAGAGGCATGCAGACTAGATTTTCATCCTTGTGGACCACTGGTGGTCTGCGACCTACAGGTTAAGAACCACTGAGTTATCGGAATGGTTATAGATTTTTGAAATACTTGTAGGTTGCTATGAATGTGATTTGTGTGTGCATGTGTTGGCATCCAATCGCTTACCTCCATCTTTAAAATAAATCCGCACGTATTGTTCTACATTTCACAATTCCTGGTTGGTGTGAAAGTGTGAAGCGAAATGTAAAGGATCAGTCGGGCATTTTAACAGGTGTTAATGATGCCAAAGAGTGTTTGGCTCTCTGTTTTTTCAAATCTGGCTGTTAAAGAAGGTCCATCGAGCCAGCTAAGAGAAAGCACTTGTCACAGATGGGATTTTTTTTTTAAAAAACTAAAATAAAAAACACACTTAGGATAAACCCTCCAATTGTCATGGTTTGGCAGCAGTGTCTTTGGGATCGTCTTCCACACTACAGTTGTGTGTGTATGTGTGTTTCGTTTTAAAGCCCTTGGTATGGAAACAATTACCGAATACTGAAGAGGGAATGGAAAACAGAACATCTTTTTTTAACTACGATGAAAATCTGGATTGAATTGTCTTTTCCTCAGTTATGAATGCCGTCTACCAGCTGATTAGAATCATGATTATTATTTTTTGCACCAACAGGTTGGGATGCAGTCTGCTCACACCTATTTAGATCCCAAACTGGGGGCTGGAATTGTTTCTCTGTGAATGTACTGCAGCTTCCATCATCACCAGTCAACATGGCCATTTTTGGAGTTGTTGGAAGCTACAGACAATGCAGTTGCTGTTGTCCCCCCCCCCTTTTTTTTGGTCATGTCAGGAGTGACTTGAGAAACTGCAAGTTGCTTCTGGTGTGAGAGAATTGGCCATCTGCAGGGATGTTGCCCAGGGGATGCCTGGATGTTTTGATGTTTTTAACCATCCTTTTGGGAGGCTTCTCTCATGTCCCCGCATGAGGAGCTGGAGCTGATAGAGGGAGCTCATCCACACTCTCCCTGGACTCGAACCTGCGACCTGTTGGTCTTCAGTCCTGTTGGCACAAGGGTTTAACTCACTGTGCCGCTGGGCGCAAAAAATATTGGTCAAAAATATATGCTCCTTCTATTTTTTATCAGTTTTATACTAATTTATGCAATGCCTTTGATACGAAATAAATAAAATAAACATGGCAATTCATTATGGAAATGGGTTGGTGGAAATTGTAATCCAACACATCTGGAGGGCAGTAGTTTGGCGGAGGCTATTTTAATGGATTTATATATGATGTTACATTATACAGTGTTGGACCATTGGTCCACTAGACAGGAATTGTCTATACCAGGGGTGCTCATTAGGTAGATCACAATCGACTGGTCGATCCCAGGACTGAAGGAGGTCGATCCCAGCTGGATGAAGTGCTTCTGAGGGGGCAGAGCCATGTCATGCCAAGCCACGCCCCCTCCCCCCGGCTTCAGCGCTTCCGCATCTTCTGGAGGCAAGGGGGGGGGGATGCCAAGCCGGTAGTAGCTATCTATGCCACCACTGGCTTGCCATTCCCCCCCTCTTGCCTCCAGAAGCTGTGGAAACGCTAAAGCCTGATGGGGAGGGGGCAGAGCCAGGCCGCACGAAGCCCCGCCCCCTCCTCCAGCTTTAGTGCTTCCGCAGCTTCTGGAGGCAAGAGGGAGGTAATGCCAAGTCAGTAGTGGCATAGATAGCCACTACTGGCTTGGCATTACCCCCCTCTTGCCTCCAGAAGCTGTGGAAACGGTAAATCCAGAGGGGGAGGGGGCGAAGCCAGGCCGTGCGAAGCCCCGCCCCCTTCCCCCTGCTCCACCCTGCTTCTCTCTCGGTAGATCTTTCAGACTTGGTTTTATTATAAGTAGCTCGCATGCTGAAAAGTGTGGGCACCCCTGGTCTATACTGAGGCGTAGACAAAGAAGGATGGGGATCTAAATCAAGGGTGGACAAAAGTGAAGACTTCCATATGTTGTCAGATAACAACCCCCATTAATTCTAGATCAGTAGTTCTCAGCCTGTGGGCTCCCAGGTGTTTTGGCCTACAACTCCCAGAAATCCCATCCAGTTTACCAGCTGTTAGGATTTATGGGAGTTGAAGGCCAAAATATCTGGGGACTCTCAGGTTGAGAACCACTGTTCTAGATATTTTAGTCTACATCTCCCACCATACCATTGGCCACACAGTCTGATGTATCTGGAAGATGTCGTCCAAAATATATACAGAGCCAAAGGCTCCATATAGATTGTCAATTTGGAAAGCAGTAACTCTCCAATGCCTCAGGCCAGGATCTTTCTACTCAACCATCTCCTACCTGAGATCCTTTGTTGTGGATACTGAAAAGCATATATAGTACTTTACTACTGAGTCAGGAGAAGTCTACATAGAAGGTCCCAACATCCATCCATGGTGTCTTCAGGTAGGGCTTGGAAAGAATCTCATTGGCTATTAGTCAAATTCAGGGTCTCCAAAGGTCATTGACTAGCCATCCTTATTGACTTTGTGTCCTGCACATAGGCTTGTCATTAAGGCATTCGATTGACCACTATGCAGGCATGTAGCCAGGGGGAGGGCTAAGGGGGCTTCAGCCCCCCCCAAATTCTCAGGGTGGTCCGCGAAAAGGCCTTACTGGTACATTATTTAAACTGTTATGTTTATTCATATCATGATCTGATCACCATGCTCATTATATCCCACATTAATGAGGTTATTGGGATAACAATTCAAAAGGTTTGCTAGGGTAGACCCTCTTCCACCCAGTCTCAGCCCCCCGAACCAAACTCAGCCCCCCCCCCCCCGAATCAAAATCCTGGCTACGGCCCTGCCACTATGGAAATAGGGATGCTAATCTAGGTAGGTCTGGTAGTTGGATCTAACAAGGCTCTTATGTTCTCATGATGGATTATAATAGATATTGGGTTATGGCCAACCAAAGGCAACAGGGGCCCAGTTGTTGGCCAATCACTCCCATCACCCTAAATCAGTGATTCTCAACCTGTGGCTCCCCTGATGTTTTGGCCTACAACTCCAAAAAAACAGCCATTTTACCAGTTGTTAGGATTTCTGGGAGTTGAAGGCCAAAACATCTGGGGACCCTCAGGTTGGGAACCACTGCCCTAAATCATTAGCCATTCATCGTGGGGGTTTTAAGAGTTGGGGTTGAATAATGTCTTTTGAGGACCATAGTCTTCTCTCCTTTATTTCAGACTCATGTTCAGTTTATAGAGGAATCTGGACAGATTAATTGGAGTTTATCATTGATGTTCTCCTTGAACCTCTTCTCATCTATCTGTTCTTGCTCACTGTGGAAAGGAAAACAGTTGGCAAAGTCCGACAACTGTGGCTATCTCGGGGAATCCATTCTGAAAGATTTCTAGAACAGGATATTAGTGGTCCAGAGCTTTGTGGTTTTGGTTTTGCCTTGCTTTGCCTTGTGGTTTGGCTCAATTGTTCTGAGTCATCTGAAATTATTAGATCTCCTTTGGGACTATGCCTTCTCCTCCCACCTCACTGGTCTGTACAAGATGAATAGGATGCTGGCAGGAAATACTGTGGTCATTCATGTTATATAAATATTTTCCAAAATTCATATTTGGAATAGCATAAATTTGATTTTTTAAAAAAAAAATTGAATGAAAGTGAGGTTGGCAATTTCTCCATTCAACCCAAGGCCTTGAGTCTGGCTTGGAAACAATTATATTATTACTAAATTTAATTTGCCACTTATGTTTTACTAAGAGGATCTTGGTTTTTGGTACATATTTTGCATGCAGATATATGATTCTCATGCTAGGAATTGCTATCAGTATTTAATTTGGCCAATGAAGATGGGTGAGTATTTTATTCAGGTATTTTGGGGTTATTATTATTTTTGCAAATTTACCAAAAGCCACAAACCACACAATTGGAATGCAAAGAACTTGAAACTTTGCAATGTGTATGTAGGCACAATATCAATATTAATATCATCATCTCCAAAATATATATTTAAAAATATTTATATAATATTTATATAATATTTAAAAATATGTATATAATATTTTAAAATATTTATATAATACTAGCCATTCGTTGCTGCAGCCCAGTCTGTGTATATGTGTTTTGTGTGTGTATGTACAGTATGTGTATATATTTGTGTATATGTGTGTTTGGGTATATATATATGTGGTTTTAGGCATGCGTTGTAATGTAATCTTTGGTTTTTGGCTTTTTATGTCCCTTTCGCTGTTTTTCAGTGTTTTATGGGTGATGGCCTGATAGGTATACTATGTCCAAATTTGGTGTCAATTCATCCAGTGGTTTCTGAGTTATGTTAATCCCACAAACGAACATTACATTTTTATTTATATAGATTTTTTATTTGTTACCCACTATACAGCCATAGGATTCCCCAGTGGTGCAGCAGATTAAACCACTGAACTGCTGAACTTGCTGACCAAAAGGTCAGTGGTTTGAACTCTAAGAGAAGGGTGAGCTCCAGTTGTTAGCTTCTGTCAACCTAGCAGTTTGAAAACATGCAAATGCGAGTAGATCAATAGGTACTGCTCCGGAAGGAAGGTAATGGCACTCCATGCAGTCATGCTGGCCACATGACCTAGGAGGCGCCTATGGACAACGGCAGCTCTTCAGCTTGGAAATGGAGATGAGCCTCACCCCCAGAGTCGGACTCAACTAGACTTAATGTCAAGAGGAAGCCATACTGCTATGATTCTACTCAAATTTGCATGTTTTCAAACTGTTAGATTGGCAGAAGCTGGGGCTAGCAGTGGGAGCTTACCCCGCTATCCGGATTTACGCTGCCGACCTTTTGGTCAGCAAGTTCAGCAGCTCAGTGGTTTCACACGCTGCACCACTGGGGGCTCCTCTATATATTTATTTGTTTTTATTTATTTACAGTATTTATATTCCACCCTTTTCACCCCGCAGGGGACTCGGGGCAGATGACAATGCACATATACACAACAAACATACAATGCCATGGACACATATCATATATAGACAGACACACAGAGGCTATTTATCTTTCCAGCTTCATGAGGGTATTCTAGCCACCAGGGGAGCTGTTGCTTCACTGTCCATTTGTGACACTGATGGAGTACTTCCTCATTCTTTGCATGCTTGCTGGAGATTTTATAGCGTTGTAAATTAGTTAAATTAGCTTCCCTGCATAAGCAGTACCTAAATTTCCAACTTGACAGATGCAACTGTCTTTCGGGCTGCAAAGGTCAACAGCAAGCTAGACAAATTGGTCGGAAGCTCACTCCGACCGGGGTTGGCTTCGTAGTCATGACCTTTCAGTCAGTAGTGATCTTAATGCAGCCGACTCCCAGGCAGCTGTGCCACAGTCCCGGCGCTATATAGTTATAGTGCTATAATTCCACGCCATACTGCAACTGCCGTGGCTGTATCCAGTGGAATCCTGGGATTTATAGTTTGCTATAGTCTGAGAATTCAAAATCCCTCTCTTTAAACTGCAGATCCCAGATTTCCACAACGCCGTGGCAGTTAAAGGAGAATCTTATTCCATGCGATGCCATTACTTGAAACGGACCCAAGTCCTTCGCTTTCATTATCCTTCTGTTTAGGCTGGACTCAGTGAGCTGCAGCCAAGGCGAGAGATTCCAGAGGACTGGAAGCCTCATTTTATTGGAACAGGAAAGATTTGCTTATGTAAACACCTTTCCTCACTCACGGCTCAGGAACATCATCCATCTGTGTCATAAAAGTTCTTCCAGTCTTCATTTAACCAGCACTCCAACTTTTTGAATCGAAAGAGTGAGACATTGAAAGCAAAGTGCCACAAAATACCAGTTTACTCGTAACAATTTACCTTTGGAATTGTAATTATTATTATTTTTCATGTCAGGAGTGACTTGAGAAACTGCAAGTTGCTTCTGGTGTGAGAGAATTGGCTCTCTGCAAAGACACTGTCTAGGGGGACACCTGGATGCTTTTCTATCCTGTGGGAGACTTCTCTCATAATCCCACACGAGAAGCTGGAGCTGGCAGACGGGAGCTCACCCTGCTCATTGGATTCAAACCACAGACCTTTTGGGTCAGCAGTCCTTCCAGGACAAGGGTTTAATCCATTGCAGCACCGGGGAGGGAAATTATTGAATTATGACTTCTAATTAATTAATTAATAATTAATTATGACTTCTAATTAATTAATTAATTAATTAAGAGCATTTTGAAGAGCCACGTTCAGAATAAACATTTTTGTGCCATTCTTTTATCAATCCAATCAAGCAATTAATGAAGAAAGCAATTGCTAACAGAATCAGTTATTTCTCAAATATCAAAAAAGTACTTTTTTGAGCACTGCAATTTTGGGTGAGCAGTCCTGCCGGGATCAAGGGGGGTGGGGGTCCTGTGGAAGTGTAATAGACGTGTACGAATTGGATGAAATTATTGAATTATGGCTTCTAATTAATTAATACTTAATTATGGCTTCTAAATTAATTAATTAAGAGCATCATGAAGAGCCACACTGAGAATAAACATTAATTAATTAATTAGGGCTTCTAATTAATTAATAGTTACCTAATAGTGCCTAGATCCAGGGAAGTCATGCTCCCCATGCTCTATTCTGCCTTGGTTAGACCACACCTGGAATATTGTGTCCAATTCCGGGCACCACAATTGTAGAGAGATGTTGACAAGCTGGAATGTGTCCAGAGGAGGGAGACTAAAATGATCAAGGGTCTGGAGAACAAGCCCTATTGAGGAGCAGCTTCAAGAGCTGGGCATGTTTAGCCTGAAGAAGAGAAGGCTGAGAGGAGATATGATCCATGTATAAATATGTGAGGGGAGGTCATAGGGAGGAGGGAGCAAGCTTGTTTTCAGCTGCCCTGGAGACTAGGACGCAATGGAACAATGGCGTCAAACTACAAGAAAGGAGATTCCATCTGAACATGAGGAAGAACTTCCTGACCGCAAGAGCCATTCAGCAGTGGAACTCTCTGCCCCGGAGTGTGGTGGAGGCTCCTTTTTTGGAAGCTTTCAAACAGAGGCTGGATGGCCATCTGTCGGGGGTGCTTTGAATGCAATTTTCCTGCTTCTTGGCAGAATGGGGTTGGACTGGATGCTCCACGAGGTCTCTTCCAACGCTATGATTCTGTGTGCCCAGCATTGGACACAATGTGAGTTCAGGTGTGGTCTGGCCAAGGCAGAACAGAGGCGTAGCATGACTTCCATTGTTTATTGTTTAATTGTTTATTCCATTGGTATATTGTATTTCATGTTACTGAATATGTGGCATTGAATATTGCCACTATGTACGCCACTCTGAGTCCACTGCAAGGGTGAGAAGAGCAGGATAGAATTAGAGTAAATAAATAAATAAGCACATCCCCCAGTGGCGCAGTAGATTAAACTGCTGAGCTGCTGAACTTGCTGGCCAAAAGGCCACAGGTTTGGATCCAGGGAGCGGCATGAGCTCCTTTTGTTAGCCCCAGCTTCTGCCAACCTAGCAGTTCAAAAACATGCAAATGTGAGTAGATCAATAGGTACCGCTCCGGCGGGAAGGTAACGGCGCTCGATGACCTTGAAGGTGTCTACAGACAATGCCGGCTCTCCGTTTTAGAAATGGAGATGAGCACCAACCCCCAGAGTCGGACATGACTGGACTTAATTTCAGGCGAAATCCTTTACCTCAGTGTTTCCCAACCTTTTTTGAGCCGCGGCACACTTTTAACATTAAAAAAATCCGGGGGCACACCACAAACCAAAATGACACAAAATGACACTCTATCACAGTAAAGAATGGCTGGGGATGGAGGCCCGCTGGGAGCAGCTGCTGGGAGTGCCAAAGCCGAGGAGGGGGAGGAGCCAGGCCATGCCCTGCTTCCTCCCTCCGGCTTCAGCTCTCCCACAACTTCTCCAACCTTGAGGGGCAGTGCCAAGCCAGCAGTGGCAGAGCCAGCACGATGCTGGCTTGGCACTGTTCCCTCAAGGCTGGAGAAGCTGTGGGAGAGCTAAAGCTGGGGAGGGGGCGGAGCCAGGCTGCGCCATGCGCCGCCCCTCCCCCTGGCTTCCCACAGCTTCTGCAGCCTTGAGGGGGCAGTGCGAGCGAGGGGCAGGGGTCATGCCCCCCGTCCCCGGTGCTGCTCTCCGCCATGACTCCCGCCTCTCGCTCACTGAAGCCGCATGGAGGATGAGGAGCATGAGCGGTGGACAGGCTTCAGCGGGCGGGGCTCCTCCTCCGCCCGGCTTCAGTGAGCGAGGGGCGGTAGTCATGGCAGAGAGCAGCGCCGGGGACGGGGGGCATGACCCCTGCCCCTCGCTCGCACTGCCCCCTCAAGGCTGCAGAAGCTGTGGGAAGCCAGGGGGAGGGGGCGGCGCATGGCAGATTGGAGGCTGGCTGGGGAAACGGCCAAAGGAGGCAGTGCCCCGGCCCCTTCTTCTTTTTCTTCACCGCCACCCGGCCCTTCCTCCTCCCCCCCGAAGCAGCAGGAGTTCGGCAGGAGGAGGGGGGAAGGAAGGGGGGGCAGAGAGCTTTTCTCACGGCACAGCAGGAGGTCCGTCACGGCACACTACTGTGCTGCGTCACAGACAGGCATGTAGCCAGGGGGGCTAAGGGGGCTTCAGCCCCCCCCCCCCGAAATTCTCAGGGTGGTCCGCGAAAAGGCCTGACTGGTACATTATTTAAACTGTTATGTTTATTCATATCATGATCTGATCACCATGCTCAGTATATCCCACATTCATGGGGTTATTGGGATAACAATACAAAAGTTTGCTAGGGTAGACCTTCTTCCACCCAGTCTCGGCCCCCAAACCAAACTCAGCCCCCGAACCAAAATCCTGGCTACGGCCCTGGTCACAGCGGTTTGGAAACACTGCTTTACCTTACCTTTATCTGAAATATAGCGCAGCATAGATCCTGCGTTAAGTCATTCGCCTTGTTGGAACCTTTGGCTCTACGTATGTGCAATAAATATAGGGGAAAGTGTGTGTTTGTACACATATACAATTTCTCTCCTTTTTAAATGCCACTGGTTCTGCAGATTTATGGCAAGATGCTGCCAGGTAAGCAATAGCGATCGGTGCTTTGCTCCCGCAATGAATTTGTGCAGTGTCCTTTTTAAAGAAGTAAAGAAAAAAAAAGCTTGCCCTTATTAAAATTCCTGGAAGTTCAGGCACAGGATGCCAGCTGAGCTGAAACAAAGAGCCGGCAGCTTCATTTGAGGGTGTGGAGATCAGGTGCCACTGCTGAGAAACATCTGTGAGAAGGGCAGAAAAAACAAAACACAGAGAGACAGACACACAAAAGGAGGAGGACGGAGGCGGTCGTGGAATCACTTCAGGCTCTGTGGCCAATTGGTTCATGCTTTGATACCTGCGCGGATCAAGTTCTGGTTTGCATTTACTTTTTCCCCCACCTTGGATTATTTTCTGAGGCACAGTGGACGGCTTTGTAAGCACCTGATGGAGTTTAGTTAAGGAAACTACTTGGATGTTGGTTTGAGCCACCTCTTCAAAGATTTGTAAAATTCTGGTTTGCACCTTGGCCAGAAAATAACAAACAAGCAAAACACAAAGTTTGCAAATTTGGTATTCAATTACCGTATTTTTCGCACCATAAGGCGCACCTGATGATAAGACGCACCTAGATTTTAGAGGAGGAAATTTGGGAAACAAAAAAATGGGGGCTGGCTACTATTTGAGACACTAATATGGAGGGCGGGAGGCGCTGGAGCAGAGGGGGCGGCGATATACTCACGCTATATTCGCGGGGCCCCCCAGCGGCTCCGGCTGCGCCCAAGATGCCCAGACTCCCGCCGCCGTGTCGCCGCAGCCAGCCGGCGGCATGGAGGAATGGGGGCGGAAGAGGGGACTCACGGGGCGGGCTCGCCGCTCACGGACCCGAGGAGGAGGGGGGAGGCCACGAGGGCGGCCGAGTGACGTCACGAAGATGCACCTCTGGCGAGGAGGAAATCCGCTGCTGCTGCCGCTGCCACTGCATCGCCGTGGGGCCGCCCTCGTGGCCTCCCCTCCTCCCGGGTCCGTGAGTGGCGAGCCCGCCCCGTGAGTCCCTCTTCCGCTCCCGTTCCTCCACGCCGCCGGCTGGCTGCGGCGACACGGGGCGGGAGTCTGGGCATGCGAGGGCGCAGCCGGGAGCCGCCGGAGCCGCCGGGGCCCCTTGTGAATACAGCGTGAGTATATCGCCGCCCCTCTGCTCCAGCGCCTCCCCCTACCTGCCTGCATCTTCGCTCCATAAGATTCAGCTGATTTTTCTTCCTACTTTGGGAGGAAAAAAACTGTGTCTTATGGTGCGAAAAATACAGTAAATGTCCTTTGACCAGTAGCTGGCCACTTGGAGTGCCTCTGCTGTTGCTATAAGAAGGTCCTCCATTGTGCATGTAGCAGGGCTCAGGTTGCATTGCAGTAGGTGGTCCGTGGTCTGCTCTCCTCCATATGTGCATGTCGTGGATTCCACTTTGTAGCCCAGTTGCGCCTGTACCTTGGGAAGTCTGATCTGGCTACGGTCGTCCACGCTCTGGTCACATCCCAAATAGATTAGTGCAACACGCTCTACGTGGGGCTGCCTTTGAAGACAGTTCGAAATTACAACTAGTCCAACGGGCAGCAGCCAGACTACTAACTGGAGCTACATACAGGGAGCATACCACCCCCCTGTTGTGTCAGCTCCACTGGCTGCCGGTCCAATTCCGGGCTCAATTCAAAGTGCTGGTGTTGACCTTTAAAGCTCTATACGGGTTCTAGCCCAGCTACTTGTCCGAACTCATCTGCCGCCAGCTTCCCACGTGCCCACCTCGTACTTTAAGATCATCCGGGAGGCCCTGCTACGATCGCTCCCGCCAGCATTTCCCTCGGGGTTGAGAAGAGCAGCACTTTAGGTAAAATGCCATAAATAAATAAATAAATAAATAAATAAATAAATAAATTTTTAAAAGTTGGCTCTGCATCTCGTGGTGCCTGAGCTCACTCTGTTCAGCGCCTTCCAAGTCGCCCAGTTTTCTGTGTGCCCAGGAAGGAGTCTCTCATTTGGTATCAGCTATTTTATTTATTTATTTATTATTTCAACTTATATACCACCCTTCCCGAAAAGGCTCAGGGTGGTTCACAGCAATGAACAACAAAACACAACATACTTGAAAACATAATAAAAACAGATTAAGACCAGAGTAGGGGTTACAGCTTAGAGATTGAACGCCTGACGGAACAGGTTGGTCTTACAGGTCCTCCGAAAAGCCTGTAGATCAGTTATTGCTCGTGCCTCCTCTGGGAGGGCGTTCCAATTATTGAGGTTCTGGATATTAGCCTGCCACTTTTGGACTCTTGCTTGCTGAGGAGTTCCAGCGAATATCTCTGTAGATGTTAGAAAACTATTTCTTGATTTAAGTCATTGGCATGCCGACTGATACACAAACAGGGGATGGGCCGGAGATGGCACTGCCTTGGTCTTTTCAATATTGGTTGTTACTTCCCGGTGGATGTCAGGTAGGCCTGGGTAGGTTTGGTCGGAATCTTCTTAATTCGGAACAAATTTGGATCAAATTCCTTTTTGAAGCGATTTCGTAGCAATTTGGGAACCCGGAAGTATCCTTGCCATTTCGAAGCTTTTCTGCCATTTCTCTTACGAATCAGTAAGTGAGTCGGAAATTATTCAACTTTTCAAACCAGTGTGGATGGATTTCCTTTGTTTCCTTTCCCTCCCACATCAGACCTGGGGCGAGAGCCGTGTTTAACCCAGTTTGGATGCAGATGTCCTTCTCTCCCACATCAGACCTGGGGCGAGAGCCGTGTTTAACCCAGTTTGGATGCAGATGTCCTTCTCTCCCACATCAGAGCTGGGGTGAGAGCCGTGTTTAACCCAGTTTGGATGCAGATGTCCTTCTCTCCCACGTCAGAGCTGGAGTGAGAGCCGTGTTTAACCCAGTTTGGATACAGCTCTCACCCCAGGTCTGCATCCAATCTGGGTTAAACACTGTTTGGATGCGGATTTCCTTCTCTCCCGCGTCAGTCCTGGGTGAGAGCCGTGTTTAACCCAGTTTGGATGCGGATTTCTTCCATTTGCTCCCCCCCCCCTTTTTCTGGAATAAAACAACTACTTTCAAAGTAAAGACCATCCAATGAAACGGGAAATAACACTTTGAAACCATTAACAAAGGATTCCGAAGTCTCGGAAGTTTTGAACAGTTTTGAACTTCTTTTTCTGTGAAAATCAGAATTGACTTTAGATCCAAACCACCAGCGCCCCCTATGTCTGAAATGAGTGCGAAACTTTTTTTAAAATCAAACAGGCCTAATGTCAGGTGGTGCAATATCAGCTAAACCAGGGGTGCCCACACTTTTTCAGCATGCAAGCTACTTATATTAAAACCAAGTCAGAAAGATCTACCTACCTCCTTAAGGCTGGAGAGGGGGTGGGGCAGGGGGCATGACAAGAGGGGGAGGAGCCAGGCCCCACCAGGCCCCGTCCCCTCCCCTCTGGCTTTGGAGCTCCCAGCAGCTTCTCCAGGCTTGAGGATGGCAATGCCAAGCCAGTGGTGACATAGGTAGCACAAGGCTGGCTTGGCACTGCCATCCTCAAGCCTGGAGAAGCTGCTGGTAGAGCAGAAGCCACAGGGAGGCGGAGCCAGGCCACCCCAAGCCCCTCCCCCTCCCCTCTGGCTTTGGAGCTCCCAGCAGCTTCTCCAGGCTTGAGGATGGCAATGCCAAGCCAGTGGTGGCATAGCTAGCACAAGGCTGGCTTGGCCCTGCCCTCCCCATACCTGGAGCAGCTGCTGGGAGTGCCGAAGCTGAGGAGGGGGCGGGGCTTGGTGTGACCTGGCTCCGCCCCCTCTGAGAAGCGCCCCATCCGGCTGGAATCGACCTCCTTTGGTCCCGGGATCGACTGGTCGATCGCGATCAACTTACTGGGCAGCCCTGGGCTAAACAGTGTAATTTCTTCAGTGGTGTAGGGCACAGACATCACGTGATAATGCGGCGTGTCTGATTAAGAACCACATACACTGTTTTAGTGTGGTGAGATGTGTTCCACACTGGGAATGTGTACTCAGCAGCAGGGTAGCCAAGCACAAGGGTAGATGTCTTCACTGTATCCGGTTGTGATCCCCAGGTTGTGCCAGTCAGCTTTTCTATGATATTGAAGGCAGTTGATAATGGCAAACAATCTATTATATAAAGGAGGTCCCGTCATGGAACGACCGTCCTAGGCAGAGGCAGAGAAACAAACTTGGCACAAGGCAGAGACACCAAACTTGGCAAACTGGGGATAAAAATAGGCCTCAGGCAAGGTAAAGGCATTTTTAGCTAAAAAATACTTTCCCCCCAAAACCTTGAAGGCCCCCAAAACAACGATACAAAATAACTACATTTCCCAGCGTCCTCTGCGGCCACCAACGAATCTCCCGGCCTCTACGTTCTGACAACATGATTGGTTGCCAATGAGGGAGTATTTGCATAATGCCTCTATTGGCCAGCCAACATGAACATTCCGACCCATAATAAACTGGCAGAGGAGGATAAGCCAAAGGCCTGAGGCAGTCGCCAACACAAACACCCAATTCACTTCCCACAGAAAATTTATACCCCTACAAATCACAGACCACGCCCAAAATTGACAGTAAGGCTTCATTAACTTGATTTCCTGACTAGGCCTCAGCTCATGGGACATTGTGTATGGCCTGAATTTACAGTAACCTACCTTGGCACACAGAGCCCCTATGACCCATGCTACATTCTACTGCAGTTTGGAGGAGGGTGGGCCATGGATGATGGGATTTGATGTACCTCCATGGATTATGGGATTTGTAGTACTTTCAAACCCTTCATTCCCCACAGACCACTGTGGCCCAGAACCAAGACCAATAAAGACCCAACTTGGCACACAGTGCCCCCATGACCCACACTCCATCCAACTGCAGTTTAGAGGAGGAAACACCATGGATGATGGGATTTCAAGTACTTTCACTCACTTCCAAAGTACCCCACCCAAACAAGCATCAACCTCTACATCAACACAGCAGATGGAAAGACAAAAAACATTGTATATCCACAAACTCTGCAGAACGCCAGCAACACCACACACCGACAACTCCCCAGGACTTCAACATCCCACCCACCCACCAGAACAACCCACAACGACACAGCCATGACCCCACCAGGACCATAACTAACATCAATTCCAACCCTTACATACTCAGACTTTCTCGCATCTCCTAAATAGGGCACAGCAACGTGTGCCGGGTACAGCTAGTAAAATGTATTATTAGGCAAGGATGTGGGAAAAAGATATGTTAGTAATAGCATGGAATTAACATGTGTGAACCTTCAAAGTTTCAAGATCTTATGATGCGAACATTTCCGTGCTCTGTTTCGTTCTCTTTGGCTGAAAGTTCTGTTTTGTGTATATATTTCCTTTACTGAAGGGAGCGGTAGCATTCTTCTCTTCTCCCAAGCAGGAGAGAGGGTTTTGCCCTTTTAGAAAGCATGCCAGATTTTCACCCACAGCGTGGGGACCGCGCACTATTCCTGGGTGACCTATGCGCAACAATGGGCTCCGCTCTCTCGGTTGGGTTTGTCAAAGCAGTAATTAACCCAACCTTCTCTCCCTGGAGCTGTACATATTCGTGCTGGCACCATCAATAAAAGCCCGAGCGCAAAGAAGAAAGCAAACAAAACGGGCCATGGAGCCTTCGAAGGCATTTAAACTGGGGGATAAATCAATCCGCGTTTGTCAAATGGATAAAGTAAAGGCAAAAAGCATTGGCGGGAGCTAAAGGAGGGGGAAGGGTCCATGTTACCTGAAAGCTGTTAAAAGCATCTGAGCTGCAGAGCAAAACAGTAGTAAGCATTCGGGGAAATGCTCAGAGGGTTTTTCAAAAATGTATTGGGGAGTTTGTTTGTTTAGTAGTTTTCCTAGTATTGTTTTAGTACTACTGTTTATTTGTTTGGCACACAGTTTCTCAACCTTCCTAATGCCGCGACCCCGAAGCATAAAGTTATTTCCGTTGCTACTCCATAAATGTAATTTTACTATTGTTTTGAATCATCATGTAAATATCTGATATGCAGGAATATCAGGGGCGGTCCTATCAGTAGGCAAAGGACGCCGCTGCGTGGGGCGCCATCTGGGTAAAGGGCGCATTCCCCCACCCACCAGACAGCGTCCGGCCGATAATCCGCTCCCCCTCCCTGCCTGCCTACCTCCCTCCCTGCCATCCACACAGGACGTGGCCCTGGTGCCTCCTCCCCGCCTCCAGCCCCCATCCCTGCCCGCCCCCGCCTCCTTCGGCCTCCTCTTTAGCCACCAGCCACCCGCTCCCTCCTTTCCTCGGAGTCTCCTCAGTCGCGGGAGGGGAGGGGGTCCTCCGTGAGTCATGCTGGGGAGAAGCGGGGAAACTCCAGCTGCTCCACCGGGGCCAGCACTTGGGCCGAAAGGCGCATGCGCAGCCCACCTCGCCGAAGCCCCCTCCCTCCCTTCTCCCTCAATCTCTCTCTCTCTCTCTCTTTCCTTGCCGGCTGGGTGCTGAAGTTGGACGGATGGCAGGCAAGCAGCAGCAGCAGCTCTGTTAGTCGACCCGCGGCACCCGCCTTTCTTTGCCTTGCCTTCTTCCCTGTGGGCCTCCCTCCCCTGCACCGAGAATTGTCCAAGCGCAGGCAGCCAGGCGGGGGTGTGGGTAAGGCGGACCCTCCTCTCTTTGCCTTTCCCTTCCCAGCGCGGGAACTTGGGGGGGGGCAAGGGAAAGGGGAGGCGGTGGAGTTCGGGGAAATAGACCTTGACATTTGAGTTCACCTACAATCAAAGAGCATTCCGAACCCCACCAACAATAGAATTGGGCCAAAATTTCCACATAGAACCCCCATGACCAACAGAAAGTACTGTGTTTTCGTATGATCTTTGGCGACCTCTCTGGCATCCCCTCATGACCCCCGAGGTCCTGACCCCCAGGTTGAGAAACACTTGTTTAGTATGATTGTTGTAGGTCCTCCAACAGTAGTGTTACCTATGGTTCCATCTACACTTCCATATAACGTAATTAACCTGAATTCTGAAATTGCATTATAAGGCAGTGTAAATCCTGCTTGGAGCAAAGAGTGCTTAACTTGAACAGCATCATGCATTGGGTTTCCATTGGTGAGCAGGAATTTAAATTCTGGTCTCCAGAGTTACATTTAATGTTCAAACTACTGCACCATGCTGGCTATGTAGTACTTACTAGGGCTGTGCAAAATTATCATCTATTCTCATAAGTTGGATCAAGTTTGTTAAATTCGTACTTACAATGTGATATTTGAAATGTGGGTATGACCTGCCCCAAAAACTTAGAAATCAAAACTGATCCAATAGTTCAGGGGTGCCCACACTTTTTCAGCATGCAAGCTACTTATATTAAAATCAAGTCAGAAAGATCTACCTACCTCCTCAAGGCTGGAGAGGGGGAGGGGGCGGGGCTTGGTCAGAGGGGGTGGAGCCAGGCCATGCCAAGCCACGCCCCCTCCCCTCTGGTTTGGAGTTTCCATCAGCTTCTCCAGGCTTGAGGAGGGCAATGCCAAGCCAGTGGTGACATAGGTAGCACAAGGCTGGCTTCGCACTGCCCTCCACAAACCTGGAGCAGCTGCTGGTAGAACGGAAGCCACAGAGGGTGGAGCCAGGCTGTGCCAAGCCCTGCTCCCCCTCCCCTCTGGCTTTGAAGCTCCCATCAGCTTCTCCAGGCTTGAGGATGGCAATGCCAAGCCAGTGGTGACATAGGTAGCACAAGGCTGGCTTGGCACTGCCCTCCACAAATCTGGAGCAGCTGCTGGTAGAGCGGAAGCCACAGGGGGCGGAGCCAGGCAGCGCCAAGCCCTGCCCCCACCCCTCTGGCTTTGGAGCTCCCATCAGCTTCTCCAGGCTTGAGGATGGCAATGCTAGTGGTGACATAGGTAGCACGAGGCTGGCTTGGTACTGCCCTCCACAAACCTGGAGCAGCTGCTGGTAGAGCGGAAGCAGTAGAAACGAAGCCGAAAGCTACCAATCTCAATAGGCTCAGGCAAATAATCAAATAGAAATAGAATTTATATCATATATATATTGTGTGTGATAGTATTAAAGTATATATACTTAAATACTATCACACGCACAATATATATATGATATAAATTCTATTTCTATTTTGATTATTTGCCTGAGCCTATTTGAGATTGGTAGCTTTCGACTTTGTTTCTACTGCTTTGACGCAGCCCTTTTGTGTTACGTATTGGGTAAAGCGGAAGCCACAGGGGGGCGGAGCCAGGCTGTGCCAAGCCCCGCCCCCTTCCCCCCTCCCCTTTTCCAGGCTTGAGGATGGCAATGCCAAGCCAGTGGTGGCATAGCTAGCACAAGGTTGGCTTGGCCCTGCCCTCCACAAACCTGGAGCAGCTGCTGGGAGTGCTGAAGCCGGGGGAGGGGGCAGGGCTTTGTGCGACCTGGCTCCGCCCCCTCTGAGAAGCGCCCCATCCAGCTGGGATCGACCTCCTTTGGTCCCGGGATCGACTGGTCGATCATAATCGACTTCCTGGGCAGCCCTGCGATAGTTTTTCATTTGACTTTTGTAACCCTCGGAAGACTCCCGAAGTCACTTTCATTTTCAGCATAAGGAAGCAAAGCAAACCCAAAAAGGCTGCCTTTCCTTTTTAAATTATTGGCCTTTCGCTATTAAGAGAGGGAAACAGCAGGTAGAAAGCAGAATTCACTGGGAAAGGGACTGAGAAAACACAGAATTCTGGGAAATGTAGTTTGAGAAGGTGAGGAGCCCTGTGCCAGAGAATTCAAAAGCTGCTGCCCTAAACTACATTTCCCAGAATCCTGCTCAGCATCAGAAAGCCCCAGTCAGGAAAGGGGAGAGATTTGTCCCTCCACAGCAGCAGCCAGTCAAATAGCTATAATTTTGCAGTATCGATACACTTTTAGAAACCTTCCCAAAAAAATCGCAGCCATAGGTGTCAATCTCTCCCCACATATTTCAACTGGGAAACATTTAGAAATAGAATTTTGAAACTTTATAGTTATTTTCCTGAAATATTCAGTACTAGCTTGGGGACCCTGCGCTGCCCGGGTTATTTGAGAAACGTATTAGTTGGTCTTTAGCAGTTATTTATGTGGCTCGCAGTGATGTCAGGAAGTTAGCGAAGGCACTGCGAGTCCCATTGTCCATGGCCCACCCTCCTCCAAACAGCACCAGGATGCAGAGTGGGTCAGGGAGGCTCTGTTTGCCAAGTTTGGCCTTGATCTATCATTATTGGGATTTGCAGTGGTATCATGAAATTACTGAATGTACTGCAATTCCCATCATCTGCGGTCCATCTTTCTCCAAATTGCAGCAGGGTGTAGAGTGGGTCATGGAGGCTCTGTGTGCCAAGTTTTGTCTTTATTGGTGATTGGATGAGGGTTGCATTGTTTTCAGGAAGTGAAGGTACTGCAAGTCCCATCATCCATGGTCCATCCTCCTTCAAACTGATCCAGGGTGTAAAGTGGGTCATGGGGGCTCTGTGTGGCACGTTTGGTCCTGATCTGTCATTGGTGTGGGCCACAATGCTCTAAGGAAGTGAGTTAAAGTACTGCAAGTCCCGTCATCCCTCAAACTGCACCAGGATGTAGAGTGTGTCTTGAGGGTTCTGTGTGCCAAGTTTGGTCTTGCTCTGTCATTGTTGGGGGCCGCAAAGTGTGTTGGCCTTAAACTCCCACCATGCCTGACTCCCTCAGGCCTTTTCCTTACCCTCCTCTGCCACTTTAGAGTGTCGGAATGTTGGTGGTGCTGGCCAATCAGAGGCGTTATGCAAATAATCCCACAGTTGCAACCAATCGGAAAGCTGCCACATACATACAAACAAACATACAAACAAACATACATAAAACAAACATACAAACATTCTCTTTTATTATATATACAGATGATAGAGATAGTGGTGAGAAATGGAGGGGAAAAATTGAGTTCTCTGCTTCCAACTGAACAAAAAAGAGAGGAAAGAAGTAACTGACGGAATAGTGTCTGAATTGCCGGCTCCTGATATTAATCTTGATTTCACATTAGAAATGGCGACATGCTTTTAGTCCAGTAATAAACCTACGGCGAGCCATCACCGTAATGCCGTCGCTTTCCACTGGGCTCTTATGGACCGGCGTATTGATTTGACTTTGAAGTAACACAGCAGCTAAATCTTGGAGAGCAAATATGTGTTGAATTGATCTCCTTTGCTCTCCCTCCCGCCCCATGCTCCCGTTGATGTTATTTATAGAAGGAAGTTAAATGTTGTATGTGGGGGAATTCTTCTTAGATGAAGCACCTTTCCAGGCTGAAGACCTTCCGAAATTGCCGGACGTTTAAGCAACGGAATGAGAAGCGCGATTCACCGGAATATTCTTATGATTCATACCGCTTTCCCTCTCACCTTCCTCCGGCCCATCCGAAATATTTCATTACCTCCTTTCCCAGCAGATGTATTGATTTTTTGTTTTTGCGGTTTTATAACGCAATTTCAGGCCTGTTGCCGTTTAATGAGCCGTGTTCGTATGATGTTTAAAGAGATGTGGAGCAGTCGCTGAAATAAATATTATGGATCGCCCGTCCCCTCGCCGCATTTCTAACCCTCCTGTTTGAAACCGTGATGCAACAACAAAACCCAGAAGGCTTCCACTGAAAATGGTATTGCAAACAGACACTTTTTCTAAAAAAATTATATATGTGCGTAAATTTTCCCTAAAGTCAGTAGACGTATGAATATTTCTGAAAGTTGTGTCATTGGATAGAAAATTCAAGAAGACACGAGGGCAGGTCAATAAGTCCGTGACTTTCTGAATTTCCCACCTCTTAACTGAAAGGGCAACACTGCTCCTGTCAACAGGCACCTGTCAGTTGACTCCTGCCAAAATTGGAACAAGCTGCGTTATTTAGTTTGTGTTTGACAGCCATTGATAGCAGACTACCGTGTGATTTGAAGAGAAAATGGAAAAAAGTGAATTTTGTGTAAAAAACCATCACTCAAACCAACGTTAGGCTTGATAAATACTATTGGGACTCTGCACCATCAATTTCAATGGTAAAAAAGTGGTTTACTGAATTTCATTGTGGCCATACAAGCACGGAAGATGCTGAACGTTCTGGACACCCAGTTGAGGTCTCTACACCCGAAACAATTGAAAAATTTCACGATATGTTGTTGGCCGATTGGAGATTGAAAGTGCAAGAGATTGTGGAAGCCATAGGCATCTCACATGGCTCAGTGGTTTCAATTTTAAATGATCACTTGGTTATGAAAAAGCTTACTGCAAGATGGGTGCCGCGTTTGCTCACAATCGACCACAATGCAAGGGTGCACACATGTGCAGTTTCCATGGCAACAATCCATGAATTGGGATACGAATTGCTCCCTCATCCGCCCTATTCTCCGGATTTAGCCCCAAGTGACTATTTCTTGTTTCCAAACCTGAAGAAATGGCTCAGCGGAAAGAGATTTGACACCAACGATGAAATCATCTCACAAGCAAATACCTATTTTGATGATCTCGACAAATCTTATTTTTTGGAAGGGATAAAAAAAATTGGAGAAACGTTGGACAAAGTGTATAGAGCTCAAAGGAGACTACGTTGAAAAATAAAATGATTTTTTATCCAAAAACCTGTGTTTCATTCAAAAAGTCATGGATTTATTGACCCGCCCTTGTAGCTCTTGTAGTTATTTTTTAAAAAAAATGTTATTTATAAAAACTTTGAAAATTCCCCCAAAATCCATGGATAAGTGAAATATTCTGAAACTTGACGGGTTAACAGTGGCAAATGTGTTCTACCATTGTCCCAAGACTCACTCAAATAGCTGTAAAAATGAGGGAGAAAGGAGCCTCTGAAGTTTCCCCACTTGCGCAATTACTATAACAAGATAGTACTGAAATTTTATTACTCTTGTTATAGTAGGAAAATGTTCACTAATCATACTTTAGAAATAATTCATTAAAAATGTCAACACCCCCTAATTTTTAAATGAGTTTTGAAAAAAAAAAGATTGCACAGCCCTAGTACTTACCACCCGATTCCAAATCCCAGAATACTTTGTGTGTGTGTGTGTCAGGACTTGAGAAACTGCAAGTTACTTCTGGTGTGAGAGAATAGGCCATCTGCAAGGACTTTGCCCAGGGGACACCCAGATGTTTGATGATTTACCTTCCAATCAAGAGGCTTCTCTCATGTTCATGCATAGGGAGCTGGAGCTGACAGAGGGAACTCAACCTGCTCTTCCCGTATTCGAACCACTGACCTGTCAGCCAGGAATCCTGCCGGTGCAAGGGTTTCACCGGGGGCTCCTGGGTGCATTAACTGAGATAAAATTATTGCAGAGGGAACTGAGGACAAAAAAAAATGCAGACCTTGCTTCGGCACCCCTTTGACCACACACAGAAGGACCCGCAGTGCCGTAAAATGTCACTACTTTCAGAGCAGTGCAAAGCACCAACCGTGCTTGATGTCAATTGATGGGGAAAGAAGGAGGGCTGTTGTAACCCACAGGCTTTCTATTATAGAGCCGCCACACCGTTTTCGAAGCCGAATAGGCACACCTGGGCACTCTCTTTGCACCAGCCGTGATGGAAGCTGACACATTTTATTAACTTAGGGGAAGACTTTTCGGCTTCACGGATTTCCATCTTATTTGGTGGTCATGCTACCGGGGGAAATAAGGAGAGACTTACATATTCGTAGCCGATCCCTAGTCTCATCTGTTTCGAGCTGGCAGTGGCCGCTTCTTAAGAGTGTTCGCTCCAAATTTAAATAAAAGCGAGTTAAGATTTCGATTAATTCAATTAATTAGGCTTCCTTTTCTTTGGTTGTCTCGCCCTGTCTCACCCAATGTTTTTCCATGACCGAGCAGAGATTTGAAACCTAGGCCCCATCTATACTGCCATGTAAAATTTAGAGTGCTTCCAGACAGCACTAAATCTTAGGTTTTAAACGGGGGCAAAAAATCCCGGGACATCAGAAGAGGTTCACATACAATCCTGTTGGTCCCAGGATTTCTGCCTCTGTTGATGCTTTGTTGAGAGATTTAGAGGCTCCCAAGACAGCTGTTGTGGGACTTCCGCCAGGAACTTCAGCCGTTTTTTTAACCCCCTCAAGATGCAGATATGTGGATATTTATTTATTTAATTTATTTAAAACATTTATATTCCGCCATTCTCACCCTGGAGGGACTCAGGATGGAGCACAGCATATATACGGCAAACATTCAATGCCGGGACAAGAATTCATTAGGCATGGTTTCGAATCCAAAAATGGCGATTCTAAAATCAAATTGGGGGGGGGGGATTTTTTTGATTAGTAAAAGAAGGACTTACAAAAAAATTTCCAAAAATTTCTAAAATGTAACTTAAGTACTAACGAAATTCGTTAGTAATTCGTATGCCAGAGCATGCGCATTCCAGATGGTTTTGGCCTACAACTCCCAGAAATCCTAACAGCTGGTAAATTGGCTGGGATTTCTGGGAGTTGTAGGCCAAAACTTGAATAAACCACACTGAATTCTAGATGGGACTCTCGAAATAGGAAGGAGGGAGGGAAGGAGGGAGGGGAGGGGGGTATTCTATTCTTGGAAGCAGCAAAAAAAAGGAGGAGGAGGCCCCCCCTCGCTCCTCGCTGCCTCTCTCTCACCCCGATCCTGAGGGAGCGAGGGCCCAAGTTTGCCCAGGCTGAGAGGAAAAGGAAGAAGCCTGAGGCTGTGAGGAATGGTGGGAGTTGAAGTCCAAAACACGTACCTGGAGGGCTGAAGTTGGCCCCTGCGATGGGGCATGGCAGCAGAGCAAGGGGGAAGAGAAGCATCTGAGAGAGCGCAGGGAGAGAGAGGAGGAGAAGCGCGCGTGTGTGTGTGTCGATAGCTGGCCCCTGCGATGGGGCATGGCAGCAGAGCAACGGGGAAGAGAAGGAGGGGGGAAGCGTGGAGGACTACACTTTCCAGAATGCATTGCCTACCTAGCAGCAGCGTCACTTCCAGTTCCCCATAGTAAAGCGGGAAGTAGAAGAAGCTGAATGAAGGCGGGAATGAAATGAGTGGGAGAAGACAGGGAGAAGTGAGTACGTAGTACAATAATTAATTAATTAATAATTAAGAATTTATTACGATCATAACACAAATTGTTGGCCTCAAGGACTGTAAAAGGAAGTCTACTTCCGGGTTCGCGGCAGCGATCCGTAAAAGCTCAAAAGTTCCATTACATACGAATCTCTTACGAATCCTTTTAATTTCCGTTTCATTTTTCTCATGCCTTGAATTCATATAAGCATACATAAACCCTGTGGCTGGGTCGCCCGGGCAGGGCGGAGATCCAACTTCCTTCCCTGGATGGCGCGACACTACGTCCGTCGTCAACAGTAAAAAGTCTGGGCATCACTCTTTACTCTCAACTGACGATGGAGGCGCACATCTCCGTCGTCAGTAGAGTTGCTTTCTTCCATCTATGGCAGGCAAGGAAGTTGGCTCCCTATCTTTCCCGCCGTGACCTAGCCACAGTGGTCCAAGCCACGGTCATCTCAAGACTGGACTACTGTAATGCTCTCTACGTTGGCCTTCCTTTGCTAGTGATCCGGAAATTGAAACTGGTACAGAATGCAGCAGCCCGACTGCTGGCTGGCGCCCCCATAGCCAGCCACATAACACACATTTTGCGCGAGCTGCATTGGTTACCAGTGGAAGGCTGGATCACTTTCAAAGTGTTGGTACTGTCCTTTAAGGCCTTGAACGGTCTGGGGCCAGTGTACCCTAGGAACCGCCTCATCCCATACTGTTCCACTAGGCCAGGGGTGCTCACACTTTTTCAGCATGGGAGCTACTGATTAAAAAACCAAGTCCCAAAGATCACCTACCCAGAAATGTAAAATGCATAACTATTTTCTTATTTATTTATTTATTTATAGTTATTATTCATTTTTATGTCCCGCTCCTTCCAGCAGGCTCGGGGCAGTTTACATAAAATGAAGTTATAAAACATCACATTTCAATTTAATAACAACAATATAAAACAAAGCATAAAAATACATCCAACCACCCCATTTCTCCCACACTGCCATATTACCACACATATTATCAGCCAGAAAGTAAGAAGAGAGGCTTTTGAACTGCAAGGCCATTTAATACCCAGCAAGGTAAACAAAGGGGCATGCAAAAATACATCCAACCACCCCATTTCTCCCACACTGCCATATTACCACACATATTATCAGCCAGAAAGTAAGAAGAGAGGCTTTTGAACTGCAAGGCCATTTAATACTCAGCAAGGTAAACAAAGGGGCATGCAAAAATACATCCAACCACCACATTTCTCCCACATTTCCATATTCCCCAACATATATTTCTCAAGGAACAAAGCAAGCAGAGGCGCTTTGGAGCTAAAAGGCCATTTTTAAACATTAAAAATAAACAAAGAGACATGCCACAGAACAATCAAGCAACCACCCCAAGTAAAAAGACCGACCTTTGAGATGCGGTAAGGAAATGACCCCAAAGCGTCCTTCTCCTCCTCCTCCGTCATTGCTCCTATTTCCACGCCGCCAGCATGCGTGCTGCCTCCAAGAGCTCACGAGAAGTCAGAGAGGCAGAATGGGTGCTTCTGCGCATGCGCACAGGGCCAGCCATGCATCGCGTCATCCAGGCCGGCCCCCTTTGGTCTCCTACGACTCTGAGTGGCTGGAGAAGGACGGAGGGAGGAGGAATCCAAAAGAGGGGGCCTATTCTGCCTCTTGGACTCTGGAGCTTTTGGAGGCGGTGCGCAAGCAGGGGGGAGCAACGACGGAGGACTTCTTTGCAGCGTGCAGGGGCGTGTGAAGAGGACAAACTGCAAAAAACCTGGTCAGGGGCCTGAAGATCACCAGGATGAGGCCCGAAGATCACCCTGGTGATCCCGATCACCATTCTGAGCACCCCTGCACTAGGCCATTACGTTCTGAGTCGTGTCGACTTTTGGAGGTTCCCAGCTTCAAAACGTACCACCTTACGGCCACAAGGCGAAGGGCCTTCTCGGTGATCACCCCTATACTATGGAATGCACTGCCTTCCGATGTTCGTGCTCTTAAAGGCCTGATGACGTTCCGGAAGGCGTGCAAAACCCTCCTGCTTCGGCAGGCTTTCGGGGACTAAGACTGCAATTCTTTGACTACCAGTCCCAGTGCTAGATGCACCCCTGACGAATTGTGCTTTGCTGTGTATTTTACTGTGCTTTTACCGTATTTTTATTGTGTATTATTGTGTTTTATTACGTTTTATTGTGTAATACTGTGTTTTTAAACTGTGCTTCCACTGTTGTAAGTCGCCCCGAGCCACACCGGGAGTGGTGACTAACAAGTGTGAATAAATAAATAAATAAATAAATAAATAAATAAATAAATAAAATAAACATTTGAAAAAACATTTATCTCAATATTAAAATACACTGTTTAAAACTGTCTTGGTCATCTGCATCCATTCTAATTGGCCTGATAATCTTTCCTATTGCTGCTTTATTGCCCTGTCCCAAAAGCTTGGTCCCACAGCTGATCTGATCTCACCAGGAAGGAAGCTTCATAGCCGGGAGAAAATCACCGAGAAGGCCCTGTCTCTCGTCCACACCAATCACGCCTGTGACAATGGCAGGACGGAGAGCAGGGCCTCCCTGGAGTATCTTAATCTCTGCGGTAGTTCATGGGGGAAATGCCGGGGCTGTTTAGGATTTTATAGGCCAAAGCCAGCACTTTGAATTTTGCCCGGTAGCAAACTGGCAGCCAGCGGAGCTGGCGTAACATGGCAGTTGTATGCTCCCTGTATGCCACCCCAGAGAATAACTACAGCGAATCACTGCAAAAGTTCTGTTCTTTGTCCTGGCCAGAGAAACTGTGCCCTCCAGACATTTCATGAAGTATCCACCACACAAACCAACTGTATGGAGTAGGACCACTTCTGCCAAATCAACACTGTACAAGCAAAAAGGAGCCCACACGTTCAAGTCAGAAACAGAACTTTGTCATTATTGACATTTTTTTAGAGCCTGGCTCCCTGGCCATCTGTCCAGACAGATTTATTTATTTATTTACAACATGTATATGCCGCCCTTCTCGCCCCGGAGATGACTCAGAGTGGCTTACAAGTCATATCTACATAAAAACATATTATATTATTAGCACAACACTAATACATCATTAATAATATTAGCATTATATAATATAATATTTTTGCTGGGGGAGGAGCTCTGATGCCGCAGGAGACAAGATGGAACTGTCTTCTCTGTTCCCTTCTTCACTCTGGCCCCAGAGCGGCCGTTCGTGGTGGTTGTGTACTTGTGGCATCAAACAACAGAGTGTTGTTCGTGGGTTCTACATGTCTGTTCCTGGTTGCTCTTCTTGTGAAAAGGTGTACGACATTGATTAGGGGGCTGCAACTTTTTCCTGGGCAGAGAAAATGTGCCCTCCACGCATTTTATGAAGTTTCTGGCACACAAACAAATGGGGTTTTTTTGCCTTTTACTCATGTGTCACCTCCTTTTCTAGGAACCAACCAATCAGGAACAAACATGTAAAACCCAGGAACAAACCCAGATTTTTAAAAATCCCATGATTTCCGATTACAGGGACATACAGACATGTGAAAATCCACATATTTCGCTCAAACTCGTCATATTTCTGCACCTGGAAATGTCGTGTTTTTTGTCTTTTGTAGCTATTGCCTCCATGTTTACAGGAAACGGCGTCTGGCCACCCTCCTGTCTGCTGCGGAAACTCCTGGGATACAGGTACTGTTTGGACAGGTCCTTCCTTACATTATCTGCTTTGAACTGTATTATATTGTCACGAACACCGACTTAGGACTGCCCCTTTAACACACACACGGAGACGTAGCAAAGGCTAACTAATTTTATTGAATATAAAAAGTCCAAAATGCAATTATCTTGAAGAGATCAAAGAATAACGCAAACAGCAAAGCTGTAGTCCATTACGAAAGCAAAGTTCCAATAGATAAGTCCAAAAGCAAACGTGGCAAAAACTTGGCAAGTTCCCGGATTGCCTCCGAACAAAGCAGGGTGTCCGCAGCAATGCGAATCAATAACAAGGCAAGGTCTTGGTCCAAGACGAGCCAGACTAGGCTCCGTGATTCACTCCGCTTTCACGCCCTTCAGATCAGACGTGGCCGGAGAACTGAGGATCAGTTCCCACGGGCCGTTCTTAATCCTTCGGCCGGGCCCCTCGACGATCTAGGGCCCGGCGTCTCCAGTCTCTACTTTCCGAACGGTGACGGTCTAGGGACAGATGCCAGCTCCTCCTGCCCTGCTCTATGTCCCTGCGTCTGTTATGGAACGGCCCCGCTCTTCCAGTTCAGTATCGCTATCTCCTTGAGAAGCAGCCTCCCGAACTTTCCCAGCCGCTGGCCTCCATCTGCTGCTCGGCCAGGTCCTGGGAACCTCGGCCGTTGGGAATTCATAACTATCTCCGCTATCTGCTTCGCTGCCTCCCATCTCCACCTGGTCCGCTCCTTCCCGGGAGAATGCTCCCACTCGAGATCCCATGCTAAACTCTCTACAGGTGAACTGGGCAAAGGCACTGCTGACCAATCTTGCTCTGGGCCTTCCAACTCGCCCCCTCCGAGTCCCTTCAGCCTGTGCGGGTCCCAATGGCATCGGGACCCCGGCGCCTCACCCCTCCCAGTGGCACGAACGAACCCATGGGTGCTACACTATCCCCCCTCAGGGCCCCCTGGGCCGCCCCAGGGGCTTGGGCTTGTCAGGATACTTGCGGTGGAACCGGGCCACCAACTCCGGCGCGTGGGCCCTCTCGCATCACAGGGGGAGGAGGCGGCTGTGTCACATCAGGCCGCACCCCCTTCGCCGGGCGGAGCAAGGAGCGATGAAACACCGGGTGGAGTTTCATGTCCGCAGGGAGCTGGAGCTTGAAGGAGACAGGCCCCACCCGCTCCAAAACTTTGTAGGGCCCCAAAAACGGGCATCCAACTTGCGGCTGGGGCGTTGCGTGGCAGATTCTTGGTGGACAGCCAAACTTTATCCCCACCAGAATTGCAGGACCCTCCTGGCGCCGCCGATCAGCCATCCGCTTGTAGTCGGCCTTCGCCTGGTCCAATTGAGTACGAGCAAGTCTTGAAGCGCAGTGAGCTCCTGGAGCCAATCCTTAGCCTCCAAACGTCCCCAGACGGGTCCACCGAGGGTAGAACCGAGGGTGGTGTCCATAGTTGGCAAAGAAAGGAGTCTCTTTGATGGATTCCTGCGTCGCATTGTTGTAGGCGAACTCTGCCAAAGACAACAAGGACGCCCAGTTGGTTTGCTGATAGTTGACATAGCAGCGCAGGTACTGCTCCAAAGTGGCATTAACCCTTTCGGTTTGCCCATCGGTCTGCGGGTGGTGAGCCGTGGACATCCGCACATCAATCCCCAGCAGCTTCTGGACAGCCTTCCAGA
>JARBWK010000014.1:15352765-15376082 GCA_030556195.1 Anolis apletophallus | reverse complement strand
TTGTTGAGAGATTTAGAGGCTCCCAAGACAGCTGTTGTGGGACTTCGCCAGGAACTTCAGCCGTTTTTAACCCCCTCAAGATGCAGATATGTGGATATTTATTTATTTAATTTATTTAAAACATTTATATTCCGCCATTCTCACCCTGGAGGGGACTCAGGATGGAGCACAGCATATATACGGCAAACATTCAATGCCGGGACAAGAATTCATTAGGCATGGATTCGAATCCAAAAATGGTGATTCTAAAATCAAATGGGGGATTTTTTTGGATTAGTAAAAGAAAGACTTACAAAAAATTTTCCAAAAATTTCTAAAATGTAACTTAAGTACTAACGAATCGTTAGTAATCGTATGCCAGAGCATGCGCATTCAGATGGTTTTGGCCTACAACTCCCAGAAATCCTAACAGCTGGTAAATTGGTTGGGATTTCTGGAGTTGTAGGCCAAAACTTGAATAAACCACACTGAATTCTAGATGGGACTCTCGAAATAGGAAGGAGGGAGGGAAGGAGGAAGGGAGGGAGGGGGTATTCTATTCTTGGAAGCAGCAAAAAAAAGGAGGAGCCCCTCCCTCGCTCCTCGCTGCCTCTCTCTCACCCCGATCCTGAGGGAGCGAGGGCCCAAGTTTCCCCAGGCTGAGAGAAAAGGAAGAGGCCTGAGGCTGTGAGGAATGGTGGGAGTTGAAGTCCAAAACACGTACCTGGAGGGCTGAAGTTGGCCCCTGCGATGGGGCATGGCAGCAGAGCAATGGGGAAGAGAAGCATCTGAGAGAGCGCAGGGAGAGAGAGGGGAGGAGAAGCGCGCGGCGCATGTGTGTGTGAAGCTGGCCCTGCGATGGGGCATGGCAGCAGAGCAACCTTGGGGAAGAGAAGGAGGGGGAAGCGTGGAGGACTACACTTTCCAGAATGCATTGCCTACCTAGCAGCAGCGTCACTTCCAGTTCCCCATAGAAATGCGGGAAAAGAAGCAGCTGACTGAAGGCGGGAAGGCAATGAGGGGGAGAAGACAGGGTGCGTAGTACAATAATTAATTAATTAATACTTAAGAATTTCTGACGATCATAACGCAAATGGTTGGCCTCAAGGACCGTAAAAGGAAGTCTACTTCCGGGTTCGCGGCAGCGATCCGTAAAAGCTCAAAAGTCCCATTACATACGAATCTCTTACGAATCCTTTTAATTTCCGTTTCATTTTTCTCATGCCTAGAATTCATATAAGCATACATAAACCCTGTGGCTGGGTCGCCCGGGCAGGGCGGAGATCCAACTTCCTTCCCTGGATGGCACGACACTACGTCCGTAGTCAACAGTAAAAAGTCTGGGCATCACTCTTTACTCTCAACTGATGATGGAGGCGCACATCTCCGTCGTCAGTAGAGTTGCTTTCTTCCTTCTACGGCAGGCAAGGAAGTTGGCTCCTATCTTTCCCGCCCGTGACCTAGCCACAGTGGTCCAAGCCACGGTCATCTCAAGACTGGACTACTGTAATGCTCTCTACGTTGGCCTTCCTTTGCTAGTGATCCGGAAATTGAAACTGGTACAGAATGCAGCAGCCCGACTGCTGGCTGGCGCCCCCATGGCCAGCCACATAACACACATTTTGCGCGAGCTGCATTGGTTACCAGTAGAAGGCTGGATCACTTTCAAAGTGTTGGTACTGACCTTTAAGGCCTTGAACGGTCTGGGGCCAGTGTACCCTAGGGACCGCCTCATCCCATACTGTTCCACTAGGCCATTACGTTCTGAGTCGTGTCGACTTTTGGAGGTTCCCAGCTTCAAACGTGCCACCTTACGGCCACAAGGCGAAGGGCCGTCTCGGTGATCACCCCTATACTATGGAATGCACTGCCTTCCGATGTTCGTGCTCTTAAAGGCCTGATGACGTTCCGGAAGGCGTGCAAAACCCTCCTGCTTCGGCAGGCTTTCGGGGACTAAGACTGCAATTCTTTGACTACCAGTCCCAGTGCTAGATGCACCCCTGACGAATTGTGCTTTGCTGTGTATTTTACTGTGCTCTTACCGTATTTTTATTGTGTATTATTGTGTTTTATTATGTTTTATTGTGTAATACTGTGTTTTTAAACTGTGCTTCCACTGTTGTAAGTCGCCCCGAGCCACACCGGGAGTGGCGACTAACAAGTGTGAACAATAAATAAATAAATAAAATAAACATTTGAAAAACATTTATCTCAATATTAAAATACACTGTTTAAAACTGTCTTGGTCATCTGCATCAATTCTAATTGGCCTGATAATCTTTCCTATTGCTGCTTTATTGCCCTGTCCCAAAGGCTTGGTCCCACAGCTGATCTGATCTCACCAGGAAGGAAGCTTCATAGCCGGGAGAAAATCACCGAGAAGGCCCTGTCTCTCGTCCACACCAATCACGCCTGTGACAATGGCAGGACGGAGTGCAGGGCCTCCCTGGAGTATCTTAATCTCTGCGGTAGTTCATGGGGGAGATGCCGGGGCTGTTTAGGATTTTATAGGCCAAAGCCAGCACTTTGAATTTTGCCCGGTAGCACACTGGCAGCCAGCGGAGCTGGCGTAACATGGGAGTCGTATGCTCCCTGTATGCCACCCCAGAGAATAACTACAGCGAATCACTGCAAAAGTTCTGTTCTTTGTCCTGGCCAGAGAAACTGTGCCCTCCAGACATTTCATGAAGTATCCACCACACAAACCAACTGTATGGAGTAGGACCACTTCTGCCAAATCAACACTGTACAAGCAAAAAGGAGCCCACACGTTCAAGTCAGAAACAGAACTTTGTCATTATTGACATTTTTTAGAGCCTGGCTCCCTGGCCATCTGTCCAGACAGATTTATTTATTTATTTACAACATGTATATGCCGCCCTTCTCACCCCGAAGATGACTCAGAGTGGCTTACAAGTCATATCTACATAAAAACATATTATATTATTAGCACAACACTAATACATCATTAATAATATTAGTATTATATAATATTAGATTTTTGCTGGGGGAGGAGCTCTGATGCCGCAGGAGACAAGATGGAACTGTCTTCTCTGCTCCCTTCTTCACTCTGGCCCCAGAGCGGCCCTTCGTGGTGGTTGTGTACTTGTGGCATCAAACAACTGAGTGTTGTTCGTGGGTTCTACATGTCTGTTCCTGGTTGCTCTTCTTGTGAAAAGGTGTACGACATTGATTAGGGGGCTGCAACTTTTTCCTGGGCAGAGAAAATGTGCCCTCCACGCATTTTATGAAGTTTCTGGCACACAAACAAAGGGGGGTTTTTTGCCTTTTATTCATGTGTCACCTCCTTTTCTAGGAACCAACCAATCAGGAACAAACATGTAAAACCCAGGAACAAACCCAGATTTTTTTAAAATCCCATGATTTCCGATTACAGGGACATACAGACATGTGAAAATCCACATATTTCGCTCAAACTCGTCATATTTCTGCACCTGGAAATGTCGTGTTTTTTGTCTTTTGTAGCTATTGCCTCCATGTTTACAGGAAACGGCGTCTGGCCACCCTCCTGTCTGCTGCGGAAACTCCTGGGATACAGGTACTGTTTGGACAGGTCCTTCCTTACATTATCTGCTTTGAACTGTATTATATTGGCAGTGTAGACTCAGGCCCCGTCTACACAGCAATATACTAATCCAGTTTATCAAAGCAGATAATCCACATTATCTGCTTCGAACTGGATTGTATGAGTCTACACTGCATCTGGATTTTATATGGCAGTATAGATGGGTGCCTAGTCATTACAATCATAGTCGAGTACTCATGCCACCACACCTTGCTGGCTCTGTAGTACTTACTCCAGAACAACAAATCCCTCAGTCCCATGAGATGGAGCCATTGCAATTAGAGTGGAATCACACTGCTCTGATTTTGCAATGTGAAATGATTTATTTTTATTTATTTATTTATTTTATTCGTATTTGTTTGCCGCCCTTCCCAATGGTTCGGGGCGGCTCACAACATATTCATAAAAACAACCAAATACATCAAAGTTAAAACCACAATTAAAACAACAGATAAAAAGGGGCACTAGGCCATGCATTAAAACAACAGTGGCAACAGAGGATATACAAGATGGTGGTACGCGACAGAGGACTGCAATTCATCCAGCTCCGAAAGCCTGCTGAAACAGCAGAGTCTTGCAGGCTTTCCTAAATGGGAGGATGTTCTGAATGGCATGCACGTCGGTGGGCAGTGAGTTCCAGAGTGTTGGTGCCACGATCGAAAAAGCCCGGCGACGAGTTGCAGTCAGACAAATTGTCTTTGGACTGGGGACAACCAGGAGGTTATGTTCTTCCGAACGCAAGGATCTGGTGGGGTAATACAGGGTAAGGCGGTCCCTCAGGTACACTGGCCCCAGGCCATGTAAGGCCTTAAAAGTCAAGACTAACACTTTGAAGGTGATCCGGCATTCTACGGGTAGCCAGTGCAGTTCGCGCAGAATTGGCGTGATGTGATCACTTGCTGAGACCCCCGCAAGGAGTCGGGCTGCAGCATTTTGCACCAGCTTGAGTTTCCGGATCACTGACAGAGGAAGGTCAATGTACAGAGCGTTACAGTAGTCTAGCCTCGAGATGACCGTGGCTTGGACCACTGTGGCCAGGTTGCGATGGGACAAGCAGGGGGCCAGCTTCCTTGCCTGGCAAAGGTGGAAAAATGCCACTCTGCTGACGGTGGAGACATGGGCCTCCATCGACAACAGAGGGTCCAAGGTTACCCCGAGGCTCTTTACGGTGCCACGCCGACCAGGGTCGGAAGCTGAACATCCCCACCGCCCGGGTGACCAAGCCACAGGATCTCCGTCTTAGCCAGATTCACCTTCAACCTACTGGCTGCACGCGAAACCGCGGAGCCATCCAGTAACGGCCTCAAGGCAGTGATGGAAATTATGCGCCCGGGTGACCAAGCCACAGGATCTCCGTCTTAGCCAGATTCACCTTCAACCTACTGGCTCGCAGCCATCCAGTAACGGCCTCAAGGCAGTGATGGAGTGCCATCCATCAGGATGAGCGTCACTGATGATACCCAACGCACCAGCTGGGCAAGTGGTTGCATGTAGATGTTAAATAACAGAGGGGAGAGAATTGCCCCCTGAGGGACCCCGCACTGAAGCGGGGAACCCCTGGAGACAACCTCGCCCCTCCTCACTCGCTGCAGCCAGTTCCGGAGGAAGGAAGACACCCAATTAAGGGCTGTCCCCCTTACCCCGGCAAGGCGGTGGGTCAATAGACCGTAATCGACAGTATCAAACGCTGCTGTGAGGTCCAATAACACAAGCAGCGCCGATCCGCCTTGATCTAGCTGGCAACGCAGCTCATCCGAGATGGAGACCAAAACCGTCTCCGTCCTTTGACCAGAACGGAAGCCGGACTGGAAGGGGTCTAGCCAAGTTGCGTCATCTAGGAATGACTGCAACTGCTCCATTGCTGCCCTCTCAATTACCTTGCCCAGAAACGATGATGATGATGATGATGATACGTAACAAGATTCCTACTATCATCTGTTAAAGATGTTTTGGGTTTGTTGTTGACCATTTTTACTCACTAGGAGCAAGATTTTGATTATTTTATGTGCACACAGATACATTTTGGAAAGAAAAAGCTTCATGTTTTCTCCCTGTTCAAGAAAACAATTGAGGCTTTTAAGGGAAGAGAAAAGACTGTTTTTCAAGCGCAATTGTGTCTGCTTTCCCTACCCCAGTGTAACACATGATACCTGGTAACCTAAGTGCGCACAATCTGTTTCAGACAAGTCCAAGAACCAGTATGTTTTAATGTCGCGGCTGAGATTGTATTACTTGATTGCTAACGAAATCTTTCTTTCCTCTCCTCTCTCCCGCCTTTGCGTGGAAGCACCTTGATATTCCCACCAGACTTTATTTGTTATGTCGAAGTGGGAGTTTACAATCAAAGCGATCTTTTGACCCTTTTTAGACAGTTTCTCTCTCTTTTTCTGACTCTCAACAGGTGTGCGCTGGAACAGCTTGGCTGCAGGTGGCCTCAATAGAAGTTTACTTTTTTCCCTGCCGCTTCGATATCAGCGATGACAACAGGAAGAGAAACAAGAGGAGGGAGGAGAGCTGCGCTTGCGACACTTCTGTCCTGCCTTTTCTCCAAGGGTCCATCTACATTGGAGGAGGAACGCAGTGTGAAACCACTTGGCTCAATGCTACGGAATCCCAGAAGTTGTAGATTGGTGAGGGATCATCAGCTTTTGGCGGAGAAGGCTGAACCCTAACACAATAATTTCCATGATTCCATTGCATTGAGCTATGACAGTTAAAGTGGTGCCAAATTACATTAATTCTAAAGCCCCTTCTACACTACAATATACAGTGTTCCCTCACTTATCGCGGGGGTTCCATTCCAGGAGCCCCTGCGATAAGTGAAAAATCTGTGAAACAGGGTTGCTCCTCCCACTTGGCAACAGCCTCCTCCTCCTGCCGGTTTCGGAGGCTCCTTGGCCACCATTGATGGCACTGCCAGGCTGGCCTGGCAGTGCCATCAATGGAGCCCAAGGAACTTCTGAAGCCCTGATTAGCACAGGTGAAGAGGAGGAGGAGGCTGCTGCCGAGTGGGCAGAGCCTCCTACTGCTCACTGCCTCTGTTGCTCCGGCCTCATTGATGATGCTGCCAGGCTGGGCTGGGGCCTCTGTCTGGCAGTGCTATCTATGCAGGCCCGGATTATCATTTTGTGGCGCCCTAGGCCACACTCTGTAAATGCCGCCCCCAAGGGAGTGGGGCCGCTTGAGGGGGCGGGGCCGCTTGAGGGGCAGGGTCGCTTGAGGGGCGGGGCTGCTTGAGGGGGTGGGACCACTTGAGGGGGCGGGGCCAGCACAAGGGAGAAGGAGCCGGAGGGAGTCCCGCCCCTAGGGCATCTGACATGGCTTCTCCCCGCCGCCTCCTCCCTCGCACGGGCGCATCTCCTTCCTTCACTGAAGGAAGGGGCAGCACCCACCCGCATGAGTGAGGAGGCGGTGGGGGAAGCCACGTCAGACGCCCTAGTGGCAGGACCTCCCCCTGGCTCCTTCTCACTCGCTCCTTCTCACTGAGCAGGATTTTTTAAAAAAATTATTTTTTTTCCAATTTTGGGGGGGTCCGGATCTGCTGCCCCCCCCCCATAGCTGCCACCCTAGACCATGGCCTAGGGTGGCCTTATGGGTAATCAAAGCCTGTGTCAACGGTGCCCAAGTGGCCTCCGAAGTCAGCAGGATCACAGGCAGGAGGAGGAGGAGGCCACCACTGAGTGAGCAGAGCCTCCCCATCCTCGCCACCTCTGCTTCTCTGGCCTCAGAGGCCCCTTGGGCACAATTGATGGCGCTGCCAGACTGGCCTGGCAGTGCCGTCAATGGAGCCCAAGGGACTTCCGAAGCCATGAGTAGCACAGGTAGAGAGAAGGAGGAGGCTGCAGCTGAGTGGGCAGAGCCTCCTACTGCTCGCCGCCTCTGTTGCTCTGGCCTCGTTGATGGCGCTGCCAGGCTGGGCTGGGGCCTTTGCCTGGCAGTGCTATCAATGGTGCCCAAGTGGCCTCCGAAGTCAGCAGGATCACAGGCAGGAGGAGGAGGAGGCCATCGCTGAGTGAGCAGAGTCTCCTCATCCTCGCGACCTCTGCTTCTCTGGCCTCAGAAGCCCCTTGGGCACAATTGATGGTGCTGTCAGACTGGCCTGGCAGTGCCATCAATGGAGCCCAAGGTACTTCCGAAGTCGTGAGTAGCACAGGTGGAGAGAAGGAGGAGGCTGCAGCTGAGTGGGCAGAGCCTCCTACTGCTCACTGCCTCTGTTGCTCCAGCCTCGTTGATGGTACTGCCAGGCTGGGCTGGAGCCTCTGTCTGGCAGAGCCATCAGCGGTGCCAGGCATGTAGCCGGGGGGCTAAGGGGCTTCAGCCCCCCCCCCCCCGAAATTCTCAGGGTGGTCCGCGAGAAGGCCTTACTGGTACATTATTTAAACTGTTATGTTTATTCATACCATGATCTGATCACCATGCTCATTATATCCCACATTAATGGGGTTATTGGGATAACAATACAAAAGGTTTGCTAGGGTAGACCCTCTTCCACCCAGTCTCAGCCCCCAACCAAACTCAGCCCCCCCCCCCGAATCAAAATCCTGGCTACGGCCCTGAGCGGTGCCTAAGGGGCTCCGAAGCCAGCAGGATCACAGGCAGCGAGGAAGAGTGGGCAGAGCTTTCTCGCCCTCTCCGCCTTTGCTTCTTTGGCCTCGGAGGACTCCTGGGCACCGTTGATGGCGCTGCCAGGCTGGGCTGAGGCCCCAGCCCAGCCTGGCAGCACCATCAACGGTGACCAAGGAGCCGTTTGTATTGATTTGTTGTAAAATATGATGTTTTGGTGCTTAATTTGTAAAATCATAATGTAATTTGAGGTTTAATAGGCTTTTACCTAATTCCTCCTTATTATCCAAAATTTTCGTTTATTGAACGTTCTGCCGGCCCATTTACATTGAATAAGCAAAACTCTACTGTATTTCTAAGCATTTCTCCCTTTCCATTTATAAAATATGAGGAGGGTTGATGTCTGTGTTGTTATGTCAGTCTTCTCCCATAAATCTCCCACACATTCGTTCAACGATCAGCTTTCCAGATGAACTTATTTGTAGATTTCCTTTGGGGGGGGGGGGGGGAAGGGGGTGTGTGTCAAAAATACACCCAAATAAAAAGATTACGATAACATACCAGAAGCCAAGAAAGGGAGACGGTGTTGACCTTATAACACTATGAGTCAAGTGGCTTTACTATGAGCTCTTCGTGGACTTTTTAAAGAGCCGTTTTATATCCGAGGCCAATTGCAAAGGGGTTTCCTTGCTGGTCGGAGTCATTGCACGGTATGGAAGCCTAAGCCAATACGATATCCCTTCCACCCACCTCCTTAGCAAACTTGGCATCTCTATACATCCCGTGTTATAGGAAAGGGGTAAAAAAAACTCCCATCAAGCTTTCATAGCCAGAATGCTCTTGAGGACAAGAATGAAAATGATACATGGTATGCTAGGGATACATGAAACCATGAAATAATAAATACTGAAACGGCTTTTTTTACCTTTCCTTTGGCTCTGACATCAACCTTATATTTTTACAAATGAAAGCCTGTTCAAACTCAAAATATGACGGGCTCCTGCCAAAGCAAAGATGGGGAAGTTCCGCAAAAAGGAGGGGGAGGCGGAGAAAAGGCTTAGATTATTAAAAACCCTGCTTCCCCGCCTCGAAACGTGGCTTACCGTTTTCCCCTTTTCTGCCCTTTGATACTCAGTACCGCACCCAGCCTGTTTCCGTTGAAACAGTGGCTCCCAAATTTTCATTCCCTTCAAAGAGCTGTTTCCACATCCATTCACTAGATCTAGGCTCCTTCTACACTACCATATAAAATCCAGATTATCTGCTTTGAATTGGATTATATTGCAGTGTAAGTGAAGGTTGTATAAGCGAGACTCTACTGTAGGCCTGTAGGTTCGCAGCTTGGGAGTGATCCTGGACTCATCGCTGAGCCTGGAACCCCAGGTCTCGGCGGTGGCCAGGGGAGCTTTTGCACAGTTAAGACTCATGGGCCAGCTGCACCCATACCTTGGGAAGTCTGATCTGGCTATGGTCCACGCTCTGGTCACATCCCAAATAGATTACTGCAACGCACTCTACGTGGGGCTGCCTTTGAAGACAGTTTGGAAATTGCAGCTAGTGCAACGCGCGGCAGGCAGATTATTAACCGGAGCTACATACAGGGAGCACCCCCCCCCCCCGCTGTGTCAGCTCCACTGGCTGCCTGTCCATTCCTGAGCTCAATTCAAAGTGCTGGTTTTGACCTTGAAAGCTCTATACGGTTCTGACCCAGCTTACTTGTCCGAATGCATCTGCCGCTATGTTCCGCCTCGTAATTTAAGATCAGCCAGGGAGGGCCTGCTCTCGCTCCCACTAACTTCTCAAATGCAGTTGGTGGGGACGAGAGAGAGGGCCTTCTCAGTGGTGGCTCCCCGTATGTGGAATGCGCTCCCAAGCGACATACGATCAACCCCATCCCTCCTGGCATTCAGGAAAAAAGTGAAATCGTGGCTCTGGGACCAGGCTTTTGCACATTAGCACAATACAGCACTTTGGAGTGGAATTGGAATTGGTAAGTTGATGGTTACGGCTCAATGCTTATGTGGTGAACGGAACTTTGTTATTAACTTAAGTATATGTGCATTATGTGATAATGTTAATTGTATTTTAATCTTTGAATGTTTATGGTTTTATGTTGTATTTATATTGTGTTCGGCATCGAATTGTTGCCTTTTGTTAGGCCGCTCTGAGTCCCCCCTCGGGGTTGAGAAGAGCGGGGTAAAAATGACGTAAATAAATAGGCCTGGGTAGGTTCACCGGAATGCTCATAAAATCAGAATGAATTTGGATTAAATTCACTTCTGAAGCGGTTTGGAAGCAATGTAAGCAACCCGGAAGTGAATTTTCCATTTTGAAGCACCACTGCCATTTTCGGGAAGGAATCGGCAAACACATGGCTCTCGCCATGTTCTGATGGGGAGGGAAAGACATCTGCATCCAAACTGATGTTTAACCCAGTTTGGACGTGGATGTCCAAACTGGGTTAAAGACATCTGCGTCCAAACTGGGTGTTTAGCCAGTGCTGATACTTTCCTACTGCCGGTGCTGCTTCTTTCTTACTGTGCATGCATGTCCACCATTAACAAAGCCATTCTGAAATTTCCGAAAAATTCATAAAATTTCCAATTGTTTTCAGAAATTTTCGGAAGTCAATCAGATTCGAACCGCCAACGCCCCCTACATCTGGAACAAGTTTTGAACCATTTTTTAAAATCAAATAGGCCTACTCTACTGTAATAAATCTTCTTTGTTACCTGCCACTTCGTATGGCTTGAGGCAGGGCACATCGTAGTGAAATCCGGACGGTCGGAAGTATTCTGTACCCGATTGTTTCCAACAATGCCTTGAAGCCATGACTGGTTGGCTATGAGCCAGTCGGTTGAGAGTGAATCCCTCGAAGATGGAGATCCTTTGGCTGGGCCAACCGGGTGGGTGTGAGCTCCGGCTGCCTACTCTGGACGATGAGGCACTACGCCCGTCGCCTTTAGTAAAGAGTCTAGAGGTCCAGTTGGACCCGCTGCTGACAATGGAGGCTCAGGTCTCTACGGTCAGCAGATCCGCTTTCTACCATCTGCGGCAGGCTAGGTGGCTGGCGCCCTATCTCTCCGGAAATGACTTAGCCACGGTAATCCAGGCAACGGTCATCTCGAGGTTAGACTACTGTAATGCCCTTTATATAGGTCTTCCTTTGTCGGTTATCCAGAAGCTCAAACTGGTGCTGAACGCAGCAGCGAGACTCTTGGCCAGAGTGCCAGCCAGGGCTCATATTACACCAACTCTGCAGCATCTGCACTGGTTACCAATTGAGTACCGAGTCATCTTCAAAGTGTTGGTTTTGACCTTTAAGGCCTTGCATGGTCTGCGGCCGGTGTACTTGAGGGACCGTCTACTCCCATATGTTCCCCAGAGATCTCTTCTTTCTGAAGATCTTAACCTTTTTCAGATTCCCTCCCTGCGAATTATCCACTTGTCCTCAACCAGGCAGAGAGCCTTCTCCGTGGCAGCACCATATCTATGGAATAATTTACCACCTGAAGTGCGTGCAACTAGCGAGCTTCCGGCTTTCCGGAGAGCTTGCAAAACGGTGTTATTCCGGCAGGCATTTAGCGTTTAGTATCTCTGGTCATAGTGGAATACTGTTAAATTGTTTGATTTTTTACTGTTTTTATGTCTTTTTGTCATAGTTCGATATGCTGTAAACCGTTCTGAGCCAATGCGGAGAGGACGGTATACAAATCGAAATAATAAATAAATAAAAATAAATAAATAAAGCACACATCAATTCAAATACATAGGACAAAGAATAAAAAATTAAAAATTAAGATTAAAATACTATAAGTGTGTGCACAAGGAGGGGCAAGAGCTGCATGCACGAGGATGACAAACCAACGAAGATCTTCCTTCTTAATCCTATATTTGAAAAGGGCATCAATGACGATGAAATTAGATGCCCCCAATGGCAAGGATGGTCATGCGAAAGGGGAGACTGAGGCAGTGGTGATAATAAGGGAAGGGAGGGGAGGGGAAAAGAAGCAGCTCAGCAGACTCAGAAATCTATAGAGCAGGAATTAAATGCTATAATCAGATTGTTTGTGTAGTCATTTACCATCTCATTTTCTTGCTGCGCAAGCAGAGGGACGGCTGGAGACAGGCCATCTCGGAGAGTAACAAAGTGCGCCAATAACAAACATGGGATTAAAGGAATATTGATGGCCCGTGACAAGCGGCTTCCTGAGAAATGTCTCTCGGTCAAACAGCAGCAATCATTAAATATATGAGGGTCAGTCAATTTAATCTGCTCATATATATATATATATATATATATATATATATATATATATAGAGAGAGAGAGAGAGAGAGTTTAGTGAAAAGATAACAGGGCTTGAAGACCATTAATGGTTCGTCTCCTGGAGCTCTTCTGCAGGGGAAAATGTTGGCTGATCCTTGTTTGTTTGTTTGTTGTCCTTTCAGGGGAATACTTTGTGGTTGTTTGCCCAGGGGCAATAATATAACTCTTGGACAATGCAAAGAATTGTGTGTTTGAGCCAAACACAGGGAAAGAGATGCAAGGAAAGGCCAGTGGGAATGGTCACCCCTTTCTCTGTGTTTCCACCTCTACAATTTGGGATCTTATCGCATTAGGAAATATGTCATTTCTGAGACTGGTTAACAATAATTTCTCAAACATCACATGAGGTTTTCCCCATTGCCAGGCATGTAGCTGGGAGGGGGGCTTGAGGGGCTTCAGCCCCCCCCCTCGAAATTCTCAGGGTGGTCCACGAGAAGGCCTTACTGGTACGTGACACAGTGGCATCCTTGTCCGCGCCTGGGCCCCCGGCGCACTCTCTTTCCTTTTTGGTGCCCCTGGTTTAAGCCTTTGGTGCTGGAGAGGAAGGGGAGTGTGTCGACAGCCCAGGCACCAAATAGGATGCCACCGCACAACAGACCATTTGGAGGCCTTCGTGCCTGTGCATTGAAGTCTCGCCACACTTGTGGCTGGGAGTGGAGTGCATGGAGCCCGTCAGCTGCCTTCTGGGACTCTCTGGATCCAGGTAAACGACAACTCCCATTTGAAAAAAGGCAATCATTCCCCAATCCTTGTCTCTATGCACAGTTGGGCACATTGGCTATATGTGCCAAGTTTAGTCCAGATCCAGTGTTGGCTTGATTCAATGTGGATTTTCTGCTTTGATAACTTGGATTATCTGGCAGTGTAGAGGAACCGTTGACTCCACTTTCACTGCCATTGGCTCAATCCTGTGGAATTCTGGGAGCTGTAGTTTAGTTAGGCACCAGTACTCTTTGGTAGAGAAGGCTAAAAAGATCTTGTGAAACTACAACTTCCATAACTCCATGGGAATGGTGACAAAGTCCATTAGTTGTACAGTGTAGATCAGGGGTGCTCACACTTTTTCAGCATGCGAGCGACTTATAAAACAACCAAGTCAAAATGATCTACCTACTCACTACTCAGAGAGCCATAAAAGCAAAATATTTGGAAATTTATTTCAGTGAAAGCCATATAATATATTTTAAGACTGAATTCAACTAAATGTGAGTATAAAAAGCCCCCAAATTTATTCATAATAATAATGATGATAATATTCATTCAGCCTCTGATACTACTACTACTACTAATAATAATAATAACAACAACAGGTTCCTAGAGTAGAAGGAGACCTCCAAGGGCCATCCAGTTCAACCTCCTTCTGCCATAAGGGAAAAACGCAATCAAAGCATTCCTCAGAGATGACCATTCAGCCTCTGATAATAATAATAATGGGTTCCTAGAATAGGAGACCTCCAAGGGCCATCCAGTCCAACCTCCTTTTGCACCTGTGCGGCGTCGGGAGACTGCGGGGCGGGACTGAGCCTTCCTCCCGCTCTGCCTGCGATCTACCAGGATGCCATACGTCAGGGGTGCTCAGAATGGTGATCGGGATCACCAGGGTGATCTTTGGGCCTCATCCTGGTGATCTTCAGGCCCCTGACCATGTTTTTTGCTGTTGGTCCTCTTCACGCGCCCCTGCACGCTGCAAAGAAGTCCTCCGTCGTTGCTCCTCCCCGCTGCCTGCTCGCGCGCCGCCTCCAAAAGCTCCAGGGTCCAAGAGGCAGAATGGGCCCCCTCTTTTGGATTCCTCCCTCCGTCCTTCTCCAGCCACTCAGAGTCGTAGGAGACCAAAGGGGGCGGGCCTGGATGACGCGATGCATGGCTGGCCCAAGCGCACATGCGCAGAAGCACCCATTCTGCCTCTCGGACTTCTCGTGAGCTCTTGGAGGCGGCACGCTTGCTGGCGGCGTGGAAATAGGAGCAATGACGGAGGAGGAGAAGGACGCTTTGGGGTCATTTCCTTACCGCATCTCAAAGGTCGGTCTTTCTACTTTGGGGTGGGTGCTTGATTGTTCTGTGGCATGTCTCTTTGTTTATTTTTAATGTTTAAAAATGGCCTTTTAGCTCCAAAGCCTCTCTGCTTGCTTTGTTCCTTGCGAAATATATGTTGGGGAATATGGAAATGTGGGAGAAATGGGGTGGTTGGATATATGTTTGCATGTCCCTTTGTTTACCTTGCTGAGTATTAAATGGCCTTGCAGTTCAAAAGCCTCTCTTCTTACTTTCTGGCTGATAATATATGTGGTAATATGGCAGTGTGGGAGAAATGGGGTGGTTGGATGTATTTTTATGCTCTGTTTTATATTGTTGTTATTAAATTGAAATGTTGATGTTTTATAACTTCATTTTATGTAAACTGCCCCGAGCCTGCTGGAAGGAGCGGCACATAAAAATGAATAATAAATATAAATAAATAAATAAATAAATAAGAAAATAGTTATACGTTTTACATTTCTGGGTAGGTGATCTTTGGGACTTGGTTTTCTAATCAGTAGCTCCCATGCTGAAAAAGTGTGAGCACCCCTGCCCTACGTGATCTACCAGTAGATCGCGATCTACCTAATGAGCACCCCTGGTGTAGATGCAACATAGTTTGGTGGAAAATAGGGTTGCGCATGGAATTAGTTTCTTCCATTTCTTTCAGTTACCTTCGGTACTTTGGGAGCTTGTAGTGATAAGGGCCATCCCAGTACAAAAACCCACCCAACACGAAAGCAAGAGGGAGGTGATCTCAGCTACTCCTCTACTTTTCGGCATCACAGCGGAGGAGGGATTTTGGTGGGAGGATTCACCATCTGTTTCCAAAAAGGAAGAGAAAGACAGGCGGAGAGATCTTCAACCTTCTCTGCCAAAGGGGTTCTGAAGACCACCAGATGTATGTGTTTTCTGATGGTCTTTGGCGACCCCTCTGGGACCCTCTTGCGACCTCCAGGTTGAGAAAGATAGGAATCTGCTAGGAATCCCCATGTATACAACCAAGAATGTATCGTTACTGTAGAAACAATGCAGTTTGATACCACTACGACTTCAACTGCAGCGGGTCAACGTTATAAAATCATGAGAGTTGTAGTTTGAAGAGATCTTTAGTCTTCTCTCCCCGAGAGTGCTCGTGACTCATAAAACTACAACTCCTAAGATTTCATAGCATTGAGTCATGGCAGTTAAGGTGGTATCAAATTGCATTAATTGCTATCATGTTTGTGTTGTTGAAACAGAGCCATCAATTATTTTTCAATTACAGGTTTTTCATATTTAACAGCTGTAATGTGTTCCTCTGGGAATAGAGAAACCTAATGAATATTGAATATGTAATGCAAGTAATTTCCCAAAATTCAGACATCTAAATAGTGTAACAAATGAACTACTTGTTTGAAGGAGAAAGTAAAACACGCATTTATCATATCGTTTCACCCAAAAGTGTCCGTCCTTTGGCTCTGTTCATTATTTTCTAAGATTCTTATGGACTGTGGGAACTAGAAATCCCTCTAGAGAAAACAGAGATATGGGGCTTGCTCCAGTTCTGTGCCAAACAATATCCTCCTTGTCTCGTTTGTGCTGAATTGATGCAAACTGACAGAGTCGGAAGTATGATATATTAATTCTCACCCTGCGTGTGGCTGTCAATGCAAATTAAGCGTGAGTTAAAATACTGTAATTCTCATTCTGGAAAGAACTCTTCCATCAAGATGATCGCATTTAATTATGAAATATTATTCTTTGGGAAAATATTTATTCACAGTAATGAAAAGCTGTTGCTCGTAAATTGAAGTGCGGAATAATCCGCCTCTCTCTTTCCCTCTTCTTCGCTGTTGCGTCTCAATGTGTTCACAAGACTCGGAGGCTGTTTGGTTTGAGATTAACCACTTTGCTAAAGGAAACCTGAGGTTCGGAAATGAGCCACAGTGGGATAGCATTTTGAGCATTGGACTAGGATTCCGGGGGGGCTTCAACAGTGCCATGTAAAATCCAGATTATCTGTTTTGAACTAGATTGTATGGCAGCGTAGACTCATATAATCCATTCTTGTTTGTCAGCGAGTTGAGAAACTGCAAGTCACTTCTGATGTGAGAGAATTGGCTGTCTGCAAGGACATTGCCCAGGGCAGTGTTTCTCAACCGCTGTGACATGGCACAGTAGTGTGCCGTGACAGACCTCCTGCTGTGCCGCGAGAAAAGCTCTCTGCCCCCCCTTTCTTCCCCCCTCCTCCTGACGAACTCCTGCTGCTTGGGGGAGGAGGAGAAAGGGCCTGGCGGCGGCGAAGCACAAAGGGGGAAAGGGCCGGGGCGCTGCCTCCTTCAGCTGTTTTCCCAGCCAGCCTTCAATCCGCCATGACTCCCCCATGACTCCCGCCCCTCACTCGCTGAAGCCGCATGGAAGAGGAAGCCGGGGGAGGGGGTGGAGCATGGGGACAGTGCCACTGTCCCTTGAGGGGACAGTGCCGAGCCAGCATTGTGCTGGCTCTGCCACTGCTGGCTTGGCATTGCCCCCTCAAGGCTGGAGAAGCTGTGGGAGAGCAGAAGCTGGGGGGAGGGGGAGGGGGAGGGGCATGGTGTGGCCTGGCTCTGCCCCCTCCCCCTGGCTTCCATTCTCCCACAGCTTCTCCAGCCTTGAGGGGACAGTGCCAAGGCAGCATTGTGCTGGCTCTGCCACCGCTGGCTTAGGATTGCCCCCTCAAGGCTGGAGAAGCTGTGGGAGAGCTGAAGCCGGGGTGAGGGGTGGGGCATGGCACGGCCTGGCTCCTCCCCCGGCTTCAGCACTCCCAGCAGCTGCTCCCAGCAGGCCACCATCCCCCAGCCTTTCTTTACTGTGTTAGAGTGTCATTTTGTGTCGTTTTGGTTGGTGGTGTGCCCCCGGATTTTTTTAAATGTTAAAAGTGTGTTGCAGATTTTAAAAGGTTGGGAAACACTGGCCCAGGGGACCACCAGATGTTTTACTATCCTTTGGGACCTGCCTACCTTTGTGACTGCATCTTCCCTTATGAACCTGCATGATCACTAAGATCTTCTGGGGAAGCTCTTCTCTTGCCCCCCACCTCCATCTCAGGTACAGTTGGTGAGTTTGACCAAGAGGGCCTTCTCGGTGATAGCCCCCTGGCTCTAGAACTCCCTTGAAGCACTCAAAGGTCTGGATAATATTACTAATCTCACATGGAATAGAACCAGAGTATGTGGCCCCTTCTATACAGCTGTATAAAATCCAGATTATCTGCTGTGAACTGGATTCTATGGCAGTGTAGACTAAGATAATCCAGTTCATATCAGAAAATCTGGATTTTCTGCTTTGATAACCATTGTCTTAAACTCGCTATTGGCTGTCATTTTGAAAGGATAGTTCCCTAGGACAGTGATTTTCAACCTTTTTTTGGACCGTGGCACATTTTTTACATTTACAAAATCCTGGGGCACACCACCAACCAAAATGACACAATATGACATTTTAACTGTCATTTTACTAACTGTCACCCCCCCCGTGACACCACTGCTTCTGCCCAACACCCCTCCCGCCCACCCCGGGAGGCCCACCCGCAGGAGGCCCACACGCAGGAGGCCCGTCACCGTCCCACGGGGGGCTGCACTGAGCAGCCGGGTGCACGCGGGCTCAGCTGAGCAGGACAACAGGAATTGAGCACACAGGGTGGCTCGAGCCTCGGAACAAACTGCGGCGGAGGCTCACAGCCATCGCCACGCCCGAGCTCTCCTTCCTGAAGGGGTTCAGCCCCCCCCAGGAGTGTCTCCCCCCCCCCGCATGTCCCTTCGGCTTCCCTGCTGTCGCCTTGGGGCCAGATCGGGGAAAGAACAAGCTGGGCTGTGGAGCTGCATCCGGCCTCTGCTCTGCTCTGCAGCGAACCCAGAGCCCAGCCAGGAGAGGCCAGAAGATGAGGGGTTGCTCCCCTTCCCTGGCGTGGAGGGGCTAGAGGGCAGAAAGCCTCGCCTCGAACCTGCAGGAGCAGGGTTGGATGGGGGCAGCTCCGGGGACTCCTCCTCCCCCCTCTCCTCCTCCTTGCTGCCAGAGGGGAGGAGGGCAGAAGCGCCCAGGAGCCAGGAAGCAGGAGGAGCCGCAGCCCGGCCAGGTAGCCCTTGGCGCGCAGAGGGAGGGCAGGAAGGAAGGGAAGGAGAGAGAGAGGGAGGAGGGAGGGGTTGATAATTCTGGACGCCGAGGGCTCTCCTTGACTGCAGCCAGGCTGGCTGGCATTGCTGCTTCGGCCAGGAAAGCCTCATTTCCACTGCCTGAAGTTTCCTGCTAGTCTCTCTCTCTCTCTCTCTCTCTCTCTCTCTCTCTCTCTCTCTCTCTCTCTCCACTGTAATTTCCCACGGCACACCTGATGATCTCTCACGGCACACTAGTGTTCCACGGCACACTGGTTGAATATTACTGCTCTAGGAAGAGAGATCTTACACTAGAAAAGGTGCAGTCCTCCAAATAATGTTGGATTGGAGCTTCTTCAACTCGAGCCACCATAGGCAATGGTGAGGAATGATGGGAACTGTAGTCGAACAATATCTCATGTCCCACCTTTCCTGACATACACCTTGAGTGTTTGAGTCACAAGGCAGAACCAACAGCAATGAAATTCATTCATCCCACACAGAACATCAGAACGGAAAAGTTACCTTTTGAACAAACACCTTTGTAAATAATCTGGAATGACTGCAGGTGAAGAAAAAGTAGTGCTAACATCCATGCCTCTGTGTTAACATTATTTATTAAGTGCACCAGCCAATGTTACTGTGAGTCTACTGTTCCCGGCATGCTGCTTTGCCAAAGCCCGATTGATTTAGCCTAATAAGGACGGATAGAAGAAATTACCAAGTCAGTAGCAACTACAGAGACGAATAGGCCCCGGAAGGGATGGGTAAGCAAAATCTGCGTGCTTTATATCAAAAGTTGGGAGATTCATTCGTCTCCAAGAACTTTATGGAGTTTTTTATAAGAGAAAAAGAGACTGCTGAAGATGTCTGAAAGAGAAAGATTGAGAAAGAGGGGAAATAGATTAAGCAACCTGGGTAATGACAGCTTTCGCTTTTCATGTGTTGGATCAATAAGTCACTTAGGCTGGGATCCCCAACCCACTTACTCTGAAGTAGTTGTATTAGTGTTGACAGGATAGTAAATGATTACGGGCAACACATGCTCTGCCATTTAGGGCAGGTAGAAAGGTTCAATGTAAATCAAACATACAGACATTGGAACACCTTGCATGAACGCTCTACGTTAGCATTGTGTGTGGATGGATGATACACCTCCAGCCCAATAACCAATAACACACAGACACAATTTGTTGGGATAAAATTGGCCGCAACTCATTTATTGATAACAGGAAGAAGGGTTGGCAGCCATGCATGGGTCCTGGATCCGGGGTCGGACAACCCGCTGTTGTCTGAAGATGCTGCATGCCTGAGTGCCACCAGTCCACTACCAGTCCACGAAAACTCGGCACTCCAGGGGCCAGGGCGTTATCCCCCCTACCACCAGGGGGTGATAAGCCAGCCAGATCCAGGGCCCATGCCACACACCAAACAGAGTTGCGACGATGAACACACAAAGACAGAGTTGCGACAATGGACACAAGTAACAGCAAGCAAAGTTAACAAGATACAAACAATAAATACATAGCATGGAAAGTAAAAAGATACAAACAATGAATGCAAGCAGGGTGGGTTGGGTGGACAAAAACAGGAACAGGCCTAGTGCCTGTTGAGGAGCCTTGGGCAGCCTTAGACTACCCAGCAGGGCCGGTTCGTCCTTGAGGCGGACTACGCAGGCGCGTAGGGCGACGTCACCTGGGAGGGGCATCGCCTCCCGGGAGGGGCGTCACCACCCGGGAGGGGCGTCACCACCTGGGAGGGGCGTCGCCGTGCTGCCTCCGCCCCGCCCCGCCACCCACGCCACGCTGCCCCGCCCGCCCCGTTCGCGCCAGCCAGGCCTCCGCAGCGGCCCGAGGCCCGCGTCGCCACGCCAGCCGGGCCTTTGTTAGGCAGCCCTGTCGCCGGGGCGCACCGGCCGCGCCTCCACATGCACGGACACGTGGCTCCGCGGCTCCGCGCATGTGTACTGGCTCCAGAGCGCACCTCCCACTTTGAAGTCATTGCACGTGTGCGCAGTTTCGTGCATGCGCACTGGGCTCCAAAGCGGGAGGCACACTCTGGAGTCAGTGAAGAACATTGGCAGGGCCAGGACGCTGTCTGGCACTGGCACCCGGCAGGCAGGGGAATTCGCCCCTTTCCCGATGGCGCCCTATGCGGCCGCTTCCTTGGCCTACCTGTAGGACTGCCCCTGCACAGAAATATACACATATACACATACACACATACATAAACACACCTGTACTTACACACATCAACACATATACACGCACATACATATACAAATACAAATACTTAAGTACACACATATACACGCATACACATATATATAACTGCACACACAATCCCCAATTTTAAAAAAATCCCACAGCAACGCATGGCCGGTTCAGCTAGTATGTCTATATGTTTGTCCTAACGTTCAAATTACTGCAATGTAAGAAATTTGGGGACTGGGGGCAACTTTCGTTGGGCGAAGAATTTTCTTAGGGGCGAAAGCCTTTATTCCTCTCCTCCCCCTATTCTGTACCCACACCCTGGTTATTTTCAAACTCCGATTTTTATAGGAATGGGACAGATACTTGAAAAGCGATATCCGACATGTGCTTTCTACCATCACATCTTGTCTGGTCCATAAAAACAACTTTTTTTCCTTAATGGCAACACGTCACTTTGGAAAACGAAGAGGTTTTCTTCCCCCTCTAAAAGAAAGAAAACTTCTGAAAAGGAACTAAAGAGAGGGCCCTAGAATTTGAAACCTGGCTGTCTTATCCCTGGGCATTTATAAGCTAATGGGAGAAGACAGAACAAGTGCAGAAGATTTCTTCCTCCCAATGTGGCCTTTTTTGAATGAAGGAGCTTTCATTAGCAAAGCAGCGGAAAGGATTGTCTTTCCTCCAGCGGGCCTGGCATACTATTAGCACAATGTGTTATTATGAAAGAGGGGAAGGGGTTAATTGAAATGTAAATTCCAAGAACATTCTGACCCAATTTATTTCTAGCTGGGTTTTTTTTCTCTTTTTCAAAAAAGGGCAAAACTCTAATTTCCAAAGCACCTACTACGGTGATTTCCAGAACCATTAATCATTAAAGTTTGCTCAAAGAATAACACTTGTTGGGGACCAAATAGGAAGCAGGGTGATGTTGTTATACAGTTCAGGCTCTAGCTGGCACCAGACTTTGTTTTAGCTAGTTGGCATCCCTGCCGCCATTTTGTTCTTGTATAATATGAGGGTTGAATGAAAAGTAATGCCTTCACCTTCGTAACTCCTCAACAGATGGCAGTACTGGTATCACGGCAGGTACTGTTTGTTCAGTAGACTCTCCTCTACAGTTCCATTTTGGCAGGAAGCCTTAGCACAGTTTGGAATAAGCCTATTCGAGGGTTGAATGAAAAGTCATGCCTCCACCTTCGTAACTCCTCAACAGATGGCAGTACTGGTATGCGGCAGGTACTGGCTAGTTCAGTGACTCTCCCTACAGTTCCATTTTGGCAGGAAGCTTAGCACAGTTTGGAATAAGCCTATTCAGGGTTGAATGAAAAGTCATGCCTCCACCTTCGTAACTCCTCAACAGATGGCAGTACTGGTATCACGGCAGGTACTGGCAGCTAGTTCAGTAGACTCTCCTCTACAGTTCCATTTTGGCAGGAAGCCTTAGCACAGTTTGAATAAGCCTATTCGAGGAGGGTTGAATGAAAAGTCATGCCTCCACCTTCGTAACTCCTCAACAGATGGCAGTACTGGTATGCGGCAGGTACTGGCTAGTTCAGTAGACTCTCCTCTACAGTTCCATTTTGGCAGGAAGCCTTAGCACAGTTTGGAATAAGCCTATTCGAGGGTTGAATGAAAAGTAATGCCTCCACCTTCGTAACTCCTCCACAGATGGCAATACTGGTATGGGGCAGGTACTGGCTTGTTCAGTAGACTCTCCTCTACAGTTCCATTTTGGCAGGAAGCCTTAGCACAGTTTGGAATAAGTCTATATGAGGGTTGAATGAAAAGTAATGCCTCCACCTTCGTAACTCCTCAACAGATGGCAGTACTGGTATGCGGCAGGTACTGGTTTGATCAATAGACCCTACAGTTCCATTTAGGCGGGAAGCTTTAACACTGAATGGTTATGTTGCTAAAGTGCGAAGCCCTAAACGGTTCCAGCCCAGCTTATCTATCCGAATGTATCTCTCCCTATGAAATTTCTAGGAAGTTAAGATCATCTGGGGCTGCCCTGCTCTTGATCCTGCCTGCCTCACAGTCGCGTCTGACAGGGAAGAGAGACAGGGCCTTCTCAGTGGTGGCCCCTCAGCTGTTGTTATACAGTGTACAGACAGGCAACAATTAGATGCCACATATATATCCATACATATATTGGTTAAAACAATTAAATCATAAATACATATAAAAACCATAGAAGCAATAAAAACTATAAAAATCTATAAAAACAACATTTTCCAGTTCAGTTCCTCATCTATTTATATTGTTTTAGCCGTTCCATGTTCATATTGCAATTTGAGTTTATCTGGCCATGCTGAAGTTCCAAACACTTGCTCAAAGAGCCAGGTTTTCACTCCTTTCTAAAAGGTCAGGAGGGAGGGGGCCGATCTAATATCCTTGGGCAGTTCCTTTTTATGGGTCTTGCCCATGATTGACCATTATAGATAACAAGATGTGGTATGGGTCTCTTGTCTGATGCATCAGAAGCCTTCCAATGTTCTCCATCACTTACTTGATGATCTTTCC
>JARBWK010000014.1:15335411-15352665 GCA_030556195.1 Anolis apletophallus | reverse complement strand
TTTAAAGGGGGAACACTCCCATCCCTGTCAGATTCCATTAAATATATCCCATAGACCCAGTGGCCAGCTGACAGTAGAAAAACTCCAAACCATACTCCACTATTAGCATTATAAAATGTGAAATCAGCTGGAAGGGAATGATAGGAGGCGGAGGACAGAGCGGGGGAGAAATGATCAGCGAGGCCTGTTGTGTCTTTGAAACACAAGCCCAAACAGTTAAAAATACGCGCTATAAATCTCGGGAAGAACAACACCTCCATACAAAGGTTGCCGCATTGTGTCCTCCCTTCGTACCCAATTCCCAACCTTTACTCTTTTTTTCCACCCTCTTTTTCTCGTTCCCCCTCTCTTTTACCTTCTGTTAATGAGAGATTTGCATACATGTTTCATGAGGTTAATGCAATGCATAAAGCAAACAGTTTATTAAGCAACATCTGTGCTGTTTGGTATCAGATAATGCGGCGTTGTTTCCAAGTCACTGAAATATAACCCCCGTCATAAGGTTGGGGTTGTTAAAATCCTTGTTTTGCAAAGGCTGTGATCACATCTGACATTTTTAGCAGATGCCACAACAAAGAGAAATAGAAGATTCCTCGATGCAACTTTTTACACATTGGGTGGTTGTCTGTTTACCGGGCTGTACGACCATGTTCAGAAGCATTTTCTCCTGACGTTTCACCCATCTATGGCAGGCATCCTCAAAGTGTGAGGTCTGTTGGACACTAAGAAAATTGGATTTATATACGAGGGGTTGAATGAAAAGTAATGCCTCCACCTTCGTTACTTGGGTTTGGATGGGAATATTTTAATAAATCAAAGCGCAGAAATAATCCTTAGAATCTGCTCTTCCAACTACCACTATTCACTTTTCCACATAATCACCAGATAATTGGATACATTTCTGCCAACAATGAACACGTTTTCTGAAGCCATCACAGAAGAAGTCGACACTCTGAATATATTCTATGAATATTTCTTGATATATTAATATGTTAATATTAATGTGTAATGTGTAATATATAGTAAATATAGTAAATAAATAAATAATGTAGATTAGAATGTAGTCCAGCCTCCAGGTGCGGCTCTCCATAATATTTTTTGGCTCTCGTGTGGCCCTTTTGAAAAAATAATTGCCCACCCCTGGATTAGAGTGACGGATTCCTCCCCCAGATTCCTATGAATGTTTATCCCAGAAGGGGCCTTTGTATTTGCTCTTTTTGCTTGCCACTATCTCCTCCCCCTTTGAAGATATGGTGCCTCCATGGTGCCGGCCCAGCTTATTTAAAAGACCGCTTGTCCGAACCAGCTCATTTAAGGTCGCCGCGCTCAGGAAACAGGGACCTTCTCCGCATCCCAGGTGTGAGTGAGGCCCGCCTCGACACCACGAGACGGAGAGCTTTTTCCATCGTGGCCCCTGTCCTTTGGAACTTGATGCCGGCGGATCAGAGAGCTATCCGGGACATGCCCCAGTTCCTGACCGCACTGAAGACCTGGCTCTTCCGAAGGCTTATGGCTAAGGACACCTCCCAGACTTAGCCTGAGCTACTGGAACTATTTTAATTAATCTTTTATTCTTTTAGCTTTAACTATTGAATTCTTTTATGTGTTTTTTTGTGTGTAAGTCGCCCGGAGCACTGACGGGGAGGGCGACTCATAAATAATAAAATCAATCAATCAATCAATCAATATAGTAATGGAATCTCTGTGAGGTATGAGGTGACTTCCTCTGTAAATATATTTTTATTGCCCTGGTTTTACGGTCACCCTCCATTGTTGCTCTCTCGGCCTTTTTCTTCCTCCTAGTGAGGTCGCATTTTGCCTCTCTCCAGGCAAAACGTAACTGCATAGATATTTAAACTTTTTACCCTTTTAAAACTTCTTAAAAGATGAGATTTTGTACGATACGCAGGTTGAATGATAAGTAATGCCTCCACCTTTGTTTCTTGGGTTTGGATGGGAATATTTTAATAAATCAAATGCAGAAATAATCCTTAGAATATGCTCTTTAAAGACCACTCTTCACTTTTCCACATAATCACCAGACAATTGGATACATTTCTGCCAACGATGAACATGTTTTCTGAAGCCATCACAGAAGAAGTCGACACTCTGTTTCTGCAACCAGCGTCAGCATCCTGGGTACCCATTGTGCACAGATCTTCTGATAGCCAAGCAGAGCAATAATGTGTACCACATGTTCATGTGAAATGCCGATTATGCTTGAAATTTCTCTCTGAGTGATACGATGATCGTCCCGAATCAATCTGTCAACCTCTTGCTTGTGAAACTCGATGGTTGCTGTCACAGGACATCCAGTCATCTCAAGGCTGGATTACTGCAACGCGCTCTACGTTGGCCTTCCTCTGTCGGTGACCCGGAAGCTCAGGCTAGTGCAGAACACTGCCGCCCGGCTCCTGTCTGGGCCACCCACATAACACCTGTTTTGCAGGATCTGCACTGGCTGCCAATTGAGCACCGGATCACCTTCAAAGTGTTGGTCCTCACCTTTAAGGCCTTACACGGCCTGGGGCCAGCGTATTTGAGGGACCGTCTCACCCCATATTGCCCTCCGAGATCACTTCGGTCTGAGGACTCCAATCTCCTGGAGATACCTTCAGCTAAACTCGCAAGGCTGACTGCTACCCGCCGGAGGGCGTTCTCTGTCATAACACCTACGCTGTGGAACGCCCTCCCGGCCGGAACTCGGGCTATGAAGGACTTGTTCCCATTTAGACGGGCCTGTAAAACATACCTGTTTAAGCAGGCCTTTAGTGAGTAAGTCCTGCCCATGCCCCGCCATCTATTCGTTCCTTTGAGGATGATGTGCTGTTCATTGTTTTAACTGTGTTATTTATTACTGTACTGCTGTTGTTTTTAATTGTTTTTAACTGCTTATTGCCTGTATTTTACTGTGCCCTTCGGCTCCTGTAAGCCGCCGCGAGCCTCAGGGAGTCGGCGGCATAAAAGCCCGAATAATAAATAAATAAATAAATAAACTCTTTGTTTGTCATGCAAGTCAGATGTTCCCACCTCAACATCTTTCAACTTACTCACCCAACGATCCACAGTATTCACATCAACACAATCACCATAAACAGCTTGCATTCTCTGATGAATCTCCTTTGGGGTGACACCTTCTGCTGTCAATAATTCAATGACATTGCTTAAGTCACATTGACCGACCATCTGCACAGGGTTCCATACTTCACACTTCAACAACACAACCATTCAATTCTAAGGCTTCCTGCCAAAATGGAACTGTAGAGGAGAGTCTACTGAACAAGCCAGTACCTGCCGCATACCAGTACTGCCATCTGTTGAGGAGTTACGAAGGCGGAGGCATTACTTTTCATTCACTCCAAACTGTGCTAAGGCTTCCTGCCAAAATGGAACTGTAGAGGAGAGTCTACTGAAGAAGCCAGTACCTGCCACATATCAGTACTGCCATTTGCTGAGGAGTTACAAGGCTGGAGGCATTACTTTTCACTCAACCCTTGTATCTGTGGAATGTCCAGAGTAGGAGAAAGAACTATTGTCTGTTTGAGGTAGGTGTGAATGTAGAAATTGGCCACCTTGATTAGCATTTAATGGCGTTGCAGTTTCCAAGGTTTGGCTTATTATTGACTGGAGGAATCATTTGTTGGGAGGTGATTCGTTGGTCCTGATTGTTTCTTGTCTGGAATTGCCCTGTTTTTGAGTGTTGTTCTTTATTTACTGTTATGATTTTAGAGTATTTCTAATACTGGTAGCCAGATTAAAACACACAACAACCCAGTGATTCCGGAAAACACACAAAACAGTTTGGGAAACATACAACAACCCAATGATTCCGGCCATGAAAGCCGTCGGCAATACATTTTTACACATTGGCATTAAGGAAGAAATAGCGAAGGCAACAGTAGAAACTTTTAACACAAATCGCATCACCGTTTTGAATCACCGCTTACAGCTTACTGCAAGATGCATGCAGTCGTATGGAATCTGTTACGGCAAAAGTGGTACTTCCCCATCATTTCATTTCTCCTTTTCATGCTGTCGAAGGATTTCACTTTTTTTCACGGCCTCAAAAATCATATTTAAGTGGCCAAAAGGAGGGGGAACACAACAACCCACAACTTATTCCTGTTGCATAAAGCAGAATACGGAGGTGTGGAGGGAGATTCTCCACACTGCTACAATTTCATCCTGATATTGCCTCCATATGGGCCTATTTTAAGACAAAAAAGCAACCCTGAAACCCTATGAGACCAATAATTTTTAATGAAACTTGGCTTAGCTCTTTAAGCAGGTCAAGCAGATAAAAATTCGGCTGATGTATTTCGTCACAAGTTCCCCCCTTCCTTCTTTCATATGTACCTTTTCCCCCATGGCAAGGATTAAAGAAAATGTCGTTCCAATTAAATCTGGACTTAATGGAGATATGTTTTATATTATCAATTCTGCCAAGCGGTGAAGTGATGGGAAGCATTATCCTTTCGAACATATGGGGGTCAGGCGGCAAACTCAAACTCACTTACTTGGAAACAGGGTCTGCCCAAAACAATGGAAGAAATGCTTCAAATAAATGGAGTGGGGGGCTAGCATGTTGGGTGATTTTGTTTTGCTCAAAAAAATACAGTTTGCATACGTCGAACATTATTTGTTTATTTATTTATTATTTGGTCTTGTATGCCGCCATTTCCCGAGGGCTTGGAGGGGCTCACAGTCCACATAAAAGAACATAAAACAGAGATAAAACATCAATTTAAACTAAATCAGAGTTTCAAATTTCCTCAGTTCCAGGCAAAGTGATGGAAACCATTATTAAAGAAAAAATTACCAAGCACATAGAAGAACAGGCATTGCTGAAGGAAAATCAACATGGTTTCTGCAAAGGCAAATCATGTCTTACTAACTTGATAGAATTCTTTGAGGGTGTAAATAAACACATAGATAAAGGGGACCCAGTCGATATTGTTTACCTTGACTTTCAAAAGGCTTTTGACAAAGTCCCTCACCAAAGGCTCCTAAAGAAGCTCTTCAGCCATGGAATCAGGGACAGGTCTTGTCCTGGATTGGAACCTGGCTAAACTGTAGGAAACAAAGGGTGGTAATAAATGGACATTTCTCTGGATGGAAAGAGGTGAGAAGTGGCGTACCCCAAGGTTCAGTTTTAAGACCGTTACTTTTTTAATTTATTCATAAATGATCTGGATGTAAGTAAATTGTGAGGTAGCAAAGTTTGCAGATGACACTAAACTGTTCAGGGTAGTTAAAATGAAACTGATTGTAAAAGAGCTCCAGAAAGATCTCTCGAAATTGAGTGAATGGGCAACAAAGTGGCAAATGCATTTAACCTAAACAAATGTAAAGTCATGCACATCGGGGCAAAGAACCCCAACTACACCTACCAATTGATGGGGTCAAAGCTTTCGAGACAAACCAGGAAAGGGATCTCGGGGTTTTGGTGGACAGCTCAATGAAGATGTCAACCCAGTGCGCAGCAGCAGAGAATATAGCAAATTCTATGCTAGGCATGATCAGGAAGGGAATCGAAAATAGGTCAGCAAATGTTGTATTGCCTCTCTACAAATCTATGGTGAGGCCACATCTGGAGTACTGTGTACAATTCTGGTCACTGCACCTCAAGAAGGATATAACAGAACTGGAAAAGGTACAAAGAAGGGCAACAAAAATGATCCAAGGGATGGAGCAGCTCCCTTATGAAATCAGGTTGCAACGCCTTGGTCTTTTCAGCCTTGAAAGACGGCGTTTAAGAGGTGACTTGATCGAAGTGTATAAAATCATGCATGGGATAGAAAAGGTGAATAAAGAAAAATATTTTCTCTGTCACCCAACACTAGGACTAGAGGGCACTCCCTGAAGCTCCAAGGTAGGAAAGTTAGGACTAATAAAGGGAAATATTTCTTCACCCAGAGGGTCATTGGGTTATGGAACTCACTTCCAGAAGAGGTTGTGACAGCGGTCAGCCTGGACAGCTTCAAGGTAGGATTAGACAGATTCATGGATACCAAGGGAATCAGTAGTTACTGAAATGGACATCCAAGTGCCACCTCTGTGTTGATGGAGGCAGGCAGGATTTTCCCGGGTACTGGTTGTGGGGGTCGGGCGCAGGTGAGGGTCGTGCCCTTCTTTCTGCTAGAGATCCCTATGTCCAACTTTAGTGGGCCACTGTGTGACACAGAATGCTGGACTAGATGGGCTGAGGCCCGATTCAGCATGGCTCTTATGTTCTTATGTTCTTATGTTCTTAACAATCAAATGCTAACCGAAATAGATAGGTTTTGCACGCCCTGCGGAAAGATGGCAAATCTTGCAAGGCACGAACTTCAGTTGGCAAGGCATTCCAAATGGATGGCGCCACAACAGAAAAGGCGCTGTGCCGAGTAGATGTTAAATGGATTGTTCTGAATCCAGGCACTTCGAGAAGGTTCAGATCTTCAGAACGGTGTGATCTCTGGGGTTGGTAAGGGGTGAGACGGCCCATCAGATACATCGGTCCCAGACCATACAAGGCCTTGAATGTTAACATCATCACCTTGAAAGTGATCCGGTGCTCGACCGGAAGCCAATGAAGCTGCTGAAGGATGGGAGTTATGTGACATCTTACTGGCACCCCAGCGGGGAAGTCGCGCAGCGGCAATCTGGACGAGCTTAAGTTTCGGATCACAGACAAGGGCAGGCCAATGTAAAGGGCATTACAGTAGTCTAGTCTCGAGATGACCGTGGCTTGGATCACCATGGCTAGGTCGTCTCTAGACAGATAGGGGGCTCGCCGCCTAGCCTGCTGCAGATGGGAAAAGGCGGTTTTGCTAACAGTAGAGCCCTAAGACTCCATTGTCAGCAAAGGGTCTAAGACAATCCCAAGGCTCTTTACTGAAAGTGACAGGCGTAGTGCCTCCCCTTCCAGGGTAGGCAGCTGGACCACCCACTATCCGGTCGACCCAGTCACAGTATCTCCGTCTTTGCTGGATTCACCCTCAATCTGCTGGCACGCAGCCATCCAGTACGGCTTGGCTTCAAGGCATTGATGGAAATTTATGGTACGGAGTCCGATTCGCCCTTCCATCTTCAGAACATTATTTATCTATTGTGTCAGGAGAGAACCAAACAGTTGTATTGTATTAAAACACACACACAAACACACACAAAGTTTGAAAACTTGGCATTATACTAAATGTCCTTTCACCAGTAGCTGGCCACTTGGAGGGCCTCTGGTGTTGCTATAAGAAGGTCCTCCATTGTGCATGTGGCAGGGCTCAGGTTGCATTGCACCAGGTGGTCTGTGGTTTGCTCTTCGCTGCACTCGCATGTCGTGGACTCTACTTTGTATCCCCATTTCTTAAGGTTGGCTCTGCATCTCGTGGTCCCAGAGCACAGTCTGTTCAGCATCTTCCAAGTCGCCCAGTCTTCTGTGTGCCCAGGAAGGAATCTCTCATTTGGTATCAAACATGGCTAAAGGTTATGGGTTTTAGCCTGCCACTTTTGGACTCTCGCTTGCTGAGGTGTTCCAGAGAGTGTCTCTGTAGATCTTAGAAAAGGCATTGGCATGCTGGCTGATATCCGAACAGGGAATGGGTCGGAGATGTCACTGCCTTCGTCCGACTTCCCGGAGGACGTCAGGTGGTGAAATACCGGCTAAGCAGTGTAATTTCTCCAGTGGTGCAGGGCGCAGACATTCCATGATAATGCGGCATGTCTCATTAAGAGCCACATCCACTGTTTTAGCATGGTGAGATGTGTTCCACACTAGGCATGCGTACTCAGCAGCAGAGTAGCGAAAGCTGCCAGAGCAGATGTCTTTACTGTGTCTGGTTGTGATCCCCAGGTTGTGCCAATCAGCTTTCGTATGATATGTTTCTAGCACCCACTTTTTGCTTAATATTCAGGCATACTGTAGAAGGGACCAGATATGTCGAACCTGTGAGTCTGCCAATTTTGAAAATTTATAATCAAATTAAATATATTAGTAATAATCAATCATTATAGAAATGAGCATACTCAATTACCAGCACTTATTTCAATAGTACCTAAGGAAATGAACTGTGAGGTGAGAAATTGAGTTAGAAGTGTAGAAAAGTTACTTCTTAGATGACAGTTTTCATAATCGTGCAAGCAACAAAAACAATCCATATTAGATAGAAATGGTAAAGCATTTCTAATCATAGAGAAAATACTGTTTGATGAACCTGTTGTATATTGATAGTACCTGGGTAGTGACTGTGAACTATACTAAGAGGGTATAGTAATGAGTCAGTTTCCCTTACTGATGACCTATCCGCAGGTATCTATATAAGGACGATGAAACAATCCATCTTGTTCTCTCCTGTGTGACTCAGTGTATCTGCCTATGTCAGTGTTTCCCAACCTTTTTTGAGCGCGGCACACTTTTAACATAAAAAACCGGGGCACACCACCAACCAAAATGACACAAAATGACACTCTAACACAGTAAAGAACAGCTGGGGGTTGGTGGCCTGCTGGAAGCAGCTGCTGGGAGTGCCGAAGCCTGGGAGGGGGCGGAGCCAGGCTGCGCCATGCCCCGCCCCCTAGTCCCCAGCTTCACCTCTCCCAGCAGCTGCTCCATCCTTGAGGGGGGGGCAGTGCCAAGCCAGCGGTGCCAGAGCCAGCACAATGCTGGCTTGGCACTGTCCCCTCAAGGCTGGAGCAGCTGCTGGGAGTGCCGAAGCCGGGGGAAGGGGGCAGAGCCAGGCCGTGCCATGCCTCTCCCCCTCCCCCAGCTTCAGCTCTCCTACAGGCCACGCCATGCCCGCCCCCTCCCCAGCTTCAGCTCTCCTACAGAGGAGGAGTATGAGCGGTGGATGGGCTTCAGTGGGCGTGGCTCCTCCTCCACGCGGCTTCAGCGAGCGAGGGGCAAGAGTCATGGTGGGAGTCATAGCGGATTGGAGGCTGGCTGAGGAAACGGCCGAAGGAGGTGGCACCTCGGCCCCTTCTTCTTTTTCTTTGCCACCACCTGGCCCTTCCTCCTCCTCCTCCCCCAAGCAGCAGGAGTTCGGCAGGAGGGGGAGGAAGGGGGCAGAGCTTTTTTCTCATGGCACAGCAGGAGGTCTGTCACGGCACACTAGTGTGCCCACGGCACACTGGTTGAGAAAGACTGGCCTATGTTGTATGCGACTATTTGATTACTCTAATTGTTTGCAAGTATAAGACTAAAAATGAATCTGCGTATCCTGTTTGTACATGTTTGTATAAATTGCAATGGTCAAGATTAAAGCCTCCTGATATTCTGGATGAAAACCTGAATCAGTGAGTTTACTAAACAGCGTATACATAAGCTCAGATCCTAGCAGTTGGACTTTGCTGATAGACGGGCTCAAGTTGTGAAAGGACTCTGCTATATTTTTGCTTGCTTCTTGGACACTTGCTATCCAGGTTACAGCGGATCAGGGAGGTCGTGTTTTGGAAATTATCCATTACTTCATGAACCAGCACATCCTGCAACAGTTCACTGGGGCCCTTCCACACAGCCCAATATCCCAGAATATTGAGGCAGAAAATCCCACATTGTCTGACTGTGGACTCAGATAACCCAGTTCAAAGCAGACATTGTGGGATTTCCTGCCTTGATATTCTGGAATATAGGGCTGTATCGAAGGGCCCTTCATGAAATTCTGTGAGCTGAAGCAAAAGAAGAAACTTTTCCAACTTCTCAACCAGACCTATAGACACATACGCTGTCATATAATAGGCCTGGTTAAGTTCATCGGTATGCTCGTAAAATCGAAATGAATTCGGATTAAATTCACTTTTGAAATGGTTATGAAGCGATGTAAGCAACCTGGAAGTGAATTTTCCATTTCAAACCCACCGCCGCCATTTTTGGAAAGGAATCGGTGGATTTCCCTTCCCTGGCCTTCCCTGCCGTGTGCACTTCTGACGCAGCGGGAAGGCATCTGCGTCCACGGCTGTCACCCCAGTTCTGACGCGGAGGGAAGGCATTGTGGTGTTCCAGCCTGGTACATTTGGTCAGCACAGGGATGATGGGTTACTAGATGAGTTAGTAGCTTGGAAGGACTCATGCTCAAGACTCTAAGTTCATGTTGACCGCAGGAGTGGTTTGCCTTGCTGACTTTAAATTCACGTTGACCGCAGGAGCGGTTCGCCTTGCCTACGGATGTTTGCTTTCTTTGGGATTTAATCCAGTTTGAGGACTTTACCGGACTATCGTTGGATTTGCTTTATTTTGCTTGCATCTTTCAACCTTTGGACTATTCTTTATTCTAAATAAAAGTACTTATACAGAGACTGCTTGTGTGTGTGATCTAGGGAGGTACAGCCACGATCTGAGGTGCAACAGGCGTCCAAAGTGGGTTAAACATACGTATCCACCATTAACAAAGCCATTCCGAAATTTTGGAATGAATTTGGGGAATTCCGAAATTTTTCTGGAAAATTTCGGAAATCAATAAGATTCAAATCGCCAGTGCCCCCTACATCTGGAACGTGTTTTGAACCATTTTTAATCAACCAGGCCTACCATATAATATGACAGTGTAGATCCAACCATAGTTGGCATTTGTAAAGGACCTTCAGGAGCAAAGCATCAGAACAACTAGGCAATACAAAGCAACTAGACCAGTGGTTCTCAACCTGTGGGTCCTCAGATGTTTTGGCCTTCAACTCCCAGACATCCTAACAGCTGATATACTGGCTGGGATTTCTGGGAGTTGTAGGCCAAAATACCTGGGGACCCACAGGTTGAGAATCACCAAACTAGACCAGTAAAAGGATGTGTATTAAGAGAACCTTCAAGAACAAGTCAATCATAAAAAGTAATTTATCCAACCTGCAATCCAGACCCATGGCCAGAGATTGTGTATTGAGACTGAATTTGCACTCAAGTTAACTCAACTGGGAGGAAAGGAGAAGGCTTGGGGGACAGGGGATGAGGGACGTAATCTTGCCCTTTCCAGTAGGCTCAGGCAAAAGCAAACTGCTGCAATGTCTTCTAGCTTATGTTTTCCTGGTGTGTCCTGGCTATATATGTTCCAATTTCTTATTGTGAAATGTCAGATGATATGATAGATATTGCATTTCTGATTAAATGACAGAAATTCTTTTGAATGTCTCACCTGTAGGTATTAACCAAAGTATGCCAATTTCATGCAAATGCCTGCCCCTTTTTTGGTGTTTTTACCTATTGATGTATTTACACAATATTTGGTGCCCAAGCTAGGCCAAGATCAAATGTCCACGATGCCCAATTGAAAAGGTATGGCTGACTTTCTACATAGTGGTTCCTTCCTTCCTCTTTCATTTGTATTGGTCTGGTTTCAATGAAACGTTTTACTGTTTTCTCGTTTAAATTTATAAACCAAAAAGTAATATTTTACGAATGTATGCATATGCTTTCAAGTGGCCCATCAACGTATAGCAGTCCCATGGATTTCATAGGGTTTACTTAGGCAAGGGAAACTCAGAGGTGGTTTTTGCCAGTTCCTTCCTCTAAAATATAGCCTACTACAGCATCTGGTTTCCATTGGCTCACAGCATATAAAGAACTTTAAATAAGTGAGCAAATAAAATGTGGACATTCAAGTGTCAGTCTTCCAATTCTTACTATGTCAATGTAGGCATTATTGTTTTATCTTTTATAAACTATATAAATCACATCTATCTAGGGTAAGTGAAGAGCTGAATTGCCACCTATTCTCCTGTTTTGAACACAAAGTGTTCTTTTGGTGGTGGGTGGCACTTGAACTACTTGGTACTTTGGGAAATACAAAACTTTTGAGAAAGTAGACTAAGGCCACATTTATACTTACCCAAGTAATCCAGGATAAAGCACCCCAGAGCTGTTCCAATGCTTCCCTAGAGCCCTTTGGTTGTTGACATGGTCAACTGGTCTGAGGACACAAAGAGGCTGCCACCACCACCTTCTTCCCAGAGGCTTGCTGACTTCATATTTCTGGTTATATGACTGGGAACTTTAACCTGACATCACAGAAGCCACATCACCAGCAAGCCCCTGGGAAGAGGTTGTGGGTCTATTGGAGGCATAGACAGAGGATTTGGCCAGATCCTACCTGATATCCTACCTGACTGCCTAGCTTGGATGGCAAGGCATTATGCCCGACATCCTCAGTTAAGAGCCTTGGGGTCATTTTTGATCCGTTGCTGTCATGGAGGCCCAGGTCTCCAGTGTCATCAAAACTGCCTTTTTCCATATGCGGCAAGCTAGGCGTCTGACCCCCTACCTATTCAGAGATGACCTGGTCACTGTGCTCCAAGCCACGGTCATCTCGAGACTAGACTACTGTAACGCCCTTTACATCGGCCTGCCCTTGTCAGTGATCCAGAAACTTAAGCTCGTCCAGAATGCCGCTGCACGACTTCTCACTGGAGTCCAGTGAGATGTCACATAACACCTATCCTCCAGCAGCTTCATTGGCTTCCGGTCGAGCACCGGATCACCTTCAAGGTGATGGTGTTAACTTTCAAGGCCTTGCATGGTCTGGGGCCGCTGTATCTGAGGGACTGTCTTTTCCCCTACTAACCCCAGAGGTCACTTCATTCCGAACAAATGAACCACCTGGAAGTACCGACCTTCAAAGCAATCCGTCTTACATCGACCCGGCGCAGAGTCTTTTCTGTAGTGGCGCCGTCAATATGGAACACTCTTCCTAGTGATGTACGCGCCATGCAGGACCTTCTCTCCTTCCGCAATGCCTGCAAGACTCACCTTTTCCAGCTAGCCTTTGAATGCTAGGCCAGAAATCTTTTTTAAGCTAATTTAATATGTATGCTTTTACCTCTGTGTGTTTTACCTGATTGTAAGCCGCTCCGAGCCCTCGGGGAGTGGTGGCGTACAAGTCCAAATAATAAATAAATAAATAGATAGATAGATATACTTGTCCGTACCTCCAAAACACTGGACCAGTCTGAAATGTTTTGGGAACTTCAGGGTAAATCTTGTGTCCTCTCAACTCATATAAACTGATGAAAGTCACGCTTTTGCTGTGAATCCAGCCATGTCTGGGAGGCAAATTTAGACTGAATTATGAGGCCATTACGGAACTCCAGGAACGCTGAGGAATGCAGAAGGAACAACAAGGGACGCTGGGAATGCTGAGAGATGAGGAGTGTGTCAGCTCCCCCTGGTGGCCAGTTTGCCTTTGTTCGTCTATATGTGTGTATGTGGAAATGGCAGGGATTGTCTGCTAAGTATGTGTACCTTCGGTGTGAGAAGAGCGGAATATAAATAAATAAATAAATAAATAAATGTCTCATGTGGCCGTAGCTGAGTATTGACTCTCTATTTTATTTTGGTCATGTGGACATGGACTCAATCGATGAAAGCTATTGGTCTCTCAGTTATAAGATTCAGAAAATGGTGGTCAAAATTGTTGGAATTCAACCCCCACAATGCTCAAGTCTCAAGTTCTCAATGAGAAGTTAGCATTAGAAAAGTATGAGGGTTTCCCTTCCCCCATGTTTTTATATGACAGTTTTTATTTATTTATTTATTTATTATTTGTGTTATTTCTACTCCGCCCATATCAGCCCGAAGGTGACTCAGGGTGGCAAACAAGTCGGCACAATTCGATGCCATATATAAAATACATACATTAAAAGGTAAAAACATCTCAAAACATTTAAAAGCATAAAAACAACAAGCAATACGAATTTTTAAAACACTGTCTTCATTTTCAGTCCTCATACGTTAAATCATCTTAGCTGTTCCTAGATCACTTCCAATTCAAGTTTGTCTAAATTATACTGCAGTTCCAAAGGCTTGCTCGAAAAGCCATGCTTTCAGTTTTTTCCAAAAGGTCAGTAGGGAGGGGCTGATCTAATATCCCTAGGTAGGGAGTTCCACAGCCGAGGGGTCACCACAGAAAAGGCCCTATCTCTTGTCCCTGTCAGTGGTGCTTGTGAAGCAGGCGGGATCGAGAGAAGGGCATCCTCCGACAATCTCAAGTTTCTGATGGGTTCATAGGAGGTGATGCATTCAGATACATAAGCTGGGCCGGAACCGTTTAGGGCTTTGAAAGCCAGCACTTTAACAGAATGTCGACTTCTGCCGTGACAGCTTCAGAAAACGTATTCATCATTGGCAGAAATGTATCCAATTGTCTGGTGATTATGTGGAAAAGTGAAGAGTGGTCTTTAAAGAGCATATTCTAAGGATTATTTCTGCATTTGATTTATTAAAATATTCCCATCCAAACCCAAGTAACAAAGGTGGAGGCATTACTTATCATTCAACCTGCGTATCGTACAAAATCTCATCTTTTAAGAAGTTTTAAAAGGGTAAAAAGTTTAAATATCTATGCAGTTACGTTTTGCCTGGAGAGAGGCAAAATGCGACCTCACTAGGAGGAAGAAAAAGGCCGAGAGAGTAACAATGGAGGGTGACCGTAAAACCAGGGCAATAAAAATATATTTACAGAGGAAGTCACCTCATACCTCACAGAGATTCCATTACTATATCTTCAAAGGGGGAGGAGATAGTGGCAAGCAAAAAGAGCAAATACAAAGGCCCCTTCGGGGATAAACATTCATAGGAATCTGGGGGAGGAATCCCTCACTCTAATCCAGGGGTGGGCAATTATTTTTTCAAAAGGGCCACACGAGAGCCAAAAAATATTATGGAGGGCCGCACCTGGAGGCTGGACTACATTCTAATCTACATTATTTATTTATTTACTATATTTACTATATATTACACATTAATATTAACATATTAATATATCAAGAAATATTCATAGATTATTAGTATTGATATCACAATTATTATATTATAGTATATATATAGACATTATAATATATTGAAATTATAATATAATATAACATTATATTATTTATTATTATAAAATAATAATAAAAACCACTAAAAATGAAATGAAAATCAAGAAGACAAGGTGCGAACCAAGATGGAGGCTGACATCCTCAAGAGAGGAAGGATCACAAGATGGAATGGCCCAATGGCCCCAGCCCAGAGAATGGCAAAGCGGACCCAGGTGCTGCCGCAGCAAAAGCAGGGCAGAGCAGCAGACGATTGGAGGCTGCAGGCCTCTGCCCGCTCTCGCCCCCAGCTGTTCCATCAGTGGCGTTCCCAATTGCCTGATCGCCCTGCCATGGAGTGCCTGCCATCCCAGGAGGTGATCCGGGCCTGCAGCAGGAGCAGTTGGCGACCTGCGGTGGCTGATGTCCCTAGTGACCCGGAAGACGATCAAATCTTCTGGGTCGCCAGGGCGATCAGTCGCCGCAGGTCGCCAACTGCTCCCGCTGCTTGACCGGATCACCTCCCGGGATGGCAGGCACTCCAAAGCTGCCGCTCCTCCGATCGTTTTCCAGAGCGGCGGGCTGTCTGCCGACTCAGGCCCCACAGTCCGTGATAGGATGGTGGCAGTGGCAGCCCTTCCTCTTGAAGAAATGCCCCCGCCGCCGACTCCCTTTTTCCTGAGCTGGTCAGAATCGGCCGGCGGGCCGCATCCAGACCACGAGCCATAAGATGCCCAGGTCTGCTCTAATCCTATCTCTAGCCTAGCTACTCATTGGAAACTGGAGACTTGATAACATAAGAGAGTAGTGCAGTCCAGAGATGAAACCCAACAATACCGGTTGACCCTTGTGGTATCTTCTAATTCAGTGATTCCACAAACGTTCCTAGTTTAAGCATCCAAATTAACTTCCCATTATGCTGTATTGCAGTGTCACCTTAGTCCATTAGGAGACATTTAAATGGCATTATAGCTTTAGAACCCTCTAGGAAAGAATTCTAAACAGTTCAAGCAAACAACATGCTCCTGCAATCTTGTGGTGGGCAAGAAAGATTTAATGCACTTCTTCGGTGCTAGTAAATCCATAATTTTGACCAAGAAACCCTCTTTCCGTGCATTTCTAGCGTAAGAAAAAACATTCACAGAACTTTCTGGCAGACTTGCGGCACTTTTCGGGGGGAAAGGAACATGACCTGACTGCGAATGCTTTTTTGAGCCACTGACTCAACTTTAAAAAGCACCATTTTCTGGATGTTAAAGTGAAGCTCTGCAATGTAATAATTATATCTATTCAGTCTATTTTGCGATACACAAGTGGTAAATCACGGTTTGTAAGACATGCGCTCAATCAAGGAAGAAAAAAAGACGTTTAATTATGTTGTTTATCACAAATCCTGCAAGAAACAAAGACTTTTAAGATGGGAAATGCGGGGTGGCACGGCTAAAGAAAGAAAGGAGGAAAAGGGCACAGCCGAGCAAAGTTTAAGCTGGGACCCCAAGCAAACGCTTCTAAGGGAGCAAATATTGAAGGCACCGATTAACAAGACTACACGATCCATTCTCAACGTCTTCCTAAACATCTCTTTAAAATGCAGAGTTGATTCTTAAACATTTGCATGTACGAGGGCGGGTCAATAAGTCCGTGACTTTTTGAATTTCCCGCCTCTTAACTGAAAGGGCAACACTGCTCCTGTCAACAGGCACCTGTCAGTTGACTCAAGTCAAAATTGAAGCAAGCTGCATCATTTAGTTTGTGTTTAACAGCCATTGATAGCAGATTACCGCGTGATTTGAGGCGAAAATTAAAAAAGTGAATTTTGTGTGCTCATTAAGCATTAGTTTTTGTGGGAAAAAAGCCATCACTCAAACCAAGGCTAAGCTTGATAAATACTATGGGGACTCTGCACTATCAATTTCAATGGTAAAAACTGGTTTACTGAATTTTGTTGTGGCCATACAAGCACAGAAGGTGCCGAACGTTCTGGGCGCCCAGTTGAGGCCTCTACACCCGAAACAATTGAAAAAATTCATGATCTGGTGTTGACTGATCGGAGATTGATAGTGCGAGAGATTGTGGAAGCCATAGGTATCTCACATGGCTCAATGATTTCAATTTTAAATGATTACTTAGGTATGAGAAAGCTTTTTGCAAGATGGGTGCCGCGTTTGCTCACAATCGACCACAAATGCAAGGGTGCACACATGTGCACTTTCCATGGCAAAAATCCATGAACTGAGATACGAATTTCTCCTCATCCACCTATTCTCCGGATTTAGCCCGAGTGACTATTTCTTATTTCCAAACCTGAAGAAATGGCTCGGCGGAAAGAGATTTGACTCCAACAATGAAATCATCTCACAAACAAATACCTATTTTGATGACTCGACAAATCTTATTTTTGAAGAGATAAAAAAAAAGTGGAGAAACGTTGGACAAAGTGTATAGAGCTCAAAGGAGACTACGTTGAAAAATAAAATGATTTTTTATCCAAAACCCTGTTTCATTC
>JARBWK010000014.1:14984367-15335311 GCA_030556195.1 Anolis apletophallus | reverse complement strand
AAGATTTCATAGCATTGAGTCATGGCAGTTAAGGTGGTATCAAATTGCATTAATTGCTATCATGTTTGTGTTGTTGAAACAGAGCCATCAATTATTTTTCAATTACAGGTTTTTCATATTTAACAGCAGTAATGTGTTCATTAGGAATAGAGAAACCTAATGAATATTGAATATGTAATGCAAGTAATTTCCCAAAATTCAGACATCTAAATAGTGTAACAAATGAACTACTTGTTTGAAGGAGAAAGTAAAACACGCATTTGTCATATCGTTTCACCCAAAAGTGTCCGTCCTTTGGCTCTGTTCATTATTTTCTAAGATTCTTATGGACTGTGGGAACTAGAAATCCCTCTAGAGAAAACAGTGATATGAGGCTTGCTCCAGTTCTGTGCCAAACAATATCCTCCTTGTCTCGTTTGTGCTGAATTGATGCAAACTGACAGAGTCGGAAGTATGATATATTAATTCTCACCCTGCGTGTGGCTGTCAATGCAAATTAAGCGTGAGTTAATAAACTGTAATTCTCATTCTGGAAAGAACGCTTCCAAAAAGATGATCGCATTTAATTATGAAATATTATTCTTTGGGAAAATATTTATTCACAGTAATGAAAAGCTGTTGCTCGTAAATTGAAATGCGGAATAATCCGCCTCTCTCTTTCCCTCTTCTTCGCTATTGCGTCTCAATGTGTTCACAAGACTCGGAGGCTGTTTGGTTTGAGATTAACCACTTTGCTAAAGGAAACCTGAGGTTCGGAAATGAGCCACAGTGGGATAGCATTTTGAGCATTGGACTAGGTTTCCGGGGGGGCTTCAACAGTGCCATGTAAAATCCAGATTATCTGTTTTGAACTAGATTGTATGGCAGCGTAGACTCATATAATCCATTCTTGTTTGTCAGCGAGTTGAGAAACTGCAAGTCACTTCTGATGTGAGAGAATTGGCTGTCTGCAAGGACATTGCCCAGGGCAGTGTTTCTCAACCGCTGTGACGTGGCACAGTAGTGTGCCGTGACAGACCTCCTGCTGTGCCACGAGAAAAGCTCTCTGCCCCCCTTCCTTCCCCCCTCCTCCTGCCGAACTCCTGCTGCTTGGGGGAGGAGGAGGAAGGGCCTGGCAGCGCGAAAGCACAAAAGGGGGAAGGGGCCGGGGCACTGCCTCCTTCAGCTGTTTTCCCAGCCAGCCTTCAATCCGCCATGCCTCCCCCATGACTCCCGCCCCTCACTCGCTGAAGCCGCGTGGAAGAGGAAGCCGGGGGAGGGGGCGGAGCATGGGGACAGTGCCACTGTCCCTTGAGGGGACAGTGCCGAGCCAGCATTGTGCTGGCTCTGCCACTGCTGGCTTGGCATTGCCCCTCAAGGCTGGAGAAGCTGTGGGAGAGCAGAAGCTGGGGGAGGGGAGGGGAGGGGCATGGTGTGGCCTGGCTCTGCCCCCTCCCCTGGCTTCCATTCTCCCACAGCTTCTCAGCCTTGAGGGACAGTGCCAAGGCAGCATTGTGCTGGCTCTGCCACCGCTGGCTTGGGATTGCCCCCTCAAGGCTGGAGAAGCTGCTGGGAGTGCCGAAGCCGGGGTGAGGGTGGGGCATGGCATGGCCTGGCTCCTCCCCGGCCGGCACTCCCAGCAGCTGCTCCCAGCAGGCCACCATCCCCAGCCGTTCTTTACTGTGTTAGAGTGTCATTTTGTGTCATTTTGGTTGGTGGTGTGCCCCCCGGATTTTTTTTAATGTTAAAAGTGTGCTGCAGATTAAAAAAGGTTGGGAAACACTGGCCCAGGGGACCACCAGATGTTTTACTATTTTTTGGGACCTGCCTACCTTTAAGAACATAAGAAGAGCCATGCTGAATCGGACCTCAGCCCATCTAGTCCAGCATTCTGTATCACACAGTGGCCCACCAGTTGTATACGGGGATCTCGAGCAGAAGGGAGGGCAAAACCCTGACCTGCTCCCGACCCCCCACAACCAGTACCCAGGGAAATCCTGCCTACCTCAACCAACTCCGAGGTGGCACTTGAATGTCCTTTTCAGTAACTACCGATACATTTGGTATCCATGAACCTGTCTAATCCTGCCTTGAAGCTGTCCAGGCTGACAGCTGTCACAACCTCTTCTGGAAGTGAGTTCCATAACCCAATGACCCTCTGGGTGAAGAAATATTTCCCTTTATTAGTCCTAATTTTCCTACCTTGGAGCTTCAGGGAGTGCCCCCTAGTCCTAGTGTTTTGTGACAAAGAAAATAGTTTTTCTTTATTCACCTTTTCTATCCCATGCATGATTTTATACACTTCGATCAAGTCACCTCTTAAACGCCGTCTTTCAAGGCTGAAAAGACCAAGGCGTTGCAACCTGGTTTCATAAGGGAGCCGCTCCATCCCTTGGATCATTCTTGTTGCCCTTTTCTGTACCTTTTCCAGTTCCGTTATATCCTTCTTAAGGTGCGGAGACCAGAATTGTACACAGTACTCCAAATGTGGCCTTACCATCGATTTGTAGAGAGGTAATACAACATTTGCTGACCTATTTTCGATTCCCTTTCTGATCATGCCTAGCATAGAATTTGCTTTTTTCACTGCTGCAGCGCATTGGGTTGTCATCTTCATTGAGCTGTCCACCAAAACCCCAAGATCCCTTTCCTGGTTTGTCTCGGAAAGCTTTGACCCCATCAATTTGTAGGTGTAGTTGGGGTTCTTTGCCCCGATGTGCATGATTTTACACTTGTTTAGGTTAAAATGCATTTGCCACTTTGTTGCCCATTCACTCAATTTCGAGAGATCTTTCTGGAGCTCTTTACAATCAGTTTCATTTTTAACTACCTGAACAATTTAGTGTCGTCTGCAAACTTTGCTACCTCAAATTCACTCCTACATCCAGATCATTAATGAATAAATTAAAAAGTAACGGACCCAAAACTGAACCTTGGGGTACGCCACTTCTCACCTCTTTCCACCCAGAGAAGTGTCCATTTATTACCACCCTTTGTTTCCTACAGTTTAGCCAGGTTCAATCCAGGACAAGACCTGTCCCCTGATTCCATGGCTGAAGAGCTTATTTAGGAGGCTTTGGTGAGGACTTTGTCAAAAGCCTTTTGAAAGTCAAGGTAAACAATATCAATTGGGTCCCCTTTATCTATGTGTTTATTTACACCCTCAAAGAATTCTAACAAGTTAGTAAGACATGATTTGCCTTTGCAGAAACCATGTTGATTTTCTTTCAGCAATGCCTGTTCTTCTATGTGCTTAGTAATTTTTTCTTTAATAATGGTTTCCATCACTTTGCCTGGAACTGAGGTTAAACTGACTGGTCTATAATTTCCTGGATCACCTCTGGATCCTTTCTTGAAGATCGGTGTTACATTTGCCTCCCTCCAGTCCTCGGGTACAGTGCCTGATCTTAGAGAAAGGTTATATATCTTAGCTAGAAGTTCAGCAATTTCACACTTGAGTTCCTTAAGAACTCTGGGGTGAATGCCGTCTGGACCTGGTGATTTGTTGACATTTAGTTTAGTAAGGCATATGAGAACATCCTCCTTGTTTATCTCTATCTGTTTTAATTCTTTTAATTCCCTCCCTGAAAAAACTGACTCAGCTGCAGGCATATGTTGTCTGTCCTCCTGTGTGAAAACGGAGGCAAAGAAGTCATTTAGCCGCTCAGCAATCTCCTTGTCTTCGCTGATTTTCCCTTTCTGACCATTGTCGTCGAGTGGCCCAACTGCTTTTCTAGTTGGGTTCCTGCTTCTGATGTACTTAAAGAAGTTTTTGTTGTTTTTTTAATATTCTTTGCTATGTGTGCCTCAAAATCTCTCTTGGCTTTCCTGACTGTTGCTTTGCATTTAGTTTGCCAGAGCTTGTGTTCCTTTCTGTTCTCCTCGGTAGGAAGAGCCTTCCATTTCTTAAATGAGTTTTTCTTCTTTCCAATCACATCTTTTACTTCATTTGTAAGCCATACTGGTGTCCTTTTGGATTTTCCATGCCTCTTTCTTTTTATTGGAATGCATTTTAGTTCGGCCTGTTTTAAGGTATTTTTAAACAGTTTCAAGCATTTTGGAGGGATTTGATTTTTTTTACTGCTCCTTTTAGTTTGTCATTTACAATTTTTCTCATTTTGGTGAAATTCCCTTTGTGAAAGTTTAATGTCTCCGTGTTAGTTTTCACTGACAGTTTGCTATCCAAACTTACGTTGAAGGTTATTGTGTTATGGTCACTGGTACCTATGGGCTCAGTTACAAGGACATCTTGAACGAGATCTTGTTCATTAGTTAGCACCAAGTCCAGGATCCCCTTTCCCTGGTTGGTTCCATGACCATCTGCTCAAGGGAATAATCGGCTAGCATGTCGAGGAACCTTGTCTCTCTTTCATGCAGTCACACCTTTGTGACTGCATCTTCCCTTATGAACCTGCATGATCACTAAGATCTTCTGGGGAAGCTCTTCTCTTGCCCCCCACCTCCATCTCAGGTACAGTTGGTGAGTTTGACCAAGAGGGCCTTCTCGGTGATAGCCCTCTGGCTCTAGAACTCCCTTGAAGCACTCAAAGGTCTGGATAATATTACTAATCTCACATGGAATAGAACCAGAGTATGTGGCCCCTTCTATACAGCTGTATAAAATCCAGATTATCTGCTGTGAACTGGATTCTATGGCAGTGTAGACTAAGATAATCCAGTTCATATCAGAAAATCTGGATTTTCTGCTTTGATAACCATTGTCTTAAACTCGCTATTGGCTGTCATTTTGGAAGGATAGTTCCCTAGAACAGTGATTTTCAACCTTTTTTGGGCCGTGGCACATTTTTTACATTTACAAAATCCTGGGGCACACCACCAACCAAAATGACACAATATGACATTTTAACTGTCATTTTACTAACTGCCCCCCCTTGTGACGCCACTGCTTCCGCCAAACACCCCTCCCGCCCACCCCTGGAGGCCCACACGCAGGAGGCCCACACGCAGGAGGCCCGTCACCGTCCCACGGGGGAGGGCTGCACTGAGCAGCCGAAGCGCACGCGGGCTCAGCTAAGCATGACAAATAGGAATTGAGCACACAGGGTGGCTCCGAGCCTCGGAACAAACTGCGGCGGAGGCTCACAGCCATCGCCACCCCCAGCTCTCCTTCCTGAAGGGGTTCAGCCCCCCAGGAGTGCCTCCCCCCCATGTCCCTTCGGCTTCCCTGCTGTCGCCTTGGGGCCAGATCGGGAAAGAACCAAGCTGGGCTGTGGAGCTGCGCATCCCGGCCTCTGCTCTGCTCTGCAGCGAACCCAGAGCCCAGCCAGGAGAGGCCAGAAGATGAGGGGTTGCTCCCCTTCCCTGGCGTGGAGGGGCTAGAGGGCAGAAAGCCTCGCCTCGAACCTGCAGGAGCAGGGTTGGATGGGGGCAGCTCCCGGGGACTCCTCCTCCCTCTCCTCCTCCTTGCTGCCAGAGGGGAGGAGGGCAGAAGAGCGCCCAGGAGCCAGGAAGCAGGAGGAGCCGCAGCCCGGCCAGGTAGCCCTTGGCGCGCAGAGGGAGGGCAGGAAGGAAGGGAAGGAGAGAGAGAGGAGGGAGGGAGGGTTGAAAATTCTGGACGCCGAGGGCTCTCCTTGACTGCAGCCAGGCTGGCTGGCATTGCTGCTTCGGCCAGGAAAGCCTCATTTCCACTGCCTGAAGTTTCCTGCTAGTCTCTCTCTCTCTCTCTCTCTCTCTCTCTCTCTCTCTCTCTCCACTGTAATTTCCCACGGCACACCTGATGATCTCTCACGGCACACTAGTGTTCCGCGGCACCCTGGTTGAATATCACTGCTCTAGGAAGAGATATCTTACACTAGAAAAGGTGCAGTCCTCCAAATAATGTTGGATTGGAGCTTCTTCAACTCGAGCCACCATAGGCAATGGTGAGGAATGATGGGAACTGTAGTCGAACAATATCTCATGTCCCACCTTTCCCTGACATACACCTTGAGTGTTTGAGTCACAAGGCAGAACCAACAGCAATGAAATTCATTCATCCACACAGAACATCAGAACGGGAAAAGTTCCCTTTTGAACAAACACCTTTGTAAATAATCTGGAATGACTGCAGGTGAAGAAAAAGTGGTGCTAACATCCATGCCTCTGTGTTAACATTATTTATTAAGTGCACCAGCCAATGTTACTGTGAGTCTACTGTTCCCGGCGTGCTGCTTTGCCAAAGCCCGATTGATTTAGCCTAATAAGGACGGATAGAAGAAATTACCAAGTCAGTAGCAACTACAGAGACGAATAGGCCCCGGAAGGGATGGGTAAGCAAAATCTGCGTGCTTTATATCAAAAGTTGGGAGATTCATTCGTCTCCAAGAACTTTATGGAGTTTTTTTATAAGAGAAAAAGAGACTGCTGAAGATGTCTGAAAGAGAAAGATTGAGAAAGAGGGGGAAATAGATTAAGCAACCTGGGTAATGACAGCTTTCGCTTTTCACATGTGTTGGATCAATAAGTCACTTAGGCTGGGATCCCCAACCCACTTACTCTGAAGTAGTTGTATTAGTGTTGACAGGATAGTAAATGATTACGGGCAACACATGCTCTGCCATTTAGGGCAGGTAGAAAGGTTCAATGTAAATCAAACATACAGACATTGGAACACCTTGCATGAACGCTCTACGTTAGCATTTGTGTGTGGATGGATGATACACCTCCAGCCCAATAACCAATAACACACAGACACAATTTGTTGGGATAAAATTGGCCGCAACTCATTTATTGATAACAGGAAGAAGGGTTGGCAGCCATGCATGGGTCCTGGATCCGGGGTCGGACAACCCGCTGTTGTCCGAAGATGCTTGCATGCCTGGGTGCCACCAGCCCACTACCAGTCCACGAAAACTCGGCACTCCAGGGGCCAGGGCGTTATCCCCCCTACCACCAGGGGGTGATAAGCCAGCCAGATCCAGGGCCCATGCCACACGCCAAACAGAGTTGCGACGATGAACACACAAACACAGAGTTGCGACAATGAACACAAGTAACAGCAAGAAAAGTTAACAAGATACAAACAATAAATACATAGCATGGAAAGTAAAAAGATACAAACAATGAATGCAAGCAGGGTGGGTTGGGTGGACAAAAACAGGGACAGGCCTAGTGCCTGTTGAGGAGCCTTGGGCAGCCTTAAGTAGACTACCCAGCAGGGCCGGTTCGTCCATTAGGCGGACTACGCAGGCGCGTAGGGCGACGTCACCTGGGAGGGGCATCGCCACCCGGGAGGGGCGTCACCACCTGGGAGGGGCGTCGCCGTGCCGCCTCCGCCCCGCCCCGCCGCCCATGCCGCGCTGCCCCGCCCGCCGTGCGCCAGCCAGGCCTCCGCAGCCGGCCCCGAGGCCCGCGCCGCGCCAGCCGGGCCTTTGTTAGCGCGCCTCCACATGCGCGGACACGTGGCTCCACGGCTCCGCGCATGTGTACTGGCTCCAGAGCGCACCTCCCACTTTGAAGTCAGTGCACGTGTGCGCAGTTTCGCGCATGCGCACTGGGCTCCAAAGTGGGAGGCACACTCTGGAGTCAGTGCGCATGCGCACCGATTGGCGCATGCGCACTGGGCTCCCCTCGCGCAACTGGGGGCCCAAAATTTTTTCACGTACCCCCGGAACAGGTAGGTCTGCCCTGCTACCCAGGCGAAAGGGAGGGCTGGCCCGCCGACGAGGCAAGGGGAGGCGGTGCCAGCCCCACCATTGTCCAGGTGACATTGCTGGTGGGAAACTCTCCCGCCACCCAGGGGGCTTCTGGGAAGAAGCCCCCTCCCTAGGGCCAAGATGGCAGTGAGGACACCCTGCAATGCAACGTGCTTAGCCCGGTGAGTCTGGTCGAGCCATTTCTCAACCTGGGGGTGAACATAGCATTGAACGAAACATGCAGGATAATCACAGGATGTCTTAAACTTACACTTGTTGATAAACCCTACAAGCTAGCTGGCATTGCACACACACACACCCCGATGTACAACGGAAAGTTCCTGCTAAACGTGAGAGAAATAAGGTTGAACACTGTGAAAGCCACCCACTACATGGCTACCAATCTCCTCCCAGTAGACTCAAATCATGGAAAGGTTTTATGAGAACTACTATTCCTCTTGATGTCCACCCAGCAACAGCAAGGGTATCCCTCTGGATTCCAACTGGATGGCCCCCCACAAGGGAGGGTCTTCCTCCAGGGGCAAACCAAGAACAGGCAACTTGGAAGTCCCTGAACAGACCCAGAAGCGGAGTGGGCAGATCAAAAGACAACCTGGCAAAAGGGCACTACCTAAAAGAATCCCACACCTTGTGTGACTGTGGAGCAGAACACACAACTCCGCATCTATATGTGTGTCCACTGTGCCCTGCCTCATGTACGGAGGAGGAATTGTTGGAGGCTACAGACAATGCCATTGCTGTTGCCTGTTTTTGGTCAAAAGATATTTAGCCGCCTACACGCTTTCTATTTTTATCAATTATATACTAATGTATGCAATGCTTTTGATATGAAATAAATAAACCTGGGGGTTGGGACCCCGGGGGCCGGGAGAAGGTGTCAGAGGGGTCATCAAAGGCCAGCAGAAAACACAGTAGTCATGAGGATTCTGTGTGGGAAATTTGGCCCAATTCTAAATCTAGTCATGTCCAACTCTGTGGGTTGTTGCTCATCTCCATTTCTAAACCAAAGACCTGGCTTTGTCTATAGACACCTCCAAGGTCATATGGCTGGCATGACTGCATGGAGCACCATTACCTTCCCACTGGAGCAGTACCTATTGATCTACTCTCCTTTGCATGTTTTTGAACTGGTAGGTTGGCAGAAGCTGGGGCTAACAGCAGGAGCTCACACCACTCCCTGGATTCGAATCTGCCACCTTTTGGTCAGCAGTTTCCGCAGCTCAGCGGTTTAACCCACTGTGCCACCAGGAGCTCCATCTTCTTTCAATATATACCGTGTTTCCCCGAAAGTAAGACAGCGTCTTACTTTCTTTCCCCCCCGAAAAGTCCCACTACATCTTACTTTCGGGGTACGTCTTACATAAAGTAAGACGTACCCCGTCGCCACGCCCACACCGCCGCCGCCACACCCACGCCGCCGCCGCAACCGGCCCCATCGGCCGCGGCACACCTCCGCGGCGCACCTTTCTGCGCGTGCCTTCCTGCGCCGCCGGCTGCGCATGCGCAGAAACGTCTACAGGCGCTATGGCGCAGGAAGGCATGCGCAGAAAGGTGCGCCGCAGAGGTGCGCCGATGGGGCCGGTTGTGGCGGCGTGGCGGCGCCGGCGACGTGGGCGTGGCGGCGAGGTACGACTACTTTTGGGGTACGGCTTATATTAGCCGACCCCCCTGACACCCCCGATACGTCTTACAATCGGGGGTGTCTTACTATCGGGGAAACACGGTACTAGCTGTACCCGGCACACGTTGCTGTGCCCTATTTTAGAGATGCGAGGAATTCTGAGTTGGAGTTCTTGTTAGTTATGGTGTTGTTGGGGTCATGGCTGTGTTGTTGTGGGTTGTTTTGGTGGGTGGGATGTTGGAGTCCTGAGTCCTGTGGAGTTGTTGTTGTGTGATGTTGCTGGCGTTCTGCATTGCTTGTGGATATACAATGTTTTTTGTCTTTCCATCTGCTGTGTTGATGTAGAGGTTGATGTGTGTGTGGGTGGGGTAATTTGGAAGTGAGTGGAGGTACTTGAAATCCCATTATCCATGGTGTGTCCTCCTCTAATCTGCAGTCGGATGGAGTGTGGGTCATGGGGGGCATTGTTTGCCAAGTTTGGTCTTTATCGGTCTTGGTTCTGGGCCACAGTGGTCTGTGGGGAATGATGGGTTTTGAAGTAGTACAAATCCCATTATCCGTGGAGGTACTTCAAGTCCCATAATCCATGGTCCACCCTCTTCCAAACTGTAGTAGAATGTAGCGTGGGTCATAGGGGCTCTGTGTGCCAAGGTAGGTTACTGTAAATTCAGGCCATACACAATGTCCCATGAGCTGAGGCCTAGTCAGGAATAGCAAGTTAATGAAGCCTTACTGTCAATTCAGGCCATACACAATGTCCAATGAGCTGAGGGCTAGTCGGGAGAATCAAGTTAATGAAGCCTTACTGTCAATTCAGAGCGTAAACAGCATTCCATTAAGTGAGGCCTAGTCAGGGAAATTAAGTTAATGAAGCCTTACTGTCAATTTTGGGCGTGGTCTGTGATTTGTAGGAGTGTAAATTTTCTGTGGGAAGTGAATTGGGTGTTTGTGTTTGTGCCTCAGCCCTTTGCCTTATCCTCCTCTGACAGTTTATTATGGGTCGGAATGTTCATGTTGGCTGGCCAGTACAGGAGTTATGCAAATCCGCCCTTATTGGCAGCCAATCATGTTGTCAGAATGTAGAGGCTGGGAGAGTCGTTGGCAGCCCCCGAGGATGCTGGGAAATGTAGTTTTTTTACTTGTTGTTTTGGGGGCCTTTTAGGTTTGGGGGGGGGAGTTTCTTTGCTACAAACCTACCTTGTCTGAGGCCTATTTCTGTTGGCAAGTTTGGTGTCTCTGCGTTGTAAGGTTTCTCTGTTTGGGACGGTCGTTCCATGACGACTCTTCCTTTATATATATAGATAAAATCCTCCATGTCATGGGTCCTGTCTTATAAACAAAGAAACCACACAAGGCAGAAACACAAAAACAGCCCACATACCCAGAAAACCCTACGAGGTATGCTTACCAAAACACACACCCCCACCCAAAAAAGAGCCAATGGACACAAACCCCAAAAAACATTATGGACTACAACTCCCATGATCCCCCACACCACCCCCCTCTGGCAGTTTACAGCGTCGGAATGTTAGTGGAGCTGACCAATTAGAGGAATTATGCAAATACTCCCTCAGTTAGAATGTAGCCTGGGAGCCCCCTCCTGGCAGTTTAGAGAGTCAGAATGTTGGTGGTGGTAGGGAAAGGAATGGAGGGACTGGGGCAAGGGGAGCAAGGACTGATACAGAAAGGGGAGGAATGGCAGGAAGGAGGGAAAGGAAAGAAGGAAGGGAGGGAGGGAAGGAAGGAAGGAGGGGAGAAGAAAGTAAAGGAAGGATAGAAGGAAGAATGGATGGAAGGAAGGAAGGAGGGGAGAAGAAAGGAAGGATAGAAGGTAGAATGGATGGAAGGAAAGAGGGGAGAAGAAAGGAAGGATAGCAGGAACAAGGGGAGGTAAAAGGAGAGAAAGGATAGAAGGATGGAGTGAAGGAAGGAAGGAAATATGGGAGAAGAAAGGAACACAGAAACATACACACACACACATATACTTGCACAGAAACAGGGGCGGTCTAAGGTAATTTTATATGGTAAGCGAACATTATTTTGCCCCCCCCCCATGTAAAACAAATATACAATTATAATATCACAATACCATTAGTAGTATTATAGTGTATCAATGTATATACAATATATTATAGTACATACTCATACTATATTATATCATAATTATATTATACTACATTACAATATAATTATATTATAATATATTGACATTATAATATAATATAACATTCTATTATATTATTATTATAAAATCATAAATAAAATTATTTATTTAAATAAAATTATCCTCTACTAAATATTTTCATTACTCCTATAAAACTCACATAACAGAAAAAAGAGTAAAATAAAATATTATATATTACTACTAGCTGTACCCGGCACGCATTGCTGTGCCCTATTTTGGAGATGCGAGGAAGTCTGAGTATGTATGGGTTGGAGTTGTTGTTAGTTATGGTGTTGTTGGGGTCATGGCTGTGTTGTTGTGGGTTGTTTTGGTGGGTGGGATGTTGGAGTCCTGTGGAGTTGTTGTTGTGTGGTGTTGCTGGCGTTCTGCATTGCTTGTGGATATACAATGTTTTTTGTCTTTCCGTCTGCTATGTTGATGTAGAGGTTGATGCGTGTGTGGGTGGGGTACTTTGGAAGTGAGTGGAGGTACTTGAAATCCCATTATCCATGCTGTGTCCTCCTCTAATCTGCAGTCGGATGGAGTGTGGGTCTTGGGGGGCATTGTTTGCCAAGTTTGGTCTTTATCGGTCTTGGTTCTGGGACACAGTGGTCTGTGGGGAATGATGGGTTTTGAAGTACTACAAATCCCATTATCCATGGAGGTACTTCAAGTCCCATAATCCATGGTCCACCCTCCTCCAAACTGTAGTATAATGTAGCATGGGTCATAGGGGCTCTGTGTGCCAAGGTAGGTTACTGTAAATTCAGGCCATACACAGTGTCCCATGAGCTGAGGCCTAGTCAGGAACAGCAAGTTAATGAAGCCTTACTGTCAATTCAGGCCATACGCAATGTCCAATGAGCTGAGGGCTAGTCGGGAGAATCAAGTTAATGAAGCCTTACTGTCAATTCAGAGCGTAAACAGCATTCCATTAAGTGAGGCCTAGTCAGGGAAATTAAGTTAATGAAGCCTTATTGTCAATTTTGGGCATGGTCTGTGATTTGTAGGGGTGTAAATTTTCTATGGGAAGTGAATTGGATGTTTGTGTTTGTGCCTCAGCCCTTTGCCTTATCCTCCTCTGACAGTTTATTATGGGTCGGAATGTTCATGTTGGCTGGCCAGTACAGGAGTTATGCAAATCCGCCCTTATTGGCAGCCAATCATGTTGTCAGAATGTAGAGGCTGGGAGAGTCATTGGCAGCCCTGGAGGATGCTGGGAAATGTAGGGGTTTTTTTACTCGTTGTTTTGGGGCCTTTTTGGTTTTGGGGGAGGTTCTGTGCTACAAACGTACCTTGTCTGAGACCTATTTCTGTTGGCAAGTTTGGTGTCTCTGCGTTGTAAGGTTTCTCTGTTTGGGACGGTCGTTCCATGACGACTCTTCCTTTATATATATAGATTTGCCTGCGCGGTTGCGCCTGTCTCTCCTTGATGCTCGCGTGGGTAGGTGGGCGGGAGTGGTTAGGCTCCACTCCCCTCTCCCTTTGTTTCTGCCCCCTGCCTGCCTAATTGGGTCACCATATTCGGCGGCAGGGCGGAGACAAACGGAGAGGGGAAGCACTCCCTGCCTGCCCAATAGGGAGTGCTTTGCTTACAGGCTTCTGCGCACAGGAGCTACTGGGCATGTGCGGAGGTTTTCGCACAGGCGCAGTTGCTCCCGCGCTCAACTTCAGCTCCGGAGCAACTGCGCCTGCGCGAAAACCTCCGCACGTGCCCAGAAGCGGCGGCGGAGTGCACAAGGCTGGGGCCTAAAAGCAGGCAGCCATGTGCGCTGCCTGAAGAACATTGGCAGGGCCAGGACGCTGTCTGGCACTGCCGCCCGGCAGGCAGGGGAATTTGCCCCTTTCCCGATGGCGCCCTATGCGGCCGCTTCCTTGGCCTACCTGTAGGACTGCCCCTGCACAGAAATATACAAATATACACATACACACATACATAAACACACCTGTACTTACACACATCAACACATATACACGCACATACATATACAAACACAAATACATAAGTACACACATATACACGCATACACAAATACATAACTGCACACACAATCCCCAATTTTAAAAAATCCCACAGCAACGCATGGCCGGGTCAGCTAGTATGTCTATATGTTTGTCCAAACGTTCAAATTACTGCAATGTAAGAAATTTGGGGACTGGGGGCAGGGGCGGCCTTTGCCATTACGCGGCCTACGCAACCGCATAGAGCGCCATCTTGGGCGCGGCGGGGTGGGACGCCACCGTGAGGCGCCGTGGTGTTGCCCGCCCTGCTGCTGCGCTGCGCGGCCCTCCACGGTTTCGCGCGCATGCGCAGTGCCTACGGAGCTCTCTTGAGGTCCGTAGGCACAGCGCATGCGTGTGTAAATCTCGTGCACATGCGCAGTGCCTACAGAGCTCTCTTGAGGTCCGTAGGCACTGCGCATGTGCGCGGAGAATTACGCGCATGCGCAGTGCCTACGGACCTCAAGAGAGCTCTGTAGGCACAGCGCATGCGCATGTCGCCCTCCCGCCGAATGCGCTGTCCCTATGGAGCTCTCTTGAATTCCGTAGGCACAGCGCATGCGCGCGGGAGGGCGCGCGCGCGCTGTGCCTACGGAGCTCAAGAGAGCTCTGCAGGGACAGCGCACACGCGCGCGTCGCCCTCCCGCGTGCATGCACTTTGCCTACGGAGCTCTCTAGAGCTCCATAGGGCCAGTGCATGCGCGCGGGAGGGCGACGCAGCAGCAGCAGCAGCACGGACGCCCGCCGCCCTCAAGCATGATGCTGCCAACGGAGCTCTAGAGAGCTCCGTAGGCACAGAGCATGCGCGGAGATAAGGCCTCTCCTAGCGCTTCCTGGTGCCCGCTGCCGGCCCCACCCACAGGGCGTTGCAGAGGGCGGGCCGCGGGAGAGCCTTTGAATTGGACAGGGCAAGGAGTGGCGGCGCGTGGGAGGAACGGAAGGAGCGCGCGCAAGGTACCAAGAAAAATATTTGGGGAGGGGGCGCAAAATAATGTTGGGGGGGGCGCCGAAATAATTTCCGCCTACCATGCGAAATTACCTCAGACCGCCCCTGACTGGGGGCAACTTTCGTTGGGCGAAGAATTTTCTTAGGGGCGAAAGCCTTTATTCCTCTCCTCTCCCTATTCTGTACCCACACCCTGGTTATTTTCAAACTCAGATTTTTATAGGAATGGGACAGATACTTGAAAAGCGATATCCGACATGTGCTTTCTACCATCACATCTTGTCTGGTCCATAAAAACAATTTTTTTTCCTTAATGGCAACACGTCACTTTGGAAAACGAAGAGGGTTTTTTTCCCCCTCTAAAAGAAAGAAAACTTCTGAAAAGGAACTAAAGAGAGGGCCCTAGAATTTGAAACCTGGCTGTCTTATCCCTGGGCATTTATAAGCTAATGGGAGAAGACAGAACAAGGCAGAAGATTTCTTCCTCCCAATGTGTGGCCTTTTTTGAATGAAGGAGCTTTTCATTAGCAAAGCAGCGGAAAGGATTGTCTTTCCTCCAGCGGGCCTGGCATACTATTAGCACAATGTGTTATTATGAGAGAGGGGAAGGGGTTAATTGAAATGTAAATTCCAAGAACATTCTGACCCAATTTATTTCTAGGTGGTTTTTTTCTCTCTTTTTCAAAAAAGGGCAAAACTCTAATTTCCAAAGCACCTACTACGGTGATTTCCAGAACCATTAATCATTAAAGTTTGCTCAAAGAATAACACTTGTTGGGGACCAAATAGGAAGCAGGGTGATGTTCTTATACAGTTCAGGCTCTAGCTGGCACCAGACTTTGTTTTAGCTAGTTGGCATCCCTGCCGCCATTTTGTTCTTGTATAATATGAGGGTTGAATGAAAAGTAATGCCTCCACCTTCGTAACTCCTCAACAGATGGCAGTACTGGTATGCGGCAGGTACTGGCTTGTTCAGTAGACTTTCCTCTACAGCTCCATGTTGGCAGGAAGCCTTAGCACAGTTTGGAGTAAGCCTATTCGAGGGTTGAATGAAAAGTAATGCATCCACCTTCGTAACTCAACAGATAGCAGTCCTGGTATGCGGCAGGTACTGGCTTGTTCAGTAGACTCTCCTCTACAATTCCATTTTGGCGGGAAGCCTTAGCACAGTTTGGAGTAAGCCTATTTTAGGGTTGAATGAAAAGTAATGCCTCCACCTTTGTAACTCCTCAACCGATGGCAGTATTGGTATGCGGCAGGTACTGGCTTGTTCAGTAGACCCCCCTCTACAGTTCCATTTAGGCGGGAAGCCTTAGCACTGAATGGTTATGTTGTTAAAGTGCGAAGTCCTAAACGGTTGCAGCCCAGCTTATCTATCCGAATGCATCTCTCCCTATGAAATTCCTAGGAAGTTAAGATCATCTGGGACTGCCCTGTTCCTGATCCTGCCTGCCTCACAGTCGCGTCTGACGGGGAAGAGAGACAGGGCCTTCTCAGTGGTGGCCCTTTAGCTGTGGAACTCCCTGTCCAAGGATATTAGATCGGCCCCCTCCCTCCTGACCTTTAAGAAAAGAGTGAAAACCTGGTTCTTTGAGCAAGCGTTTGGAACTTCAGCATGACCAGATAAACTCAAATTGGAATATGAACACGGAAGGCTAAGACAATGTAAATAGATGAGGAACTTAACTGGAAGACATTGTTTTTATAGATTTTTATAGCTTCTATGATGTTTATGTGTATTTATGATGTGACTTAATTGTTTTTACCCAATGTGTGTGTGTGTACAGATCTATCATACTGCCTATTTTTCTATATGGGTCTGAAACATGGGTCACCTATTGCCAACACCTACGACTCCTCGAACGCTTTCATCAGCGCTGTCTTCACACAATCCTAAATGTACACTGGACTGACTATGTGACGAATGTTGCTGTCCTTGAGCAAGCAGGGATCACCAGCATTGAGGCCATGCTATTGAGAACACAGCTGCGCTGGTCAGGGCACATCTCTAGGATGGAGAACCACTGCCTCCCAAAGATACTACTCTATGGTGAACTTGCCACGGGTCAGCGCAAGAGAGGTGCCTCCAAAAAGAGATATAACGACTTCCTGAAACAACATATCAGGCTCGACCAGATTGATCACCAACAATGGTCCACCCTGGCCTCACATCGGGAGGCATGGAGACGCACTATCCACAATGCTGCAGCCTCTTTCGAGAAGACACGCCAAATGGGTCTCAAAGAGAAACGACAACGCAGAAAGAACCGCAACTTGGAAACAACATCACCCAAGGAGACTTTCTGCTGTGCTTTCTGCAACCGAACTTGCCTATCTCAGATTGGCCTTTTTAGTCATCAATGCGCTTGTAAGAAGCATGGGATGAGTCCTTCCTAAGAATCTTCATTCGCGAAGTAATGCCGAGAGAGAGAGAGAGAGAGAGAGAGAGAGAGAGAGAGAGAAGAATGGCATCTAATTGTTGCCGGTCTTTACACCACCTTGAGTCGCCTTCAGGCTGAAATGGGTGGGATAAAAATGACGTAAATAAATAAATAAATAATACTCTGGCTTGTATTTGCAACACAAGCCAAGATCTTGAGACAAATGTCAAAACAGTTATTGGCTTGCTCACAAATTTCCTCGTCCAATCAGCATTTCTATAGCGGGACATCTTGTCCTTCACTTTAGATATTGAAATGTTTTGGGTTGACCCAAGCATTCATTCTTCAAGTTTTCCATCTCTAAATACAGTTTATCTGCAAAGTAAATAGCAAAGACCTGATAGTGCTTTGCAAATGCTGGTCCTCCAGATGTTTTGTACTTAAAATCCCAGAAGCCCTAGCCAGTTTGGTCAAAAGTCAGGATTTGGAAAATGAAATTTCAGATGCACTGGCGTTTTCATGGGTCTTGACCATGATTGACCATTATAGATAACAAGATGTGGTATGGGTCTCTTGTCCGATGCATCAGAAGCCTTCCAATGTTCTCCATCACTTACTTATGATCTTTCCCAGTATTTCATTGGATTCAGATATGAATCCTATCAACACATGTATTGAAGCGCCATATAAACAAGCAGATTTCAGCCAGATCTGTTCATGCTTGCTGTGTGCAGTTCCCATTCATTTCAATAGAGAAGGAGGATGGAACATTTCTTGATGCGGAGATATCCCCTGCATATCTGGGTTTCACATAGAGATCTCCAATTTTCATAAGGTAAAGCCATGGCTTCTCTTCAGGAGGTCAAATGGAAACCTAGCTACTCAGAAATGATTTATGCCACCTGACAGTTGAGGGTCTACCAATGTCCCCAGGTCCATAAATCCTTGATGTGGCTAGGCTAGCATGAATCAAAACATAACTAAAAACTTTAAACATGCCACAAATCCAGAGGATTGGAGAATGCCTGTCTACCCCATGTATCCCACAGTAATAAAGTCCTCCCCATAGTAAAATACAACTCCCTTGTTGTCAGACTGATTTAGTGTGGCTCCAGGTTTCAGACAGCCACCTCTCTGGATGACAAGTCAGTTGTAAGGCTTCATCCGAGGGCCATAGATGTGATGATTTATTGCCCATTGTGGTCCCAGGCAGTAGATTACATGAATGGACAACTTGGTAGAGAAACCCAACAGTTCCAGATAGGATAGAACAACAAGTGTGATGGGAGGGAGAAAGATGAAGTCCTCATAGTAGCACATGGAATTTTATGAGGGTTGAATGAAAAGTAATGCCTCCACCTTCGTTACTTGGCTTTGGATGGGAATATTTTAATAAATCAAACGCAGAAATAATCATTAGAATGTGCTCTGCCACTATTCACTTTTCCACATAATCACGAGACAACTGCATACATTTCCAGGCCCGGATCAGGCCCTTTTGCCACCCAAGGCCAAAGGGTCTGCCTCCGCCCCTCCCCTCCCCCGGCTCCGCCCCTCCCTGCCCCCACCTCCTCACCGGCATGAGGAGGAGGAAGGAAAGCCCCACCCCCAGAGCCGATGCGGGGCCTCCCCACAGCTGCTCCTCCCTCCCTCCCTCCTAAAGCCACCATGCCGGCCTGAGAAGCGGCCGAAATCGCCCCTTTTAGGCTGGCTTTAGGAGGGAAAGAGGATCGGCTTTGCGCCAGCGAGGAGGCAGGGGCGGAGCCGATCCTCCCTCCCTCCTAAAGCAGAGCTGAAGGGAGCAGAGCAAAGGGAGGCGATGGCCGTGGATGGCGCTTGCGCCGCTCCGCGCATGCGCCCTTTTTTTTTTTTAAAAAAATTGATTTTGTCACGGAAGAAGTCTGTGTGCTTTCATTTCAGGCGTCAGCATCCTGGGTATCCATCATGCACAGATCTTCCGATAGCCAAGCAAAGCAATAATGTGACCCACACATTCTTTTGAAATGTCGATTATGCTTGAAATGTATCTCTGAGTGATACAACAGTTGCCCTCCAACCCCCGGAATAAAGAGACAACACAACAGTATATTGGGTTCAAATTGAGCAACTTTTATTTAAATTTTACCTATTTAAATTTCCTTAACTTAACTCAGGGGATGTCAGGAATCAAGGTGTATCCAAGCCGAGGTAGCATCCCAACCCGGCTTATCGTAGATATTTGCGGGCGAAACAGCTGGATTCCCTGATTATCCAACCAGAGCAACCCTCCTAGGGAAATGAGTGAGAGGTCTGTTCTCAAGATATTGAGATCAGCCTCTTCCCATTCCAGGGCCATTTAACTTTACTCACCCATCAACTTGAACTTTAAGGTGAGTGTTTAACTTAATGGCCCTCACCCCTGAAGGAGGTGCCTTAGGTGCACACCGACTATGGGATTTCCCTAGCTATTTGCCGCTAAGGCCTACTTAATTACAATCCACCACCTTTTCTAGCCCCTAAACAGTAAAGGGGTAGGCAACCCCCCCCTCACCCAAAATTAGGGTGAAAGGGGAAAAAATTCCTACCCAATTCCTGAAGTCAACCAAAAATCTCTACTGTTAATGGGAAGGAGCTCAGACTGAGTTTAAAGGGGGACTGACCTTCCCAGAGGAAGGCCACGTCCCCTGCTTCTGGAAGGTTCCAAAGGAACCCAGCCATTTTCCCCGTGGGAGGGAGCAAAGTCATCTCCTTCCTGGTTTCACCAGGTAGGAAAGGTGTTGTCCTGAATCAATCTGTCAACCTTTTGTTTGTGAAGCTCAGTGGTTGTTGTCACAGGACGTCCAACTCTTTGTTTGTCACGCAAGTCAGATGTTCCCACCTCAACATCTTTAAACTTACTCACCCAACAACACACAGTACTCACATCAACACAATCACCATAAACAGCTTGCATTCTCTGATGAATATCCTTTGGGGTGACACCTTCTGTTGTCAAGAATTCAATGACTGCACGTTGCTTAAGTCGCATTGACCGACCGTCTGCACAGGTTTCTATACTTCGCACTTTAACAACACAACCGTTCAATGCTAAGGCTTCCCACCTAAATGGAACTGTAGAGGAGAGTGTACCAAACAAGCCAATACCTGCCACATACCAGTACTGCTATCTGTTGAGGAGTTAAGTAATGGAGTAATGGATGCATTACTTTTCATTCCACCCTCATAATCTCATTCAAGGTCAACTTTATATCTGTATTCAGACTAGTATCTCCACTATCATTTTAAAAAGGAGTATGTTTCCAGGAGTCAGCTGGAAAAGGTGCTTTGACTTCTTATGCAATTGATACACATCAGGTTTTGACAGAAGTAATTTGGAAATTCCTCAAAGAAATCCTCAAATATATGCTGAATGTCTGCACTACATGCAGGCTTTGAACCTTTAGATTTGCAATTGATTACAGAATCTAAACCAGAGCTTTCCTAACTGTATATCACAACATGTTTGTGTGACAGCTGGGGAATGTGGGTGTGTTGTGTAAACCTCCTGAGAAACCTCAGAGTCTATGTGAAATAAGGAATCAAAATATAAATGAAAGGTTTTCATGAGATACATTGCACCCCCATACATTTTGTAATGACAGTTTATGTTTGTGTCAGTTGGTTTAACCACCGGTTTGCTAGTAAAAATATTTATTTATTTATTTATTTATTATTATTTGATGCATAACAAGATTAGTACACACAGCAACCAAGATCACTATGCTGCCTTTTGTATTTAATCACACATCGGACACTTCCCAAGTGTGATGTATCGGCAAATAATGTGCACAGATCCAAATAGGGGGGGGGGGGCTTTTGCAGCTGACAGATGTTAATTTTGTCAGCATCAATTGTTTTTAAGTGCAGGCCAAAGTCTTTAGGCACTGCACCCAGTGTGCCGATCACCATTGGGACCTCCTTGACTGGCTTGTACCAAAGTCTTTACAGTTCTATCTTTAAATCCTCACATCGTGTAATCTTTTCCAGTTGCTTCTTGTCAATTCTGCTGTTGCCTGGGATTGCAACATGAACAATCCATACATGTTTTCTCCTCGTGATCATAAGATCAGGAGTATTGTGCTCCAAAACTCTGTCAGTCTGAATTTAGAAGTCCCAGAGTTCATTTTCTATAACTTTTACAGGCTTGGGATCCCACCAGTTCTTTGTCGCAGGGAGATGGTATTTGTGGCATAAGTTGCAATGGATCATCTTAGCAATGGTATTATGCCTCTGCTTATAGTCCGTCCGTGCAATCTTCTTGCAGCAGCTGAGTATGTGATCCATCGTTTCATCTGCTTCCTTGCAGAGTCTACAATATTATGATTTATATCACACCTTTCTCCAAATGGGGACTTAAGGCAGCTAATGGCTGAATGACTGTGTTGCGAAACGGTGCATGTCTAAAAATGTGTCACCAATAGAAAAGGTTTGGAAAGCTCTAAACCAACATTTCTATACTTTAATTTACTTCCATATAACCCTCCGAGATCACTTAGTTCAGAAGACCAGAACCTTCTAGACATCCCTAGTGTGAAGTCTTTCCACCTGACTTCGACAAGGTGCAGGGCATTTTCAATCATCGCCCTGGCTCCTTGGAATACATTGCCACCGGAAACACGAACTCTCCGAAATTTGGTCACCTTTCGGAGGGCCTGCAAGACAGACTTGTTCAGACAGGCCTTCGAAAGCTTGTAATTTTAGTTTGTGATTTTAGCTGCGTTTTTATTTTGCTGTTTTATTTACTATTATATGTATGTTTTGCCCATTGTTTATTTTATTGAATTGTGTTGTAAACCGCCCCGGGCCACTGGGAGAGGTGGTGTACAAGTCCAAATAAATAAAATAAAATAAAATAATTAAATGTGCTCATGTAGGTGGCCAATTGAGAGCCAGCATGGAGCAATGGTTTCCATATTAAAATATGAAAATGTTAATTTCATGTTGGTGACTATGACTCAGGAAATTAGGGTCTGAATTCCTGCTCAGTCGTGGAAACCGATGGGATGATTTGGGGCAAGTTACATTCACTAAATCTCAGAAGAAGGCAAAGGCAACCAAGAAAACACCGAGATAGGTTTGCCTTTGGAGCCACGTAAGTCAGAAATGACTCGAAGGCGCACAACAACAACAAGGCGTCCGATTAGCAGCACGCAAGCCCTGGTATTGCTAAGGCAGGCGGTTTAATTTTTGTAACAAGTCGGGAAGCCGCAGACTCCTCCGATTCCCCCTTTTAAAAGTATACACTTTTTCCTTGACAGACGTTTTTGTTGTCTTATGCGGGGCCGAATTGCAATCATCTGTATTTAAAACTAATGGATTTGAAATAACCTACAGGCTCCCACTTTAATGAGAGTTAGATTAATGAAAAAAGACCTTTTACCTCCGATTGCATGACAACATTTTCAAATTACATTCCTGAAACAGAGAATTCACTTATTCAGAGTAATTGGATGCGGACTAGGGTTAATACGTACAATGTCCTTAAATGAAAATGTTCTATTGTAAGTGGGACTGTATGATACCTGAGGCATTCTCAATAGATTTGGTTTGGCTTCGAGTTAATTATACCGCTTTCTATTTTTTGAATGAATTCAAGCATGAATTCTACACAGTAAAGATTGGGATAATTATATTCAATTCGGCTTGGAGCCCCATGAATGAATTGACCTTTGAGATAACACCAGTCTCTTGAACAGGAAATCTGAAGACGAAATACTTCACAAAGCCACCAGATGCAAAAGGGTTGGGGGGCAACGAGATAGGATGGGAACAACCAGGGAGAGGAAGAGCTTCACCTTAAAAAATAGCTCAAGGCAGAGTAGTACCAAAAAGACTGTCTTTATTTATTATTTATTTATTTAAAACTTGTTTACCCCAACCTTCTCACCTCTATCGAGGGACTCAGACCGCCATAACAGCAAAAATTCAATGCTATAAATTTAAATACAACTACAACAACATATTAAAATACATAAAAACTCAACATAAAACCACATCGCCATTAAAACAATTCCACTCGATCTGTAAACGTGGTCATACATTCAGACAATAGCCAATCTCAGCCTATTCTGGGAAAGCTTGGTTTCACATCCAGGTCTTCACCAGCCTCCTAAAGGACAACAGAGAGGGGGTAGATCTAACCTCCCTTGGTAGAGAGTTCCACAGCCGAGGGGCGACCACAGAGAAGGCCATGTCTCTGGTCCCCACCAGCTGCGCTTGCGAAGCTAGCGGGACCGAGAGCAGGGCCTCTCCGGAGGATCTTAATGTTTTGGATGGTTCGTAGGGGAGAATCCGTTCGGACAGGTAAACTGGGCCACAACTGTATAGGGTTTTATAGGTTAAGACCAGCACTTTGAATTGTGCCCGGAAGCTAATTGGCAGCCAGTGGAGCTGGCGCAGCAAGGGAGTTGTATGCTCCCTGTGCTCCGCTCCTATTAGTAACCTGGCTGCCGAACGTTGGACTAATTGCAGCTTCCGAGCAGTCTTCAGAGGCAACCCCATGTAGAGTGCATTGCAGTAGTCTATTCGGGATGTAACCAGAGCGTGGACCACCGTGGCCAAGTCAAACTTCCCAAGGTAAGGTGCACAAGCTTTAACTGTGCAAAAGCTCTCCTGGCCACCGCCTGGGGCTCCAGGCTCAGCGATGAATCCAGGATCACTCCCAGACTGCGAACCTGCACCTTCAGGGGGAGTGTAACCCCATCCAACACAGACTGTAACCCCTATACCCTGTTCGGCCTTGCGACTGACCAGGAGTACCTCTGTCTTGTCTGGATTTAGTTTCAATTTGTTAGCCCTCATCCAGTCCGTTACAGCGGCCAAGCACCGGTTCAGGACTCCTTAGTAGCAGGTGGAAAGGAGTGACAGAGCTGGACATCATCTGCGTACAGATGACACCGCACCACGAAACTCCGGATGATCTCCCCCAACAGCTTCATGTATATGTTAAATAACATAGGGGACAGTATTGAACCCTGCGGGACCCCACAGTACAATAGCCGTACTGTTTAAGACATCCTGTGATTATTCTGCATGTTTCATCCAATGCTATATTCACCTGTTTTGCGTGGGCAGACTTATGCCAAACAGGACAGGCATACTTGGAAAGAGCATCCTCAAAGACTGAGTAAATACAGTCGGGTGTCCCCCGGGCAATGCTTCTCGTAAATGACTAATCTTTTCAAATTGAAAAGCATTGCTTTTAAACATCAAAAATAATGAAAAGTGACATTAATGATGAGAGAAGCCTCTGAAAATACAGCAGGACCCAAAAGATCAGAGATGACCTTGCTCCATTTCATGAACGAAACCAGGACTTGTACACAGATTCAGTTTAGTCAGTCCCATTAGGCCAATCCAGCTTGTTCGGCTTGTTTCGGCTGGCTGTAACAATAAGAGCTCAGCCACCACGTTCTGGTGAAGTTTTTTTGGGCCAAAATGGGCCACAAGGCAGCTAGTCATGGCTCCTCTTCTATTCAGTATCACACGACAATCAAAGGACATTCAAGTGCCACCTCAGAGTTGGTTGAGGTAGGCAGGATTTCCCTGGGTACTGGTTGTGGGGGGTCGCGAGCNGGTCAGGGTTTTGCCCTCCCTTCTGCTCGAGATCCCCGTGTACAACTGGGGGCCACTGTGTGATACAGAATGCTGGACTAGATGGGCTGAGGTCCGATTCAGCATGGCTCTTCTTATGTTCTTATGTTCTTATGTAAAGATGCTGTCCTGTGCTTGCATGGGGTTTCTCTGTCAACCCTGCCTGTTGACACAAGGACCAGAGAACTCAGGTCTAGCTTCTCACTCAAAAGCTAACATTGCCTGAACTAACTTTAAGGTAGGCAACAGGCTGTTAATAAGCACTCATGAAATCGTGTCGTTTCCCACTAATTTTCTCTATCTCTTTCCCACGTAATCTCTCTGACCTACGGAGCCTGTTTTCTGCTCTGATCTGTAAATGAACACTTTTGCTGATCTCTGTAATGCCAGGCGCTTTCCCTTGGGCACTTTCCATTTCACTTAGCTCTTCGCTGGACTCAGAACAGAAGAACACGGTGGCATGTCTTACACAAGCTGTGTCTATTTAGTGGGGCAAGTGCCTCTATTGCTCTTAGTTGTGTTCTGGCTCTAGAGAGGTGCTTCAATTCGATTGCCTTGCTGCTCGCGCTCAGCTTTAAATTTTGGCTTGGCTTGGCCCCTCTCTAGCATTTAATCTTGTCAGTTTTCCTTTATTTTCCTTTGTTTTCTTGATTCTTTTTTATTTAGTTGGACTGGGAGTTGGGAAAGTGTGAACAAAAAACGCAAAAGCTTTGGAAGAAGTAAAGATTAGTAAAGTGTAATAGTGGGGCACTGGGTTGTGTGATGTGGAAGTGCATCTTTGACATTTGGCCCGAAGGAATGATGCCATATGATCCAGTTTCTGATCTCAGATTACCTAATTTGAACTGGATTATATGTCAGTATAGCTCCAGCCCAAGAATCTCTAGATCTTCCAATACAAATATGGGGTCAACTTCCATCAGAATTTGAATTGTCTCCTCAATGACACCAGCAAAGCTTTCAAGGGTGGTTCTATTGCGGATTAAACTTGGCATTTTCCTACTGGTTGAGCCTGCTTTAATTAATATTACATGGTTTTGTATATATCAATGTTTCCCAACCAGTGTGCCATTTCACACTAGTGTGCCATGAGCGATCATCAGGTGTGCCGTGGGAAATTGGAACCTCCAATCCCCTTTCTTCCCCCTCTTGCCGAACACTTTTTTCTTCTCCACTCGGGCTCCCTTCTTCCCAGCCTCGCTCTGCACGCTTTGCCTCACTTTGCTCTAAGGCAGGTCTGTGCAGTAGTGCCCGCATGGGTCACGTCTTCCTCCCTCCCCCCTGCCCTCCTGAACATGCCCTTGGACCAAAATGGCGGCAGAAGCGGCAGTGTAGAAGAAAAAGTGTTTGGCAGGAGAGGAAATAAAGGGCGCAAAGGGGAAGGGGGAGGAAGAGGTCTCTGTCAAAAGCTGGCATGGGCAAACTTGGACCTTCCAGGTGTTTTGGACTCCAACTCCCACCATTCCTAGCAGCCTCAGGCTCTCCCCCCCCTCAGTCATTTAAGCAGGAAAGGGCCTCAGGCTGTTAGGAATGGTGGGAACTGAAGTCCAAAGCACCCAGAGGGCCAAAGTTTTCCCATGCCTGTTTTAGGGACCTTAAAGTGGTCAGCCTCCTTCCAACATTGTGATTCTGGATAGAAAACAAACAACAACATAACATAACATTGTTTGAGTCCACAGTGCTCTCTGGGTGTAGGTGAACTACAACTTCCAAACTCAAGGTCAATTCCCAAGCAAAACCTTTCAGTACTTTCTGTTGGTAATGAGAGGTCAATATGCCAAGTTTGGTTCAATTCCATTGTTGCAAGAGTGTGTGTTAACTATACATCCCAGAAACTGTAACTCCCAAATGTCAAGGTCTATTTTCCCCAAACTCCATCTGTGTTCACATTTGGGCATATTGAGTATTCATGCCGAGTTTGGTCCTGATCCAACATTGTTTCAGTCCACAGTGCTCTCTGGATATAGATGAACTACAACTCCAAAACCCAAGGTCAATGCCCACCAAACTCTTATAGCATTTTCTCTTGGTTATGGGAGTTCTGTGTGGGAAGTTTGTGTCTTTCTGCCATTCCTACCAGGATATCTATGTTGTGTTCATCGAAACAGGCCCAGGTTCCACACTGAGTGTATAAATACATTAAAAAACATATTGACTATATGTATTACTGTGTTAGAGTGTCATTTTGTGTCATTTTGTTTGGTGGTGTGCCCCAGGATTTTGTAAATGTAAAAAATGTGCCGTGGCTCAAAAAAGGTTGAAAAACACTGGTATACATTATGGCTTTTACTGCTTTATTCTTTAAAACACTGTTTCTGGAAGCTACATTGGTTTGCTTGTTTTCTAATGAAAACCCACTAGCTGAGGTATATAAAAATGATGGAAATGTGTTGCAAAACCGGCATGTCCAAAACTTGGGCTATAACTTTACAGTGTTGTTTTAATTTTTTATCTGCTCTCAATGGGTTCCCCAAAGTATATAAATATGACATTTAAATGATGCAATAAAATATACAAATAAAGAAATCATATCACAACGGCTATTTAAAACTAAACTTTTTTTAAAAAAACAACACACGAACAAACTTTTCCCATGCCCCAAAGCAAACAGCCGTCAGGGGAAAAGTAATATTCACTTCATCTGGAGTTAAGCCTCGCTGACCACAATCGGACTTACATCCGAGTAGACGTCTGCAGAAATTGTACTCTGCTTCATTCCTTTTTGGGAAAACCTGTTCCTACTTCCATGCTGTTAACTCATTGATTATTTCACGCCATTAATCTCCCTGTGGTTTGTCACCACAAGTAAAACACCATTTAGCCTTTCTTCGGAGCACATTTCCAATGAAGAATGGTTGTTTGGGGTTTTGGTGATTCGAAGTTTGGTGAGGCACCAGCACACTGACTGAGAGGGCTACTGACCTTGGGGAACTACAACTCCAAGGATTCCATTAAACAGAGCCATGGCAATTAAAGGGGTATCAAACTGCATTAATTCTGCAGTGTAGATGTACACTTTCATGGTTTCCTTTTTGTCTGCAAGTAAAAACTTTCCTATTCTGTCAAGTTGCACCCTAGGCCACACTTTGTAATTACGCCCCCTTTAAGCCAACCTCTACCGCACCCCGCACCCCCCCCCCCCCACACACACACATGACTCAGACCTACACTAAAAATAAATCATATCATACAAATTACCTCAAATTCACTCAGGTAGCCCAATACATCTCAGTTGATCAGTAATATCCAAATAAATCAAAAACAACCAGCGCCAATCAGCGCAGGTGTATCCATGGGGTTTGTGGGGCGTCTGGGCCGGACCCACCTGCAGCAGGGCTCTGCTCGGGCCCACACGCACCGTCATGCGGCGCCGTTCGGGGACAGCACCGAGATGGACCCCGTGGATGAGCCACCACCAATGGCCGACATCTTCCCTCCCTTGCCACCGCCTCTCAGCTCTGTGCCCCACCCGCAGCCCTCCGCCGCCACCGCTCCTGCTGCCTCCGCGGAACTGAATGGCCGTGGCGAGGGGGCGCGGCTACGAGGCAGGCAGGCAGGCAGGCAGGCCACCCCGCCTCATGACGCCCGGTGCTTCCTTCGCATGGGAAGGCCCACCGGCAGGGAGAGCGAGAAGAAACACACACTCGCAATGGCTGCAGCTACGCCGCGGAACGAATGCGGCCTGGCAGCTCTTTATCCCCTACAGATCTGTGATGTGGCACCCTGGGAGTTGTGGTTTTAGCAAGCCTTGCTGAAGAGAGCTGGTGCCTCACCAAACCACAACTGCCATGGCCCCTCCAGTGGTGCCAAGCCACGTTATTTCTACAGCGGGGTGTGTGTGTGTGTATGTATGTATGTGTGTGTGTGTGTATATATATATATATATATATATATATATATATATATATATATATATAGTATGATAGATATGGGGCCACAGCAGTGGGTTAAACTGCTGAGCTGCTGAACTTGCTGACCAGAAGGTTAACAGTTTGAATAAGCTATCAGAAAATGTCAATAATTCACTGACACAAACAATAACAGTGACACTTCAAGGTACAAAATGATCTGTGAGGCAAGGGGAGCTGATGGCTTCTCTAGTTGTCTGTATTTCCGGTGAATCATCGCCTGAAGCCTGCCCCATACCAGCTACCCTCACCCTCCCTCCTGAAGGCTACAACATTCAAGTAAGCTGCATAATTCTCCTCTGTAGACAGAGAGCAATCCGTTCACACCTAAAACTTCCTTCCTCATCTCCATGCGCGGGCCATGGCCTAGGTTAGCCTTATGGGTAATCCGGACCTGATTCCTTCATGTTGTCCTCTGAGGTCTTTATTCATATTATTCAACACTGTCAGAAGTTCCAGCGGTGTTTCATTCATTTTCACTTGAGTCTTGTATCAGAGGATTTTCCAAAAATGGTTGGCTTCCATTCACCTTAAGAAGACTATTCAATAACTCCTGCTTTTGCCATCCACTGACAGGAGAGATGATTTGCAGAGACCATTTTTATTCATCCCTATAGGCATATGTGATGACTTTGGATGCACTCAATATTCAAATCACTGCCACAAATCTAAACAATTAATGGCAAAAGCATATGGTTTCCAAAAGATCTAAGTGTGCTGGAGCATACGGTTACAACAGAGGTTCTCTATATCTTAGATCTTAAAACAGCAATCCCAGTCAGTGCTGAGTTGTGACTGGAAAAGCCCTGTCCCACTAAACTGCAACCAGGGCGAACAGATTGTTTCAACCAGGAACTTCTAACCCTAAAGTTCCCTGAGTCTTGCTTCTGAATGGGGCTAACAGACTCGTGCTAGCTCCCCCAGTCTAAGAGCTCACCTTTCTCTGTAACAAGAGACTCCAAGGTGTATACCGGCTCTACCCTTCTAAGTGGCCCCCTGAATCCTATGCTGTCCCTAAGAACTGTCAGCTTAGCTGACCCCTTAGTACAGACTAATTCCTAGGTGATCCACTAAAGAATAGACTGTTTCAGATTCACATCTGAGGCTTGGATGTTGCTTATCCAAAAGCCTCTTCAAGACTGCTAAGGCTTAGATGTTTCTCAATCACAGCCTAGCACAAGACTGACAAGGCTCAGATGCTTCTCATCTAAAGCCTCTCACAAGACTGAACTATTCCTGTCAGGAATCCTCCCTCCTAGAAAGCCAGACTCCTCCCCCTATGGCTCTCAGCCAATTAGTTGGGAGTGTCTGTATCCATACAGAAGAGCAGCTAAACCACTCCCCCTATCTCTGGCAACTCCCTCCCTCTAATGTCTGCTCTGCTGAACTCCCTTCCCAAGATGGATGCCAGCTATTTGCACTAGGGAGCCAAACTGCAAAATAGGCCCCAGCCTACCTAGAATGGGTGAGTCCTTACAGCATACAATCTATATGTCAGGAATGGCTCCCAGATGTTTCTGGACTACAATTCCCATAATTCTTCATCACTCTCTGTGCCAGCTGGAACTGGCGACACTTGCAGTCTGCCAACATCTGGAAGGGCTCCCCTGCTTCACCTCAGCCCTGGCATGCATGCATGCACATATACGTCTCATAAAATTGCTTGTTAGTCTGAAACGAAGTGGCAAAGAAAGCCCAGAAGAGAGGGCGTTATCAACTCCGTCGTCCTGTTACCAAGAAAAGTGTTCCTTGGATTATTTAATTTATAACTTTATATCATCTTGTGTTTTCCGTTTGGCATCAATCATCGCTGACTCCTCGCATCCAATTCTCATTTGCAGCCATCATCTTCTGTAATATAACAACGTGCCTCCGTACCGCCGCCATAAACGGAAAGGAAGGGAGAGACTCCTTTAGGGGACCCATCATCAATTAAAAAGTGGCATATTAAACTTCTCAAATCCTTTCTAATCTGCAGTATAAAAGCACATTTTATGTTAGGGGATAATTTAGCACCCATAACCTAATTAAATGAAGTGAATGACAACTGTATTCTCGGCAGAAACGATATCTCCACAAGTGGGTAATGTACATAGTTTAGGGACGGAAACCGTATTGGAAAAGTTGTTATACAGCCTTGCCCTCGATCGTAAATCCAGCCAACGTTATGAGCTAAATTCTGTTCATAACACACACAAATGGGTACTCACATAGCATACATTTTTCCTCTGTTGAAAAACCACTGGCTTCCATCAGGCTACGGTTTCATTCGCTGGAGCTATTTCTACAAGAATTTATAGTTGGAGTAAGTGAGTGTTCTGTGTGGGGATTTTTTTTTCATTCCCAATTTCCAACTTTATGATTAACACCTCTTTATTATTTTTTTAAAAAAATATTCAGTTTTAAAAGACTGGTTGATAGTTGATGGGTTTCATCCCTGGACTGCACAAGTCTCTAGTCCTCAATAAGTAGCTAGACTAGATAGGATTAGAGTGAGGGGTTCTCCCCCCCCCCACACACACACACATTCCTGTGCATGCTTATCCCAGAAGTGTCTAATATGTCAGGGGTGGGCAATTATTTTTTCCCAAAAGGCCACACGAGAGCCAAAAAATATTATGGAGGGCCGCACCTAAAGGCTGAACTACATTCTAATCTACATCATTTATTTATTTATTTACTATATTTACTACATATTACACATCATTAATATTAACATATTAATATATCAATAAATATTCATATATTATTAGTATTAATATCATAATTATTATATTATAGTATATATATAGAAATTATAATATATTGAAATTATAATATAATATAACATTATATTACATTATTTATTATATTATTATATTATAATAAAATATTATAAAATAATAATAAAAACCACTAATATAAAATAAAATGAAATTCAAGAAGACAAGGTGCGAACCAAGATAGAGGCTGACATCCTCAAGAGAGGAAGGATCCCAAGATGGAATGACCCAATGGACCCAGCCCAGAGGATGACAAAGCGGACCCGCCGCCGCCGCAGCAGAGCAGAGCAGCAGACGATCGGAGGCTGCAGGCCTCCGCCCGCTCTCGCCCCCAGCTGTTCTGTCAGAGGCGTTCTCAAACCACTGATCGCCCTGCCATGGAGTGCCTGCCATCCCGGCTTTGGAGTTCCTGCCATCCCGGGCTGCACTTGCAGAGCTCGGGCAGTGTTGTATTTCAGTGTCAATGTCAGCATTGCCTCCGAAAAATCCTGCAAATCTCTTGGAAAGACAAGTGGACAAATGTCAGCATGCTGGAAGAAGCAAAGACCACCAGCATTGAAGTGATGGTCCTCCACCGACCAACTCCGCAGGACCTGCCATGTTGTCTGGATGCCCGACCACCGCCTCCCAAAGCAGTTGTTCTACTCCGAACTCAAGAATGGAAAACGGAATGTTGGTGGGTAGGAAAAGAGATTTAAAGATGGGCTCAATGCTAACCTTAAAATTCTGGCATCAACACTGAGAACTGGGAAGCCCTGGCCCTTGTTCCTTGACAAGGGGGCGGGGGCGAGGGGGAGGGGCGCCATTCCCTCTTCCCCGCCCCCTCGCAGTGCCCTCTCCCCGCCCTCCTGAGAGAGAGAGTCATCTCCATGCGCGTTGCGTTTTTATTTGTTTTAACATATTATTTTGGTCTGTGATCTGTGCCCCCCCCTTGGCTTGCGCCCCTAGGCCATGGCCTAGGTTGGCCTTATGAGTAATCCGGGCCTGCTTGAGCGCTTCAGCTGGAGGTCAGCTGTGACCAGCAGTGCTGTAGAATTTGAAAAGGCACAAATGGAGGATGAAAGAGAGAAATGTGCCAAGAGGAAGGCGTGTCAAGCCAACCCTGACTGGGACCGCCTCCCACCTGGAAACCAATGCCCTCACTGTGAGAGAACATTCAGATCAAGAATAGGGCTCCACAGTCACCTACGGACCCACCAGTACACTGATCTTGGAAGTCTATCCTACTCGGACAACGAGGGATCGCCTAATAGTGTTATCAGTATGCGGAGTGTTATCATTATGCGGATGACACCCAGCTCGTGCTGAGAATGGATGGCAGGCCGGACTCCGTACTCGATTGTTTCCAGCAATGCCTTGAAGCCGTGACTGGTTGGCTGCGCTCCAGCCGGCTGAAGGTGAAGCCATCAAAGACGAAGATCCTGTGGCCTGGTTGCCCTGGGCTGGATGAGTGCCGGTTGCCTACCCTGGATGGCGAGCAGCTGAGCCCGTCATCTTTGATTAAAAGCCTGGGGGTTCAATTGGACCCATTGCTGGCCATGGAGGCCCAGGTCTCTGCGGTCAGCAAATCGTCATTTTTCCACCTGCGACAGGCTAGGCGACTGGCCCCCTACCTATCCAGGAACGACCTTGCCACGGTAATCCAAGCGACGGTCATCTCGAGGTTAGACTACTTTAACGGCCTCTACATAGGTCTTCCCTTGTCGACAATTCGGAAACTCAAGCTGGTGCAAAATGCTGCGGCTTGCTTGCTGGCGGCAGCGCCGGCAAGAGAGCACATCACGCCCTTTCTGCGGCAATTGCACTGGCTTCCAATCGAGTACCGAATTGTCTTCAAGGTGTTGGTTCTGACCTTCAAGGCCTTACATGGTCTGGGGCCGGTGTACCTGAGGGACCGCCTCACCCCATACGTTCCCCTGAGATCACTGCGCTCGGAAGAGCGCAACCTGTTGATGGGACCATCTGTCCGCTCCTGCCACCTCTCCAGTACAAGGCAACGAGCCTTTTCAGTCGCTGCCCCAATGCTCTGGAATGTATTACCAGATGATGTCCGGGCTATGGGGGAGCTTACCTCATTCCGGAGGGCCTGCAAGACTGTATTGTTCAGAATTGCCTTCGATTGATGCCCTGGAGATTGTAATTGCTTGCCCAGGCCGCGCTTATCATTGCTGTTGCACCATTTGCAACTTTTATTCTTGTTGTTTTGTAATGTACCACTGTTTTACAGTGCATTTTAACATGTATAACAATAGAATGATGAACCGCAAACAATATTGCCGAGCCGGCCGGGAGGGGCGGAATATAAGATTGAACAATAAATAAATAAATAAATAAATAAATAATACATAATATAATATACATAATCTTGATTCACCACATGCAAGTTTCTGCTGGTTATGAAGTGGTGGAATCATCCCAAGTGAGGGTTATTTTTGAGCCAACAGCTCCGATTCCCAACAATAGTTCACTGATAAGAAGTACATTTGATCTCTCTTTAACTGCCATGGCTCAATGCTACAGATCCCAGGGACTCGGGAGTTATAATTTGGGTGAGACACCAACATTCTTTGGCAGAGAAAGCAAGAAACATCATTTTTATAATACACTCTTAAAATGTGTATACAATACATAGGGAAACCCGCAGAGAAGCAGACAAAGAATGGATGGTTCACCCATAGCCTTTATAATAGCTGGAAAGATGGGTGATCATGAAATAATTACATTATCTCGAAGCAATATGGCTTTATTTCTTCTATAATAGGGACATTGGACAATCTAATTAAATATCATGTATTTTGCAACTTATGGAGATTGCAATAATTAAATCTGAGCTGAACTGCGTAGCAGTGAGGCCTCCGAAATCTCTCAGTCTCATCGGGAGATGGGGTCTGAAACCAATCTCAGCTTCTCCTTAGTTGGAAGTTCAACCTTGGGGTCATATTAGTAGTCACTGCAGAGGGTGTTCTCCAAGTAGAGTTATTTACTTAGCTATGCGTATGCATTTGAGTAAATTGTAACCTCCTTTTGCAAAACCACATTATGGCAACTTCCTATTTATTTATTTTTTTATTTATTTATTTATTAGAAAGGATATTGTTCAACAATAGATTTAAAGAATAATAGATTTAAAATTTTAAAAGGTTTAGAACAATGCTTGTCTCTTTTTTAAAAAAATATTATTGTTATTTATTAATAATAATATTAATATTCTAACTTATATTCTAATAATAAGAACTGCGCTTCTCAAACTGTGCTGCGGGGAGCCCTTGGGGCTCTGTAAGAGGTGCTCAGGGACTCCATGGGCACCCCAGCTTCTCTGGGGTTTCTACTATTGTTGTTGTTACTACTACGATGATGACAAAGGTTGGATGAGCATCTGTTGGGGGTGCTTTGATTGTGTTTTTCCTGTACGGCAGAAAAGGGTTGGATTAGATGGCCTCAGTGATCTACCATGAAATACTGTTAAGTATAGATATGGGGGGGGGGATTTGCACTGTGTGATTTAGTTCGCACAGATACTCTCCATCCGTCGAAAGGCCGAACAGGGCATAGGGTTACAGCCTGTGTTGGACGGGGTTACACTCCCCCTGAAGACGCAGGTTCGCAGTCTGGGTGTGATCCTGGACTCATCGCTGAGCCTGGACTATCTCCCCAATTGTTTACATCTTCCTTCTTGATTTAGTGGAAGAACTGAAATAATAACTTTGGCATTTCCTATCCATCTTCCATGACATTTCCAGGCATTATCTTATCCTATAATACTTGGTTCCTTTATTTCATCCTAATGGCTATAAACGATTCTTAACCATTTAAGATATTATCTGAGGATTAACTTTCTAATATGTGTAGCTAACTGATCAATTTCAGCCAATCCTGAGACCTTTCTAATCTATTCTTCATTCATTGATAGTAAATATGTGATTTCCTGATTCAGGAGCCTCTGGTGGTGCAATGGGTTAAACTCTTGTGCGGCTCAACTGGTTGACGAAAAGATTAGCTGTTTGAATCCAGGGAGTGAGATAAGCTCCTCCTATCTGTCGAGCTCCAGCTTCCCATGTGAGAACACGAGAGAAGCCTCCCACAGGATGGTAAAACATCCAAGGGTGCTCTGCACAACGTCCTTGTAGATGGCCAATTCTCTCACACCAGAAGCGACTTGCAGCTTCTCAAGTCACTCCTGACATGAAAAAAAAACCCGAATCACTCTTACGAGGGTTGAATGAAAAGTAATGCCTCCACCTTCGAAACTCCTCAACAGATGGTAGTACTAGTATGCGGCAGGTGTTGGTTTGTTCAGTAGACTCTCCTCTACAGTTCCATTTTGACAGGAAGTCTTAGCATTTATTGGTTGTGTTGTTAAAGTGTGAAATATGGAACCCTGTGCAGACAGTCAGTCAATGTGACTTAAGCAACGTGCAGTCATTGAATTCTTGATAGCCGAAGGAAATTCATCAAAGAATGCCAGCTGTTTCTGGTGATTGTGTTGATGTTAGTACTGTGCGTCGTTGGGCGAGTATGTTTAAAGACGTTGAGGTGGGAAAATCTGACCTGCGTGACAAACAAAGAGTTGGAGGTCCTGTGACAGCAAAAGGTTGACAGATTGATTGAGGGCAATCATCGTATCCCCCAGACAGAACAACAATAAATTAGGAGCGTTACATCACAACGCTGTGTACTTTGAAATGACAGCTAACAAAGGTCCGAAAGGAAAAGGGAAATATTTTCCTGCAGCATGACAATGCCAGACCACACACTTCACGTGCCACCACAGCAGAACTTCAGAGACTGGATCTCACCACCGTACGACATCCTCTATACAGTCCAGATTTAGTACCATCTGATTTCCATCTGTTCCTGATAATGAAAGTTCTGCAAGGACATCATTATGCTTCTGATGAAGACGTTGAGAGAACTGTGAGACGATGGTTGCAGAAACAGAGTGTCGACTTCTTCCGTGACGGCTTCAGAAAACTTGTTTATTGTTGGCAGTAATGTATCCAATTGTCTGGTGATTATGTGGAAAAGTGAATAATGGTAGTTAAAAACCACATTCTTAGGATTATTTTTGTGTTTCATTTATCAAAATATTCCCGTCCAAACCCAAGTAACGCAGGTGGAGGCATTACTTTTCATTCAACCCTCGCAGCTCTCTGGTCTACATTTGCATGATATTCCTGCACCTTGAGGACTACCTCCTTATGTAATTATTTCTGTGCAACGTCAGGCTAATCTCTACAGGCCTCGATTTTCTCATGGCCTGACCCTTTTGTCTCATTGATGGGCAAAGGCTCGCAATCGACATGGAAAGAAAAGCCGGAGGAGAAATGAGATCAATTTACGAGGAAGAGAGGGAGAGAAAGCATTGTGTTTATGGGAAAAGCGAGTGCATTCTCTCCTTTTGGATTATTTAAAAATGGAAAGAACACAAGTGCATTCATGTGGAAATAGGCTGAATAATTTTATATGGCTGTTAAACATTCCGAAACAATGAGAGGAAAGTTTAACTAAGCACTTGAGAATAGCGTGCAACTAGCAGGGAATGGGTTTCATGACCAAATAAAAGATTGCCTGGAAATTGCACTTTATATGGGGACCCTGTGTATGACAGATAGGAAGGTATTATATCTGCTTTTGTTTTGACCTGTTTTCAATTTCCCTTTTGATACATTTCATAGATCACTTCTATAGTCTCCGCAAAGAAGCTCTCCATCAACCTTATTTTCTGGAATCCTGCTTTTATGTATTTTTTTGGCCTAGAATCTTAATCTCTCAAATCTCAGTTCAACCCTCCAACTATTATACCTAATATTCTTACTATGTTGTCATCGTTATAATCCCATCTTTAAGATCTATGCACTTTCTCTATCTGCAAAGAAGATGCAGATATTCTAATATTTTATCCCATTCTTTGGAGCAAGAGAGATGTTTGCTCCATCTGTGAAACAGCCGTTGAGATATTTCAAGATTGGTGCCATGTTTTTTCTGTAATGGTTTCCTCTTCCAGCAAAACATACCCAGTTCTTTCTAATAGTCCTCAAAGGACTTAGTTGCCAGATCTCTCATGATTCTTGATGTCTTGATAGCATATCCTCATTTGCAAAGTTATTATGTGTGTTCTTTTACATACATTAATTCACCAAAACAGCTGTGTTATCTAATGGGGGAAAGGAAGACCAGGGCAATGTTTCAGATTCCAATTCACTCACCTTCTTGTGCATCCATGCTCGTATATCCATGTGAACAAAGGAACCTACGAACAGTTTCTTTGCAACACTGGTGATCAAGAACCTCCATTGGACATAGTTTCCAAACAAAATGGATCCACAAAATAATAATTACTAGGCCTGTTTCCGATAATCTTGCTTTTTAGGCATGGTTTAGAACCCAAAAATAGGGAATCAAAAATCGAATTGGGGGGGGGGGGGATTTTTTTTGATTAGTAATAGGAAGACTTACAAAAAAATTTCCAAAAATTTCTAAAATGTAACTTAATTACTAACGAAATTCGTTAGTAGTTCGTATGACAGCGCATGCGCATTCCAGATGGTTTTGGCCTACAACTCCCAGAAATCCTAACAGCTGGTAAATTGGCTGGGATTTCTGGGAGTTGTAGGCCAAAACTGGGATAAATCACACTGAATTCTAGATGGGACTCTCCAAATAGGAAGGAGGGAGCAAAGGAGGGAGGGAGGGAGTATTCTATTCTTGGAAGCAGCAAAAGAAAAGGAGGAGGAGCCCCGGCTCCTTGCTGCCTCTCTCACCCCGATCCCGAGGGAGCAAGGGCCCAAGTTTGCCCAGGCTGGTCATATACCTACATTCCATGCACATGCAATAATACAGCAGTAATAACAATGGGTATAAGAAGAGGTTAAATTCAAACCGAAGTATTCTGACTGGTCCCTCCTCATGCGGTGCAAACGGGCTCTTCTCTGTGAGCCCCCGGGAAAAGCCAGCATTTTCTGCTTGGGTGCACACACATACATTTTCTTTGGGGGGGGTTTGCTGCAGAATCTTCTCTATGAGCTCGGGATTCTGCAGCAAATCATCCCCCCCCCCCCCCAAGAATATGTATGTGTGTGCTCCCAAGCAGCAAACGCTGGCTTTTCCCGGGCTAATTTCCCGGCTAATAAGAGAAGAGCCCGTTTGCACCGCATGAGGAGAGACCAGTCAGAATACTTCAGTTTGAATTTTACCTCTTGTTATTGTTATTACTGCTGTATTATTGCATGTGCATGGAATGTAGGTATGACCAGTTGGATTACTTATAATATTAGGCACTTACAGTAGCATTCATTCTATTATACATTAGGTTGGTTTCTCACCCCAATACTCTTTGATGCTTTAGATCCTGGCAGGCAGGAGACGCAGGGAAGCCTGGAAAAAATGTAAACAGAGAGGTTTACTCAGAAGTAAATCCACAAAGGAGGGCCCTTCATCCAAAGTGCCCTCCTTGCAGATTTACTTCTGAGTAATCCTCTCTGTTTACATTTTTTCCAGGCTTCCAGCCGAAAGAAGGAGCGAGTTTAGGGCTTGGCTTGCCATAATACTTATTGGCAAGGGAGGCGGGAGGGTGGTGAGAGAGAAGGAGGGTGCCCCCCCCCCATACGACCTAATAATGACACTTAAGAAAATCCTGGCCCCCCGTTCCAGGTGCGGAAATACTTGAAAGTAGCATTTCTTACGAATTTCTTACGAAACGAATCATTTTCATAACTTTTTTCTCATGCCTATTGCTTTTTAAAGAATACTGGCAAACAAATCGATCAAAGTTGCTAGGATTGGTGCATCCACTTTGAATTAAAGGAGCTTTCCAAGGTGCTGAAACATAACCCATTCTAGATTTCAGAACCTTGGATACCTTCTTTAAAATTGGGGAAACTTCCAGAGTAGATACATGAACCCACTCATGTAAGTGCCACCTTTGGAATCTGGTTTCTTTCACATTTTCATCATTTCAGGGGTACTATTTACCATTAACCCAGAATGCTGCTGACAGTCATAGACAGACCAGAAAATCCTTGCCTAGGTACTACTACAAGGATTGAATTAAAAGTAATGCCTTCACCTTCGTTACTTGGGTTTGGATGGGAATATTGGTTTTGACCTTTAAGGCCTTCTATGGTCTGGGGCCGGTGTACTTGAGGGACCACCTACTCCCATATGTTCCCCAGAGATCCTTTCGATCTGAGAATCAAAACCTCCTGAAGATCCCTTCTATACGAACCATTCACCTGTCATCAACTAGACCTTTTCCGTTGTGGCCTTTTCCGTTGTGGCACCGAGCCTGTGGAATGCCTTGCCGGCCGAAGTCCAACTAATCAATGAGCTGCTGGCTTTTCGAAAAGCTTGTAAAACAGCCCTTTTTGACAGGCATTTAATCTCTAGCCACTCCTTGGTTGTGGATAATAACTCTGTTTTAATGTCTTGATATTTTATTGTTTTATTGTTTAAATGTTTTAGGTTGATATGATGCAAACCGCCCTGAGCCTATAGGAAAGGACGGTATACAAAGCAAAATAATAAATAAATAAATATTGGCGCAGCTGGCTGGGAGTCAGCTGCATAAGATCTCTACTGACCAGAAGGTCATGAGTTCGAAGCCTGCCCAGGTCGGGGTGAGCTCTCGACCAATTGTGTAACTTGTTGTCTGTCTATATATGTCGTATGTCTATGGCATTGAATGTTTGCCTGTATATGTGCATTGTGATCCGCCCTGAGTCCCCTGCGGGGTGAGTAGGGCGGAATATAAATAATGTAAATAAATAAATAAATAAATAAATCAAACACAGATATAATCCTTAGAATGTGCTCTTTAACTACCACTATTCACTTTTTCACATAATCACCAGACAATTTTCTGAAGCTGTCATGATTCCTGGCAAATTTCAAGTCTGTGCGCTTTCATTTCAGGCATCAGCATCTTGGGTACCCATTGTGCACAGATCATCCGATAGCCAAGGAAAGCAATAATGTGACCCACATATTCTTGTGAAATGCCAATTATGCTTGAAATTTCTCTCACACAGTTCTCTCAACGTCTTCATCAGAAGGATAACGATGTCCCCACAGATCTTCTTTCATTATTGGGAACACATGGAAGTCAGACGGAGCTAAATCTGGACTGTATGGAGGATGCCGTACGGTGGTGAGATCCAGTCTCTCAAGGTCTGCTGTGGTGCATTTTCATTTCAGGCGTCAGCATCCTGGGTACCCATCGTGCACAGATCTTCCGATAGCCAAGCAAAGCAATAATGTGACCCACACGCTCTTGTGAAATGCTGATTATGCTTGAAATTTCTCCCTGAGTGATACGATGATCATCCTGAATCGATCTGTCAACCTTTTGCTTGTGAAACTTGGTGGTTGTTGTCACAGGACCTCCAACTCTTTGTTTATCACACAAGTCGGATTTTCCCACCTCAACACCCTTTTCGGGAAGGGTGGTATATAAGTCAAAATAATAAAATAAATAAATAAATAAACAAACTTACTCAGCCAATATTTTTGTTTGTCATGCAAGTCAGATGTTCCCACCTCAACATCTTTAAACTTACTCACCCAATGATGCACAGTACTCACATCAACACAATCACCATAAACAGCTTGCATTCTCTGATTAGCAAGCAATGTTTTGAGTCATGTTCTTGAACGTCTCTCATCCATAGAGTTACCATAAGCCAAAGTCAGTAAGATAGCAAATAACAACAATACCCAGAAATTCCAATCGACCTTTAACACACCTCTCCTTTGTTCTTTTTGGAGATAAAGCTGATTTTAGCAAGAAATGTGCTTCGGATGTGGATGTGTGCCTTTATTATTTATTTATTTATTTATTTATTTATTTATTTATTTATTTACTATTTTTATATGCCACCCTTCTCAAACCCGAAGGGGACTCAGAGTGGCTTACAGCAAACAACAATACTGCCAGAGTGGCTTACAGTGTACATATAACAATATTGCCGGAGCGGCTTACAACAAACTGAAAAAACAACAATTAACATTACAACATATCGCAATATTGTTAGCAATATTGCATGTAATACAAATATATAAATTATAATATCACGATATAATTATTGTATCACATTATCATTGGCAGTATTATACTGTGTTACAATACAACACCACCAAATACCAAATGCATATACCAGTCAGTACCATACCTTTATTTCGTCAACAAACCATCATACCATTAATCATACTATTATTATTATTACATTACAATTATTATACTATAACATAATACAATATATTGACATTATATTATATTATATTATATCAAATTGCAATGCAATGTAACACTATATTATATTATATATTATTATATTATATTATCTTTAAAATAATAAATAACATTATTTATTTAAACAAAATAAAATTACTTATTTAAATAAATAATTTTATAGAATCATTTTAAACAATTATTTTAAATTAGAATGCAATGTAACACTACATTATATCATATATTATTACATTACACCATACTATCTAAAAATAATACATAACATTATTTATTTAAACAAATAAAATTACTTATTTAAATAAATAATTCTATAGAATTATTTTAAACACAGCAAGAGCTGATGGAAAGTCTATTATTATTATTTATTATTGCTCTATACTGCATCTAAAAAATGGCTTTACATCTTTGAAAGCTTATGCCATTTTAAAAAAACCCATATATTTATTTATGTACAGTATTTATATTCCACCCTTCTCACCCCTCTGGGATTACAATGCACAATGACATGGCAAACATTCAATGTCATTCAATGTCATTTAGACATACAACATATATAGACAGACACAGAGGCAACTTAACATTCCAGTTTTCTGGCTTTCATGAGGGTATGCTCGATTCCGGCCACATGGGGAGCTGTCGCTTCACCGTTCACTTGAGACAATGAGTCCTGGATGGAGTACTTCCTGATTCTTACGCACGCTGCTGGAAGGTTTTATGATGTCATAAATTAGTTAAATTAGCCTTTCTGCATAAAGTGGTACCTAAATTTCCTACTTGTCAGATGCAACTGTCTTTCGGGGTGCAAGCTAGACTATTAATGGTCGGGAGCCAGCCTGGGCTGGCTCCGAACTCATGACCCTCGATCAGTAGTGATTTAATGCAACTGGCTACTAGTTAGCTGTTACACCGCCCCAAAATCATCTTGGGGAATAATCTCCAATTAAACTCACAAAATCACTGGGAATGTGGCACAGCTGGCTGTCAGCTGCATAAGATCTCTACTGACCAGTAGGTCATGAGTTTGAGGCCTGCCCGGGTCGAGGTGGGTGCTCGGCCTTTAAGTGTAGCCTGCTGTCAACCTTTGCAGCCCGAAAGACAGTTGCATCTGTCAAGTAGGAGATTAAGGTACCACATTAAGTGGGGAGGCAAATTTTGACTGAATTATGAGGCCATTAATGCTGAGGAATGTGGAAGGAACAACAAGGGACGCTGGGAACGCTGAGAGATGAGGAGTGTGTCAGCTCCCCCTGGTGGCCAGAGTTTGCCTCTGTTCGTCTATATGTGTGTACTTTGTGTACTGTGTAGAGTGTGTACTGTGTATGTGGAAAAGGGCAGGGATTGTCTGCTAAGTATGTGTACCTGTAATCCTCTCTGAGTCCCCTTCGGGGTGAGAAGAGCGGAATATAAATAAAGTAAATAAATAAATAAATAAAATCAGTAAATGTTTCACAGGTGTATTTATTAAAGAGGGTTCACTGATATATTTCCTTATCCAATGGGTATTGTTTCTTCTGTATGATTGAGAATTAGAAAGAAAAAATTCACCAGCTAAACATCTCAACAAATTCTAGTTTCGGAATTGGTCCTGTATTTGAATCTATCTTTCTTTCTTTCTTTCTTTCTTTCTTTCTTTCTTTCTTTCTTTCTTTCTTTCTTTCTTTTGATTATTAGAGCTGTAACTGCAATTAGCTCTCCAAGATTTTATAGTTTTATTTATATTCCATGGGTATGTTTTGACTTGTGGTGGCATGACTTTGTGGTTACGGCAATAAATTGACTCACAACAGTGTGTCCCTACATACGGTTTAGAAGCAACACACGCACAGAGCAAGGGATGCTGGTGTAAATGCCCAGGCAGACTGGACAAGTTTTTTGCTAGCCTCATCGATTTCATAAACTGTCAAATGGAAGCACAATAGCCCTGTTACAAAATTAGCAGGAATAAGTACTGTACTCATATTGTGAAGCCAATTCCCTTGTCCAAACATAAGAGGTCAAAACCTTTTAACAAATGCACCTTTTAAACAAATTTGCCACTGCAAACCAAAATGTAATTAGGAAAGTGCAATCAGGAATTTATTGAACCAAAACCTTATACGGCTAGCAAGTTTTTTCTCTCCCTCCCTCCCTAATTTATAAATATTTTCTCCGGGGGATTGAGTAATAAAGACAAAATATGATGGATTTGCTGCTCTTCATGAAAATGCAATGCTCCAGCAAGTTAAATATGTTTTCAGGTTTTATTGCTGGTACATCCTACACAGAGAGGACAGAGCCTAAAATTATGGTTGTGGTGTTACGTGGACTTTGCACAATGTTGCCTTGTGAGTGAGTTGCGCAAGTGAATGTTTCACCACTACACAACCATATGATCTAGGTGTATTCATGCACAACTATGCAATATCTGCTAAAATCCCTAAGAAGTAACTTTTAAAAAATTTAGAAAGCAACTCCTGTTAAACCCATTCTGTAAGTCGCCCCGAGCCACGTTGGATGTGGCAACTCACAAATATGAATGAATAAATAAATAAATAAATAAACCAGTAACAAAGACTATTTTCCATTTGTAACATTCCTTCAAAAATGAGAAGTTGTTATACCCATACTATGTAAAATAGTATTTGCTTGGGGGAATGCTTCCATTCCTCTAAGACAGTGGTTCCCAACTTGTGGGGTGTTGCCCAATGCCCACTGGTCTGCAACTCTAGATTATTAAACATTGTGGACCACTTTGACCAGGGACCAGTTGACAATGGACCACTTGACCAGGGACCAGTTGACGATGGACCACTTGTCGACAGACCACCTTGACCAGGGACCACTTGACGACAGATCACTTTGACCAGGGACCACTTGATGACAGACCACTTGACCAGGGACCACTTTGACCAGGGACCACTTTGACCAGGGACCTCTTTGACCAGGGACCTCTTTATGAGGGACCACTTTGACCAGGGACCACTTGACCAGGGACCACTTTGACCAAAGACCACATTGACCAGGGACCACTTTGACCAGGGACATCTTTATGAGGGACCACTTTGACCAGGGACCACTTGATGACAGACCACTTGACCAGGGACCACTTTGACCAAGGACCACTTTGACCAGGGACCACTTTGACCAGGGACCTCTTTATGAGGGACCACTTTGACCAGGGACCACTTGACGACAGACCACTTTGACCAGGGACCTCTTTGACCAGGGACCTCTTTATGAGGGACCACTTTGACCAGGGACCACTTGACCAGGGACCACTTTGACCAAGGACCACTTTGACCAGGGACCACTTTGACCAGGGACCTCTTTATGAGGGACCACTTTGACCAGGGACCACTTGATGACAGACAACTTGACCAGGGACCACTTTGACCAGGGACCACTTTGACCAGGGACCACTTTGACCAGGGACCACTTTGACCAGGGACCTCTTTATGAGGGACCACTTTGACCAGGGACCACTTTGACCAAGGACCACTTTGACCAGGGACCACTTTGACCAGGAACCTCTTTATGAGGGACCACTTTGACCAGGGACCACTTGATGACAGACCACTTGACCAGGGACCACTTTGATCAGGGACCACTTGACGACAGACCACTTGACCAGGGACCTCTTTGACCAGGGACCTCTTGATGAGGGACCACTTTGATCAGGGACCTCTTGACGAGGGACCACTTTGACCAAGGACCACTTGAGGACAGACGACTTGACCAGGGACCACTTTGACCAAGGACCACTTTGACCAGGGACCATTTTAACCAGGGACCTCTTTATGAGGGACCACTTTGACCAGGGACCACTTGACAACAGACCACTTGACCAGGGACCACTTTGACCAGGGACCTCTTTATGAGAGACCACTTTGACCAGGGACCACTTGATGACAGACCACTTGACCAGGGACCACTTTGACCAGGGACCACTTTGACCAGGGACTACTTTGACCAGGGACCACTTTGACCAAGGACCACTTTGACCAGGGACCACTTTGACCAGGAACCTCTTTATGAGGGACCACTTTGACCAGGGACCACTTGATGACAGACCACTTGACCAGGGACCACTTTGACCAGGGACCACTTGAAGACAGACCACTTGACCAGGGACCTCTTTGACCAGGGACCTCTTGACGAGGGACCACTTTGACCAAGGACCACTTGAGGACAGACGACTTGACCAGGGACCACTTTGACCAAGGACCACTTTGACCAGGGACCATTTTAACCAGGGACCTCTTTATGAGGGACCACTTTGACCAGGGACCACTTGACAACAGACCACTTGACCAGGGACCACTTTGACCAGGGACCTCTTTATGAGAGACCACTTTGACCAGGGACCACTTGACCAGGGACCACTTTGACCAGGGACCACTTTGACCAGGGACCACTTTGACCAGGGACCTCTTGACAACAGACCACTTTGACCAGGGACCACTTGATGACAGACCACTTGACCAGGGACCACTTTGACCAGGGACCACTTTGACCAGGAACCACTTGACGACGGACTACTTGACCAGGGACCACTTTGACCAAGGACTGCTTGACGATGGACAACTTGACCAGGGACCACTTTGACCAGGGACCTCTTGATGAGGGACCACTTTGGCCAGGGAGCACTCTCCAACATTAGCACTAAAAGGATTACAAATCAGTGTTTGCTCAGGTTCAATTTGGTTTGGTTATTTGGAGTGCTGATTCAGAAAATTCAATTGGATAGACCACAACATCTCTAGATGATTAAATATGGTTTTCTGTGGGTGAGAAGATGGTGACTACTGGATGGCATATGTTTTGTATCAGAAACTAGAGCTGATGTGGTCTGTCCAATGCAATTTTCTGCACCCCAAATAACCAAAGCAAATTTAAATTTACTAAAAACTGATTCATAACCCTTTTGGTACTAATGTTGGAGAGTGGTCCCTGGTCAAAGTGGTCCTTGGTCAAGTGGTCCCTGGTTAAAAATTAGGAACCACTGCCCCAATACAGTCCTTCCAAACTCTCATCGAAAGTTTAATGCAGTATGGGATGTTTCCTATCATGGACATAAGACCTTAGAAGCTATATTTTTTCAGGTAAATAATTTTTATTCTTTATTTATTTATTTCCCATATTTATACCCCATTCTTCTCTCCCCGAGGACTCAGAGGGGCTTATAGATTTGGCCACTTCAGCGTGTCACATTGTAATACAAAAATATATAAAGCACAACACATTAAACATCGACAAAATAAACAAATTCATGGTTTGCAAATGTGTGTGTGATTGTGTGTGTGTACGTGTGTGTCTGTTGGGAAGGGCAGGAGCTACTCTCAAAGCATTCTTTCCATTATGCATTGCTGTTGTACATAATTGTTAACCAGGAAAGATCACAGACTTCTCAAATTATCAATAGCCGCTAGCAATTATTCTTTTCAATGGAGTTGTTTGACTCATGAAAAAAGGGAAAATATTTCTTTCAGTCTCTCTCTCCTTGCTTCGATGTGTGCACATACACACACTCACTGCTTTTGCCAGAACAGAAATCTCTAGCTTCACCTATCAACCATGACACAGGAAAGATGTTAGATCTTGTGCCACAAAACATTGCTTTTAAAAAGATGTAAGGCATAGGAAACAGGTACTGTGGAAATGCTTCTGCAGGCAATTGTCTTCATTCCAGCTACCCTGCGAATTAGGGATTGTCAAGGCATCCTGTAAGTGTCAGTATGGTGTAATAGTTTGAATGTTGGACTATGGCTCTCCTATGGAAACCCATTGAGTGGCCTTTGGAAAATCACATTCTCTCAACCTCAGTAGAAGGCAAACTCCTTCTAAACAAATATTAACATGATAGTTCATCTTTGCATCTTTGCATAAGTCACAAATTTTTGGAAGGAACACCAAAACACAGTGAGGACCATGGCTTTCTTTATGGAGACTATCTACATTCCACCATGTTGTTGTTGTTGTTGAGGATGATGTTGTTGATGATGATGATGTGTGTCTTCAAGTCATTTCTGACATATGGTGACCCTATCATAGGGTTTTGGGGGACTGAGAGATGGCACGTTTCCCAATGTAAATGGGTTTCCAAGGCCTAGCACAGTGGTTCTTAACCTGTGGGCCGCGAGGATGAAAATCTGGTCTGCGAGCCTCCTTCCTCTTTATATATTTATTTATTTTATGTTTATTTTATTTCCGCTCCTTTCACATCGTCTGCCAGTCCTTCCCTGTCGCTGACCATGGCATATGTTCTGTATCAGAAACTAGAGCTGATGTGTTCTATCTAATGCAATTTTCTGAATCAGCACCCCAAATTACCAAACCGAATCTAAAGTTGACCAAAAACTGATTCGTAACCCTTTTGGTACTAAAGTTGGATGATAAAGTGGGGAAAGGAATCCCTCAGCTTAGTCCAGTGGTTCTTAACCTGTGGGCCATGAACCACCAGTGGGCCAGGGGGATGAAAATCTGGTCCGCGAGCCTCCTTCCTCTTTATTTATTTTATTTTATTTACACTCCTTTCATGCCGCCTACCACTCCTCCCCTATCGCTGACCATGGTATCAGAAGCTAGACCTGATGTGGTCTATCCTATGCAATTTTCTGAACCAAATCTAAAGTTGACCAAAAACTGATTTGTAACCCTTTTGGGTCTTAACTGAAGGTCAGCTGTTATCAATGCTGCTACTTACTGTGTTCTTAGTATGTCGCCAAAGTCTTACTGTACTTTGGCCACATACTAAGAACACAGGAAAGCTTGCAGAAGAGAATGATGTTGGGGAAAATGGAAGGAAAAAGGAAGGGGGGGGCAACCAAGGGCAAGATGAAGGGACCCGCTTCACCTTGAAGGAGCTGCGGGTGGCCATGGCCAACAGGAGCTCTGGCATGGGCTGCTCCAGGATGTCACAAATAGTCAGAAGTGACTGAACGAATAAACAACGACAACAAGCAGCAACCCTTGGCCTGATAGTTCCGTAATAAAAATAAATGCGTAAGTGATGGCCCTTTGAAACAAAACAGGAAAGCTTAAGAATCTATACAACTATCACTGGCCAATACGCATGCAAGACCTGTTTACCTTCCAACCCCCGAAATAACGAGACAGACAACAGTAATTGGATCAAATTTGGGCAACCTTTATTTAAAAGTTACCTATTTAAGTTTAACTTCATTAAACTCAGGTGTTAAGGGAACAAGGTGTGACACTGGGAAACTCCCCTGAGTCCCCTATAACACAAAACTGGGCAACCTCTCAAGGAAACACAAGAAAACCTCTCAGAAAATATTTAACCAGACTCTCAAAATTTCTGGACCAATGGTATCCTATCCCCCTCACCCTTAAACTGCCGCCCAGGTAAGTGTATTTGTGCACTGGCCCAACCAACTTTGAGTAGTGTATGAGTGAATATGGGTCTATGGATTACCCTAAACTATTTACACTGTCCTATTTAAAGAACCACCATCCCAGCTAGCCCCTAATAACAGTATAGGGTAGGCAAAAAAACACACCCTAGAACATAGAGGGGGGGGATTCCTACCCGGCCCCCTAAAGACGACCACTATACTGTCAACTGGGCAGGAGTGGTGGGTCAACATCTAAAGTAGGAATTACGCAGGAGGTTGCCCCAATACCCTAGGCAGCCTCCGCCCATTCCCCAGAAGGTTCCATCCAGGGAACCAATCACCTCCCTTTGTGGGAGGAGGCAATAACCTTTTCCCACCCACTGCATAGGCAGGGAAATGGCATTATGGGTATATTTCACCTGCTGGTTCCAAAAAATTGCACCACTTTCCCCCTATCAGCTCTAGTTTTTCAGATACAGTACATATGCCATCTCCCAGTCTTTATCTTCTTGACAATAAGAAATCATGATAACCATATCTATCAATCAATCAAACTAGTTTATTGTATGGGCCCTAGGCCATGACAAAAATGATCACCCCATTATATCCCACCTTCATGCAATACAAAAGATTTCCTAGTACGTCTCAGCCCCCAGAGCAAACAGCCCCCCCACCAAAATCCTGCACCAAAGGTGCTAAACAGAAGCCATAACTATATCTAAGAAATGGCTTGGCCAGATTTACTGGGCCGAGCACAGGATGTCCTCACCACCATCTTGGTCAGGGAGGGTGGGGGGCTTCTTGTTTACTCTTCTTGTTATTACTTGTGTTCATCATTGCAACTCTGTGTTTGGTGTGTGGCATGGGCCCTGGATCTGGCTGGCTTATCGCCCCTTGGTGGTAGGGGGGGGGGATAACGCCCTGGCCCCTCAAGTGCTGGGTTTTCGTGGACTGGTGGGCCGGTGGCAGCCAGGCTTGCAAGCGTCTTCAGGTAACAGCCGGTTGTCCGATCCTGGATCCAGGACCCATGCATGGCTGCCAACCCTTGTTCCTGTTATCAATAAATGAGTTGCGGCCAATTTTATTGCAACCAATTGTATCTGTGTCTCATTGGTTTTAAGCGGGAGGTGTATCACCCATGCACACGCAAACTAGAGCCGATGCAGTCTATTCAATGCAATTTTCTGAATCAGCACCCCAAATAACCCCAGGAACCGACCTAAAAGAGTTATTTTTATTTTGCTGGGCTATGCTGTCAACAGCATGCCTTTGAAAATATGAAGGAAACCTGGAAGAAGGCTCCTATGATTAACAGTTTCAGAAAAAGCTAAAACAACAGCAATGCCGCAGTCCTTTCTGAATGAGCGCACAGTTCTTTCAGAGACAAACACTGCCATAAAGTTGTGTCTTCATGGATGGGTAAGGAAGTATAAAATAAAACCCAGAGCCATACATCGTGGTGTGTCATTGCTAAGAAACCCCTTAAATGCCTTCATTGTCAGCTGTATAAATCCTCTGGAAGACATTACAGCCCTTATGATAATATTTTCCCAACCCTTTGGTTCATCTATATAAGGGTGTTATTTTTAGAGTAATTGCACGAATTGGGGAGAGCCGTCCCAATGTTATCCTATATGTGTGTGTGTATTTATATATGCATGCGGGCGCACCAAGCGCAAGTGAGCGAAATCAAAGCAATTTGGGAATTTAGAGATTGGCCATAAAGCGTTTGGCTCCAATCGCAACCGTTTAAAGGTTTGGGTTAATGCTTCATTAGGCAATTATGAATAACGGGTAATTTCCCCCACCTTCCCCAAAGCCGTGCATTGCATTCCCAGCTGTGGGTCACTCTGAAAAAGCAAAGGGGTTGGCCCCATTGTTCGCAGCTAAAAAGCAACCAGGATTAAGTAATGACATTCTTATTAAAAAGGTTTGATGAATGGAATGCCATAATTAAGTTGCTTTTGTTCTTCCCAACGGCATTTAGAATTGTTAATCTATAACTGGCTGTGTATAGATCCATAAACATCCATCATTTCCAAAGCAGGAAAATAAAACAACAGAAATTACCTCTTTTTTTAATACTTTAAACTGAAACTCAAGCTTCAGCAGGTAGCATTCCTTACCGTATTTTTTAAAAAATGATACTAACCTGCTTTAAAATGGTCCTCTGGGGGAGATTTGCCAAGGTATGAATTTATAGTAAGTATTTCACCATGCTAGGGAGCTAATTCTAGACAAGAAGTTTTCATTCATATGTATTCGAATTTAGGTGACATTTCAACCAAGGTTCCAAATGATTCTCAAATTGCAGTAATATCCTTAAAGTCCTTTAATTAAGAACATAAGAACATAGGAAGAGCCATGCTGAATCGGACCTCAGCCCATCTAGTCCAGCATTCTGTATCACACAGTGGCCCACCAGTTGTACACGGGGATCTCGAGCAGAAGGGAGGGCAAAACCCTGACCTGCTCCCGACCCCCCACAACCAGTACCCAGGGAAATCCTGCCTACCTCAACCAACTCTGAGGTGGCACTTGAATGTCCTTTTCAGTGTTTCCCAACCAGTGTGCCGTGAGCGATCATCAGGTGTGCCGTGGGAAATTGGAACCTCCAGTACCCTTTCTTCCCTCTCCATCCAAACACTTTTTCTTCTCCACTCGGGCTCCCTTCTTCCCAGCCTCGCTCTGCTCGCTTTGCCTCGCTTTGCTCTGGGGCGAGTCTGCGCAGTAGCGCCCGCATGGGTCACGTCTTCCTCCCTCCCCCCTCCCCTCCTGAACACGCTAATGCTGCCCCCTCAGATCAAAATGGCGGCAGAAGCAGCAGTGTAGAAGAAAAAGTAAGTGTTCAGCAGGAGGGGGAAGAAAGGGCGCGAAGGGGAAGGGGGAGGAAGAGGTCTCTGTCGAAAGCTGGCATGGGCAAACTTGGACCTTCCAGGTGTTTTGGACTCCAACTCCCACCATTCCTAGCAGCCTCGGGCTCTTTTCCTTTTTCCTCCTCAGCCATTTAAGCAGGAAATGGCCTCAGGCTGTTAGGAATGGTGGGAGTTGAAGTCCAAAGCACCCAGAGGGCCAAAGTTTTCCCATGCCTGTTTTAGGGACCTTAAAGTGGTGAGCCTCCTTCCAACATTGTGATTCTGGATAGAAAACAAACAACAACATAACATAACATTTTTTGAGTCCAGAGTGCTCTCTGGGTGTAGGTGAACTACAACTTCCAAACTCAAGGTCAATTCCCAAGCAAACCCTTTCAGTACTTTCTGTTGGTCATGAGAGTTCAATATGCCAGGTTTGGTTCAATCCCATTGTTGCAAGAGTTCAGGATGCTCTTTGATTGTGTGTTAACTATAAATCCCAGAAACTGTAACTCCCAAATGTCAAGGTCTATTTTCCCTAAACTCCATCTGTGTTCACATTTGGGCATATTGAGTATTCATGCCAAGTTTGGTCCTCATCCAACATTGTTTCAGTCCACAGTGCTCTCTGGATATAGGTGAACTACAACTCTTGCCAAGGTCAATGCCCACCAAACTCTTATAGTCTTTTCTCTTGGTTATGGGAGTTCTGTGTGGGAAGTTTGTGTCTTTCTGCCATTCCTGCCAGGATATCTATGTTGTGTTCATCGAAACAGGCCCAGGTTTCACACTGAGTGTATAAATACATTTAAAAACATATTAAATATATGTATTACTGTGTTAGAGTGTCATTTTGTGTCATTTTGGTTAGTGGTGTGCCCCAGGATTTTGTAAAAGTAAAAAATGTGCCGCGGCTCAAATAAGGTTGAAAAACACTGCTTTAATTAAAATCTTGGATGCTACAGGACATTTGAAAATACAATGGACTCTTGGGTTTGGGGACTGCTTTCAGGACCTTTTGTGGTTATTAACATCCATGGATGATGAAGTCCCATTACACTGGCCACTGTTAGGATGGTTATTAAAATCCATGGATGCTAAAGTCCCATTACACATTTTAGTGCTTCTGTTGGGAGATTTGAGCTGTTAGGCCAGTGGATCCCAACCTTTTTTTTGGGACCAAGGATCACTTTTTATAAATACATATAAAAACAATAGAAGCAATAAAAACTATTAAAAAATCTATAAAAACAATGTCTTCCGGTTCAATTCCTCATCTGTTGTTTATATCGTTTTAGTCATTCCGAGTTCATATTCCAATTTGAGTTTATCTGGTCACGCTGAAGTTCCAAATGCTTGCTGAAAGAGACAGTGTAAGGGCTCGGACCCCTTGACCCTTACAATAAACACGCTGCCACCAAATAATGTAATGAAGTATATAAAGAAGACTTCCAGGCTCCTTGTGTTAACCGTGGCAGGGCAGGTCTACTTTGCAAATCTTACCACTGCCACTAATATGTAAGGAACAAACCCTTTTATAACTCTGGGCAGTAAGGCTTTCTTCCCACTGTGGTAAGGTGTGTATTTTCACTTTGAGCCCCACCTACATATGTTCAAACTGTCACCAGTTAATATATTTGCTGCCACCAATTGTATCAGATCAACCACCAATGTGAGGGTTTGTTCTTTTAAGGCTTGTGTTTTAAAAAGAACGAAATGGAGAGGTGTTGTAATAAAGATGTTCAACAGTTTATTTTATAACAGAGTTCAGAGCTTAGTTGGTTGCAAACAAGTCTCCTAAGAGGTACAAATCTTGCGGTTACAACGTTTCAACAATAGGGTACAGTTTCCACTGTACTTCCTAACACAGAACCAAGCAGTCGTACTAACTAACTGCTCCAGCAGGTAAATAGCCAACTGTAGGCTTTACCTATCTATTAAGTTAGTTTTCTACTCTAACTTGGACAAAGCCTGTCTTTCACCATGGTTTCTCAAACCCCTAACCAAACTGCTTTCTAAAAGCTCCGAAAGACAGCTTCCCTCCCACCAACCGACAAAACCAACTGAATTATTTTAAAAATCTGAAAGTTTTAAAACAGGTGCATCTCTAACTTCCGCCTCCACGGCAACAGCCTTCACAGGGGCCTGCTGCTCCAACATTCCCCGCCAACCCTCTGTGGCTTGTTAAACATTTTACCATCAAACGTATAGGCAAATAAGCAATAATAAACCATACATTTACCTTGCAACAAACAACACGACTTCATCGCAGATAGGTATTATATTTTTTCCGAAAGGTCAGGAGGGAGGGGGCCGATATAATATCCTTGGGTAGGAGTTCCATAGCCAATGGGCCACCACTGAGAAGGCCCTGTCTCTCTTCCCCACCAAATGCACCTGTGAGGCAGGCAGGATCGAGAGCAGGGCCTCCCCAGATTATCTTAAATTCCTAGCAGGTTCATAGGGAGATATGCATTTGAATAGATAAGCATGCCTGCAAGCCCCACCACACACTCTCTCTCTCTTTCCAAGGCAAGGAGGCACGTTCGTGTCGAGCAGATTTTCGTACAGAGAGGGGGCTTCCAGTTCTGTGTTTCCGAAGAAATGGAAGACATGAAAGAATGGCAGAAATGGTAGAAATGGTAGGAATGAATTCTGTGCACTATTCTACTTCCCAATGTTCTCTAAAACTGGCATTGCTCTGTGAAACAGCCAGATGGAGAAACAGTTTTCAGGAGTTCAATGGCCAAGGTTTCCCCCCCTCATTTTAAAGGGAAATCACCAGGCCGCGGAAGAAGGTAAACTTTTAATAAACGCCACATGTCCGAGTGCCAGCTTGGATCCAGCTCCGAAGCACATCTGATTTTTCAATCAAAGCTTTGGAGATTTACAAGGGTTTTTCTTTGACTGGAGAGAAAGAAAAGTCAAATAAACTTTCTTCGGGATTTGCGGAGGGTTCTGACTATGTGGGTTTGTGTGTGTGTGTGTGTGTGTGTGTGACAGGCATCAGTTCATTATTTAGGTGCCCGCCACGGATGCTTGAAAATTTGCAAACAAAGCCTGCTCCAAAGCCTTGTGCAGCACCTCCCTTGTCATCAGGCATCTTAAAGTGCTTTTGCAGAGGATATAATTACACGTTCGCACCAAAGACAGTTTATCCAGCCTCACTGGCAAAAGTGGAGGGCTGTTGAGTTCTGGCCCATGTGCTTTTGGCAGCCAGCAGCAAACATACGGCCTCAGAGATCTCTGGAGAGCGCCAGCCGATAGGAATGGTTCGGAGTGTGTTTTCTTAGCAAAGTGCGAGAGAGTTATTGGCACGCAGGCTGCAAAGCGGAGTGGAAGTGTGTGCTGGCATCCAAGCAGCCCGCTGCGTCATAGTCTTATCTGATAGGCCAAACTTCAGTAGCTTCCATAAACAAGGCCTGCTTTTTTTTCTTTTCCCTTAAAGCAGCCGACAAAAAAAATATGGGGGGGGGGGGAGAGAACCCTTCTGTCATGAGCCTGGGATTTTTCCCCCCTGAAATTAGAAACTTCGGAGGCATCGGAAAAAGGGCTAGCACCTGTATTTTACATGCAGAAGCTCCCTGGTTTCCTAAAAATTCGTGGATGACCCAAACATTTTGAAACTTGGGGGCCTTGCAGTGGTAAATGTGTCATCTAAGTGTGGCCCTTTTCATCCTGACAGAAAGGTGAGCCTCGGAAGTCCACCCCCCATGAAAGTTGAAAAACCCTTGGGTTTTCAACAGCCACCAGGCCCGGATTAACCCCTTTGGAATTACACCCCCAAACCAACCTCTACCGCACCCCCCCCCCCACTTCCTCTTCCTCGAGGCGCCACGCACCCTCCTTACTTGAGTCAAGGAAGGAGGGCGCGAGGAGGAGTAGGCGGAGGGAAGCCCCACCCCCGGGGCCAGCAGCGACCCGGGGGCGGGGCTTCCCTCTGCCGCCTCCTCCTCGCGGCACGCCCTCCTTCCTTGACTCAAGGAAGGAAGGCGCGAGGAGAAGGCGGAAGGAAGGGAAGCCCCTGGGTCCTCGCGGCATGCCCTCCTTTCTTGACTCAAGGAAGGAGGGCGTGAGGAGGAGGTAGCGGAGGGAAGCCCCACCCCTGGGGCCACTGCCGGGCATGTGCAGCAGGAGGGCGCGAGCACCTCTGCCTCCTCCGCCATGTTCCTGGGTGCCGCGCATGCCCGGCCCCTCACCATTGCCCCCCACCCCCTTGTCAAGGAAGGAGGGCGTGAGGAGGTGGAGGGAAGCCCCCGGGGCCGCTGCCGGGCATGTGCAGCAGGAGGGCGCGAGCACCTCTGCCTCCTCCGCCATGTTCCTGGGTGCCGCGCATGCCCGGCAGCGGCCCCGGGGTGTTCCCTCCACCTCCTCGCGCCCTCCTTCCTTGACAAGGGGTGGGGGCAATGGTGAGGGCACCATTCCTCCTCCCCACCCCCTCTCGCAGCGCTCTCGCCCCGCCCTCTCCCAAGAGAGAGAGAGAGTCATCTCCATGCCACGCGTGTGTTTTTGTTTCAACATTTTTTTTGGTCCATGTGAACTGTGCCCCCCTTGACTTGCATCCCTAGGCCATGGCCTAGGGTGGCCTTATGGGTAATCCAGGCCTGACAGCCACTCTAGATCTTTCCAGGGTACTTTGAATGCGATTTTCCTTTTTCTTGGCAAGGGATTAGACTGGATTGTCCACCGGGGTTCTTCTAACTTTACGATTCTATGAAAAGGAGCATCTTGGCAATAGAACCAATGACCAGGAGAGGTTGTGCAGGTCTCCTCTGGACGTTTTGATAAAGAAACAGGACAGATACCTGCTGGGGTTGCTGTAGCTGGAAATCCTTCATTGAGCAGGTGGTCTACAGGTCACATTGTTCCAACTACTCTACTACTCTTTAGCTCAAACCCAATGGAAGATGAAGAGTTGCTTATCTGACCAATCATGGCCACAAGGGATAAGGAACCTGGGTAGATTTGAAAAAACCCCCCAGGAAAAATGAGAAATCATGGCAAACAGAGAGAGACTGAGATTTATTTATTTATTTATTTATAGTTCAAACTTGCTATACCACCACTCCCCGAGGGCTCAGAGCGGTTTACAGTTTGACATAAAAAATACAGAGCATGCAACAAGACAAACAACATCAACAGGGAATGACAAAACTAACAAGAAGGGGAAGCCAAGCTCGGGCCCATGTGGGTCGGAGCTTTCTAAGGTCAGCTATCAGGCTCGACCGTCGAATGGGAGAAGCCTAGGAGGGTCCCACAGATCGAACAACATCCTCAGGGACTCGAGATCCATACGGTAGCGATCGTCGCAAGCCTGTGGCTCCGGGTTCGCCAGCGTCGGATTATCAAGCCTCCTGGGGTGGGGGTTCATCAATGGGGGAACCCAGCGCCTGAGGTTGGTGTTCCTGAAGGTTCTGGGATGGAACCCTCTGGGTGTTGCAGAGCAGGGCTGGGATTTCCTCTGGCCCCGCCCCCTGCCCCGCCTTCGGCCCCTCCTCTGTTTCATCTGAGGTGGCAGAGGGTTCTTCTGTTGTTTACTAGTCCTCTCACCGTATCTCGGACCGTGCCCCGCGGCGGCCGCCAGCTGTCCATGGCCTCTAGGCGCTCCATCGGGGCACTGGGGGAGGAGCCAGCCTCAGGGCCTCCAGAGTTAGCAGTGATCCCGGTCCCAGGGCCACCGGTGACAGCAGGCCCGTCACCAGCCGGTGGCGGTGCAGCCTGTGGGCTGGTCATAACCATGGGGATCGCTGGTAATTGGTCGGCTCGTCGCCGGGGCCGCTCCCCAGGGGCCCTTGCAAGGACCCCTGAGACGTCAAGCGCTTCCATCAGGGACCCCATCAGGAACCCCGGGGGCAGCGGTATGGCAGTGCTTGTGGCCTCCAGTGAAAAGGCCAGTGGTGGAAAAGCTCCCCAGGGGCCCTTGCAAGGACCCCTGAGACATCAAGCGCCTCCATCAGGGACCCCATCAGGAACCCCGGGGGCAGCGGTATGGCGGTGCTTGTGGCCTCCAGTGAAAAGGCCGGCGGTGGAAAAGCCGGCAGTGGCGGCCTCTCCAGCATGGAGACCATAGGGGGCATGGTCGCAGCCTTTGGGGTGGACGAGGGGGGTGGGCCTAAAGATGCCAAACTGATCAGGGTCGGCGCCATGTTGATACAGCCGGCCAACACCCTCTCCATCGGGGTCGGGGGAGCCCGGTGTCCCAATGCCTTCCACGGACTCCACCACGGCACCGCCACCCGTCCGGCTGATGCTTCACCCCCAGATGGGGGCCGTTCCTCAAGGAGGGGGTCTCCCTCAAGAGGCAGCCAACCATCCTCCAGGAGCCCCTCCCGCGGGGTGCTCCTCGAGGTCTCCGTGCACCTCTCCTCCGCCTGGCTCCTCGGAACCAGGACACTCGGCGGGCCCGAGCGGTAGCTGCACAGGGGGCCAGAAGCAGTCGCCTCACTTGTCTTCCTCTCTACTGGGCCCAGGCGCAGCAGGTCCAGGCATGGCGGGTCCGGCGCTCCGTTGGCCGCCACCTCCCCAGTCCCGGGGCGGGGGTCCAGGCGGCGTGGGCCGTCCGCACTGCAGAGGGATGCCAGCATTGGTCTCAGCTCCTCCATCTCCCTTAGCCAGGCGGCCAGCCACTCGACCAGCCGGCTGAAGCCAAGAAGGAGGTGGGTGAAATCCGGCGGAGCGTCCTGGGTGGTGCCCTGGATGGTGTCGGGAGGGCGATCGCTTGCCTCCCTCTGGGTGAAGTTAGGGGTGGGCGTCTCGGCCTCCTCCAAGCCCAGCCAGGGAACAGGGGACCATGGCGAGCAATTCCGGGGGGACGCTGTGGTCGCTGCGGTCGCTGTTGGTCCAATAGTCCTACTGGAGGCCGCAGCATCCTTCATGCTCGCATGGATCCTGAGAAGCTCAAGGGCAACCTCGGCCTCGGCTTGCAGAGCCTCGAAGAGAAGCGGGGGACTCGCCGGCGCTTCTAACAACGAGCAGGAGATCAAGTTTTCAATCTTCTAGCAAGGATATGGAATGGGTTTTTCCATTATACAGTAAGACCCACTTGAGTTCCGCCGATACTCTCTAGGACAGTGGTTCCCAACCTTTGGTCCTCTAGGTGTTTTGAACTTCAACTCCCAGAAATTCCAGTCAGCTTAACAGCTGTTAGGAATTGTGGAAGCTGAAGTCCAAAACACCAAAGGTTGGGAACCACAGTTCTAGGAGATACTCTCTAGGTCATCCAGCTCAAGTCTATGGTATACTGGGTTCGGAAGTGGGGTAATTTTAGTGTTCAGTCATATCCATGGTTTTGGTAACTTGTTTGGTCAGAAATATCTCTCCCTTGAATATGAGAATCTTTATATATTGGATTCCTTTTCTCCCAGCTCTTAGGATGGTTGAATGAAAAGTAATGTCTCCACCTTCATAACTCCTCAACAGATAGCAGTACTGGTATGAGGAAGGTACTGGCTTGTTCAGTAGACTCCTCTACAGTTCCATTTTGGCGGGCTCTGTGGGGCCTGTGTCGACAGACAGGCCGGAGGAATGGCGGCTTTGGAGTGCCTGCCATCCCTGGATGCGATCCAGGCCTGCAGCGGGAGCATTCGGCTTGATCGTCTTCCGCCTCATATCGCTGACTGCTCCCCCTGCAGGTCTGGAGTGCATCCAGGGACGGCAGGCACTCCATAGCAGGGTGATCAGCTGGGGAACGGCTGGGGGCGAGAGCGGGCGGAGGCCTGCAGCCTCCGATCGCCTGCTGCTCTGCTCTCCTCTGCTGCGGCGGTGGCTGGGCCCACTTTGCCATCCTCTGGGCTGGATCCATTGGGCCATTCCATCTTGGTTCGCACCTTGTCTTTTTGAATTTTATTTTATTTTAGTGGTTTTTATTATTATTTTATAATAATTTTATAATAATATAATAATAAATAATATAATGTTATATTATATCATAATTTCAATATATTATAATGCCTATATGTATACTATAATATAATAATTATGATATTAATACTAATAATATATGAATATTTCTTGATATATTAATATGTTAATATTAATGATGTGTAATATATAGTAAATAAATAAATAAATAAATAAATGTAGATTAGAATGTAGTTCAGCCTTTAGGTGCGTCCCTCCATAATATTTTTTGGCTCTCGTGTGGCCCCTTGGAAAAAATAATTGCCCACCCCTGCCCTAGACTCATGGAGTTGGAAGGGGTCCCATGGGTCATCAAGTTCAACACAATTGCACAGAGTATGGGTTATAAACCAAAGCAAGAAATGAAACATGATCCCAAATCCCTCCGTGTTAGAGTGTTAGACAAAATAGAACCTCGCCCTCATACTAACCCCGTGAACGCCTTACTTAAATCTGAAAAATCTTGGATATTAAGACTAAACACAGAATACCCAAATGGGTTAAACCGGGGTATCAGTGTACAAGCCCTGATTACCTAAAGTGCCTCACCTGAATTACACCCTTTTTAAACCTCCTGATTCAGAGCCTCCCTACCTTTATGGTCACCTCACAGCCTTCTGTGAGGTTAAGCCCTGACGCTTCACATCATTGGTATGTATACCTTTATACTATGAATACTTTTATGGGTTTATACATTTGGTACAACTATGTTTTATATATTCTCTTATAGACAAGGACATCCTGTTATCTATGAAGGCCTTGAGAAAGCCCCGCCTAGGGGCGAAACGTGGTAGTGGCCCCAGGATTTGTGGCATCGCCAGCCCGTCGGCCTAACTCTATCCATTTTGAGTCCCCTTCGGACTTTATTCATGTCCTTGGATGATTGCTGTTAGGCATGTGCAATGCAGGTGTAAATGCATATATTGCATATATTTTTATACCACTGTACCATCAATGCGTTCCTATATGACTTGTATATACTGCTGTATTGCTTGGAATTGACGGTTTGATGCCTTATATGTATGGTGTGTTTATATTATGAATGTTTGCCCTGTTTGCTAAATACATACTGTATACTATTTTGATATTTTGAAGTATACCCTGTTATGTGTATTACTTGCTTTCATCAAGTTCAACAACCTGCTCAACGAAGGATTTCCAGCTACAGCAACCCCTGTCCTGTCTCTTTCTCAAAATGCCCAGAGGAGACTAGGCATGGTTTAGAACCCAAAAATAGGGACTCAAAATCTAATTGGGGGAGATTTGATTAGTAATAGAAAGACTTACAAAAAAATTTCCAAAAATTTCTAAAATGTAACATAATTACTAACGAAATTCGTTAGTAGTTCGTATGCCAGCGCATGCGCATTCCAGATGGTTTTGGCCTACAACTCCCAGAAATCCTAACAGCTGGTAAATTGGCTGGGATTTCTGGGAGTTGTAAACCAAAACTTGAATAAATCACACTGAATTCTAGATGGGACTCTCCAAATAGGAAGGAGGGAGGGAGGAGGGGAGGGAGGGGGTATTCTATTCTTGGAAGCAGCAAAAAGGAGGAGGAGGCCCCCCCTCGCTCCTCGCTGCCTCTCTCTCACCCCGATCCTGAAGGAGTGAGGGCCCAAGTTTGCCCAGGCTGAGAGGAAAAGGAAGAGGCCTGAGGCTGTGAGGAATGGTGGGAGTTGAAGTCCAAAACACCTGGAGGGCTGAAGTTGGCCCGTCATGAAGCCTCTTCAAGGCTTTAGATTCTGGCAGGCAGAAGGGGCAGGAAGGGCCCTTCCACTCCTCCTCCCCTGCCAGGATCTAAAGCGCATCAAGGCTTGGCACGCTTTAGATCCTGTGAGAAACCAACCTAATGTATAATAGAATGAATGCTAACTTATAGAGTAAGTGCCTAAATATTATAAGTAATCCAACTGGTCATATACCTACATTCCATGCACATGCAATAATACAGCAGTAATAACAATGGGTATAAGAAGAGGTAAAATTCAAACCGAAGTATTCTGACTCTGGTCCCTCCTCAAGTGGTGCAAACGGGCTCTTCTCTATGAGCCTGGGATTCTGCAGCAAATCCTCCCCCAATAATATGTATGTGCACGCAGGCAGCAAACGCTGTGCCCGGGCTTTTCCCGGGAGAAACTGCCTCCCGGGCTCATAGAGAAGAGCCATTTGCAGTTTGCACCGCTTGAGGAGGGACCAGAGTCAGAATACTTCGGTTTGAATTTTACCTCTTCTTATACCCATTGTTATTACTGCTGTATTATTGCATGTGCATGGAATGTAGGTATAGGCAGGAGGGGCATGGAAGCCTGGAAAAATGTAAACAGAGAGGGTTACTCAAGAGTAAATCCACAACGGAGGGCACCTCATCCCACGGGCCCTCCTTTGCGGAGTTACTCATGAGTAAACCTCTCTGTTTACGTCCTTTGCAGATTTACTTCTGAGTAAACCTCTCTGTTTACATTTTTCCAGGCTTCCAGCCGAAAGAAGGAGCGAGTTTAGGGCTTGCCTTGCCATAATACTTATTGGCAAGGGAGGTGGGAGGGTGGTGAGAGAGAAGGAGGGTCCCCCCTTTTTCGATGTAATTACGATACTTAAGAAAATCCTGGCCGCCGAAGTTCTATAAAGAAAGTCCACTTCCTGGTTGGCGTTCCAGATGCGGAAATATTCAAAAGTAGCATTTCTTACGAATCCCTTCCGAATCATTTAATTTTCATAACTTTTTTCTCATGCCTAGAGGAGACCTGCGCCACCTCTCGTGGTCATTGCTTCTATTGCCAAGATGCTCCTTCTAAGGTTCAATTGAGATCTACTGTCTTGTAGCATTGATGTTGTGGCTATTTCCCCCTCATGTGCCGATTTGGAGTTCTCAATTTCGGCAGTGCTTCCTCCAACTACGTAAGATAAAGAGCTTGCCAAATTAATGCTTATCAAATAATTTCACAGCACATTATCCTCAATGAATCGCAAATGAGTTGGCTTCCCTGTAGCCAAGCAGCGAGACTGAGCGAGGCACTAAAACTGCATTTTACCCAATCAAAAATAACTGGCATTATATAATCATAACCTCTTCCTTCAAGAAATGGCCCTTCTGAATGACTGTAAAGCATGGGTAATTATAGGCTGAAGTGCACTAAAAATACATCCCGAGCCACACATAACACAAAACTTAACTGACTTGACTTCATCCTAAACCTTTCTGTGTATTTCCCAGCCCACCATTATACTGTATGCTTCGACTCTCTTTATTTAACACAGGCAGCACTTATTTGGGGTGACTTTTTGTAAAAGCAGAACAATATACGAGGGTTGAATGAAAAGTAATGCCTCCACCTGCATTACTTGGGTTTGGATGGGAATATTTTAATAAATGAAACACAGAAATAATCCTTAGAACGTGTTCTTTAACTACCACTATTCACTTTTCCACATAATCACCAGACAATTGGATACATTTTGCCAACAATAATAATAATACACTATATTTATATTCCGCTCTTCTCACCCCGAAGGGGACTCAGAATGGATTACAGGTACACATACTTAGCAGACAATCCCTGCCGTTTTTCACATACACACATATAGACAAACAAAGGCAAATTCTGGCCACCAGGGGGAGCTGACGCACTCTTCATCTCTCAGCATTCACAGCATCCCTTGTTGTTCCTTCCGCATTCCCCAGCGTTCCTGGAGTTCTTTAATGGCCTCATAATTCAGTCAAAATTTGCATCCCCACTTAATGTGGTACCTTTATCTCCTACTTGACAGAAGCAACTGTCTTTCAGGCTGCAAAGGTCAGCAGCAGGCTACACTTAAAAGTCAACATGACGCTGAGACTGCAATTGTATGTTTTTAATTGTTAATTTGTTGTTATATGGTTATTTTTTTGTTTGTTTGCTTGTGTTGTATTGAGGGCAGAGACTGCCTTGTGTAAACCGTCCCGAGTCACCTTCAGGCTGAGAGGGGCAGTATAGAAACATGACAAATAAATAAGTAAACAAGGGTTGGCAGCCATGCATGGGTCCTGGATCAGGGGTCGGACAGTCCACTGCTGTCTGAAGATGCTTACATCCCTGGGTGCCATCGGCACACTACCGGTTCCCGTAAGCTCGGCACTCCAGGGGCCAGGGTGTTATCTCCACTGCCAACAAGGGGCGATACACCACCCCGATCCAGGGGCCATGCTACATGCCCAACACAGAGTTGCAACAAGATAAACACCCAACAACAGCAAGATCAGCTCAAAATACAGAGCAAGATGAATACCAAACAACAGGAAGATAAGCTAATAAATGCAGAGCAATAATACATGCAGGGAGGGTGGGTGGAAAAGCTGATGCAGGCCCAGTGCCTGCTGGTAGGCCTCGGGCAGCCTTAAGTAGGCTGCCTGGGCGGAAGAGAGGGCTGGCCCCAACTCTGAGCCAGGCCAGGGCAGAGCCAGTCCCACCATTGGCCAGCTGGCTCTGGTGGCGGGAAAATCTCCCACCACCCAGGGGGCTTCTGGGGCGAGGACACCCAGCGCCGCAACCTACTCGGCCCGGTAAGTCGGGCCAAGCCATTAGGTACCACATTGGCGGGAAGGTAATGGCGCTGCATGCAGTCATGCTGGCCACATGATCTTGGAGGTGACTACAGACAAGTGTTAGCACCCGGAAATCTATAGGGAAAGAGTATTAACTGATAAGACATTATTTTAATACAGAGAGCATTTCTGAAAAGTAGGAATAAGCAGAATGGTGGGTACTAGAATACAAATGTAATTTTTTGAGTTGATCGAGAATTATTCCTCCAGAGCAGTTTTGATACATATAGAAAGGAAATGGAGTTCTTTGTTAAAATATGGTGGTCGTGTGGTTCTCAATCAAATGTGTTGCTGGAACTGACCAGCTGAGTCAAATTTTTCATTATGTGACAATATTGACTGAAGAAAACAGCAAACAGCTCTGACAAGAATCAATCAGTGTTCTGCAAAGCCCTCACAAAATAAAATACCAACCTGCTGTTAGATCTAAAAGTAAAATAATCAATTCCATTAAATCCAAGTGTGTTAAGATGGTAGAATTGCAGCTGCTGGGGATACAATGCAAATGGAGCTCCTGATATTGAAGAAAACTGGAGATTTTTTGCTTGAGGGACATGAGCGTCTTCCCCTGGAGTGAAGAAACCCTATCTGCCTCAAATCTCTCTCACATTGTGAAACTATCTCTCTGGGTGCTCTGGTGCCAGCTATAGTGGAATACTGCAATGTGAGCATGCCACATTGTCTCTTGGTTTTGATGGCCTCCGGCAATGTCTGCAGCAGTGAAGCATAGTCTTCCCCAGAGACCATGGCACCCTTTCCTAGGAAATCCATCAATACTACTTCATGCTGGTCCCAAAATACTGTGAGCATGACCTTGCCTGCCAAGAGTTGGGCACGAGCCTTCTTTGGAGGCATGATGCTTCCATTGCATCTACTGGACTTTAGTTTTAGGATGTAGCAACCCAGTTCCCTTTTGTGCCTGGGGGGCAGGGGGCAGCATCGGGGGTCCCACTTGCATTAGGGCCAGCTGTGGCTGATGAGGACATGGGAGGAAGGGGATGATGAGTTAGCTGGGCCTTCATCTCCCACAGAGAGCTTGGCCTGGGATGATGGCTGGCCTGATGGTTATGATAGCTGGGAAAATCAGGCCGACACTGAAAGTGCTGACTCCGATAATCAGTATGAGAAACCAGGTGGTTACGGGTCGCAGGAAAGGATCAGGGAAACAGCGGAGGATGAGCCCATGGAAGCTGAAAGGGAGTCTGGCTCTCATGAAGATAGCGACCCAGGTGCTGGGAGGCAAGGACGGAGCTTTGATAGGAGACGGAGCATTGAGTCCAGGAGGAGAGAATGGCACCATAGCCTAGAGCGCCAGAGAAGCGCGAGGTCCCGTAGCACAGATTGGCGCCGCAGCCTAGAGCGTCGGGGGCCTCACCAAGGGAATTAAGTATAGGATACGTGGGAAAGGATCCTCAGTTACTCGGCCACTTCTGATCTGAAGGGAATGAAGTGAGTGAAGATCCACGGAGCCAGGATTGAGGCTCGTGCCATGCCAAAAAGTTTCTTGGGCTTGCTTTCGTGAACTTTGCCTTGTTTGCCTTGCCACAGACCAAGTCTGTTTTTGATCCGCTTTGTTTTGGGGAGCCTTTGCCAAGCTTTTGCCTTTGGATTTACCTAAGAACTCTTTACCTTGTTATTGCAACTTTGATACTTTTATGGACAATTATCCTTTTCAACTGTTTTTTTATTATACAATAAATAGTTAGCTGATTACCGTCTCTGTTTGTGTGATTAAGAGGCCGGGCCGAGACCCTGCATCGTGACATAGGATCATAGTGATGGACCCAGTTTTCATCCTGTGTGATCAGTCTGTTGAAAAAAGTCCTTCTGGTTTCCATGGCACATTATTGTCAAGAGAGCCTGAGAGCGTTCAACTTGTTCCTGCTTCTGGAAAGGCGTGAGCAGCCGGGGGAACGAATGAGCAGGTACTAGGCCAGGCCTGGATTACCCATACGGCCAACTTAGGCCATGGCCTAGGGGCGCAAGCCGAGGGGGGCGCAGATCACGGCCCCCCCCCCAAATATGTTGAAACAAATAAAAATGCTGCCTATTCCTCATCCCAGTCCTGTGGGAGTTTATTGTTATTTTCAAATCTGGAGAGGGGACCACCTGGGAGGGAGGGAAGAAAGGGGAGAGAAGCACGTCCTGAGGGTGGGTCACCTGGAGGGACGGGAGGCTGCTAAAGAGGGCTCAGTCTCGGTTTCTCGGCTCTCAAGGTGGAGGTTTCGAGGCAAAAGGTTCATGGATTGTGCTTGGGGTGAGAGGAGGGGAATCAGGCGCCGCTTCCCCGCATGTTGTGCTCCCTCCTGCCCCTCCCTCACTTGGGCCCCCAGATCCCTCCCTTTCCCCACGTCCGCACCCGCAGAGTTTCCCTCCCTCCCGAAGTTGGGGCGCTCTTTCCCCGTCCCTGCCTTCCTCTTGCCCAGCCCCAACCCTGCGGTCCTCGGAAGGCAGAGCGCGCCGACCTGCCGGGCATCCTTCCCCGTGGCTTCTGTCTCGCAGCCAGCCATCCATTCCTTGCCCACAAGTGTTTGGGTTGTGTGTTTTTTCCTCAAGGGGGGGGGGACGTGATCCCGGTGCTTTTGCTTTTATGTATTTTCTTTAAAAAAAACTTAGAGAAAGTAGCCAAAGGAAAAAGCAGCGGTAGAGGTTGGCTTAAAGGGGGCGTAATTCTAAAGTGTGGCCTAGGGCACAAAAATGTGTTAATCCGGGCCTGTACTAGGCATGGTTAGGATTCGATCAAAATCTTCGTAATTCGGAATAAATTCTGATCAAATTCCTTTTTGAAGCGATTTCAAAGAAGTTTGGGAACCCGGAAGTATCTTTGCCATTTCGAAGCATTTTCCACCATTTCTCTTACGAATCAGTAAGTGAGTCGGAAATTATTCAGCTTTTCAAACTAGTGTGGAAGGATTCCTTTTGGTTCCCTTTCTCTTTGGTGTCAGTCCTGGGCAAGAGCCACTGTTTAACCCAGTTTGGATGGATTCCCATTGGTTCCCTTTCTCTCCCGCATCAGTCCCGGGTGAGAGCCGCTATTTAACCCAATTTGGATGGCTTTCCTTCGGTTCCCTTTTTCTCCCACATCAGTCCTGGGCAAGAGCCACTGTTTAACCCAGTTTGGATGGCTTTCCTTCGATTCCCTTTCTCTCCCACGTCAGTCCTGGGTGAGAGCCACTGTTTAACCAAATTTAGATGGCTTTCCTTCGGTTTCTTTTCTCTTCCGCGTCAGTCCTGGGTGAGAGAAGCAGTTTAACCCAGTTTGGATGCGAATTTCTTCCCTTTGCTTTCCCCCTTCTGGAATAAAACAACTACTTTCAAAGTAAAGACCACCCAATGAAACAGGAAATAACACTTTGAAACCATTAACAAAGGATTCGGAAGTCTCGGAAGTTTTGAAAAGTTTTGAACTTTTTTTCTGTGAAAATCGGAATTGACTTTAGATCCGAACCACTAGCACCCCCTACATCCAAAACTAGTTTTGAACCTTTTTTTATCAAACAAGCCTAGCAGATACCTTATGCATGTGAAGATGGTCTTGGATTATTTTTTCCATTTTGGGTTAGGTGATGAATGGCTACATGGAAATTTTCCAAAATGGCGACCTCCACTTGGTGGTTGGTATGTTCATCAATAGCAGAGTGGGGTTGCCTCGGAATTGTTGTTCCTACCGAAGTCCAACCACATATGAGTTGACAATGCCAGTTCTTGACTACATCATATGATGGGGAATCATCACCATAAACCTCTTTCATCTCATTGAACATCTCCTTTGGTGTGCGGCCTTTCAAGTAATGGAACTTGAGGACTGCTCTGTATTCCACTGGGTCCATTCTCAAACCCCACACCACTTCAGCACCTGTAAAATCAAGACCATTATCGGTTCTGAGTTGTAAATTGGCATGTAACCTATAGAGACTTGTATCATTACACATGTGTAGTTTCGCCATCCTGTGATAAATAAAAGTGGGACATTTTTAATGAATGCCCCTCATACCAAGATCCCATAGAATGGTACCTTAAACGGTTCCGACCCAGGGCATCTGTCCAAATGTATCTCCTCTATGTCCCACCTCGGAGTTTAAGATCTTCTGGGGAGGCTCTTCTCTTGGCCCCAATCTTGGCCCCGCCTTTTTCCACAAATGTGCTTGGCAGGGATGAGGGACAGGGCCTTCTCGGTGGTGGCCCCTGCTCCCCGGTGAAATTAGGTTATTGTCTTCCCTCTTCTCCTTCAGAAAACGTTGAAAACGTGGATATGGGACCAAGCCTTTGGGTGATTATGCTGACAATGACAGTGATGACAATTGCTATGGTAATGGACTATGGACAAGCTTGATGGAATCTCCAACCACAGAATTTGTCTAGATAAGTCCACAGGGCTGTTATATTTAAGCATATTTTTAATTTAATTGACTTAATGCTTTAACTGTATGTAATGATTGATTTTTATTATGTATTTTGTTGTGTGTACATGAGGGACAGGGCCTTTTCAGTGGTGGCTCCTCGGCTTTGGAATGCCCTCCCTAGTGACATCAGATCGCCTCCCTCCCTCCTGACATTTTGCAAGAAAGTCAAGACTTGGCTGTTTGAGCAGGCATTTGCTGATGAAATATAATGGTTTAATTAGATATATGGAATGACGATGATGTGACGGAAAGTGATTTCAACGTGACTCTGAGACTGTAATTGTATGTTTTAATTGCTAATTGTTGTGTTATATGGTTATTGTTTGTTTTGTTTTGCTCGTGTTTTGATTGGAGGGCAGAGACTGCCTTGTGTAAACCGCCCCGAGGCACCTTCGGGCTGAGAGGGGCGGTATAGAAATTATTTATTTATTTATTTATTTATTATTTCGCATTTGTCTGTCCCCCCCAACGGCTCGGGCGACTTACAACAGTTCGTAAAATACAATTGTCAAATAACTCATAAACCACAGTAATACCATTAAGATGGAATTAGAGTTAGAACAGTTGAAGCAACAAATGGAGTCGCAGTGGGCTGACAGCTAGGCGGTGCGAGCTACAGTTTAGCTAACTCCGAAGGCTTGTTGGAACAGCAATGTCTTAACTGCTCTCCTGAACGGGAGGAGGCCCTGGGTGGCACGGATGCCGGTGGGCAGTGCGTTCCACATGGTAGGGGCTGCAACAGAGAAAGCCCGGTGGCGGGTTGCGGACAGATGGTAGGTCCTCACATTTGGGATGACCAGGAGGTTTAGCTCTTCGGAGCGCAGTGATCTGGTGGGATGATATGGGACAAGGCGGTCCAGCAGGTACACTGGCCCCAGACCATGTAAGGCCTTAAAAGTCAGGACTAACAATTTGAAGGCAATCCGGCATTCAATTGGGAGCCAGTGCAGTTTGCGCAGGATTGGCGTGATGTGGTGGCCAATCGGGACCCCTGCCAGGAGTCCCGCTGCAGCGTTCTGCACCAGCTTGAGTCTCCGGATTACCGACAGAGGAAGGCCAATGTAAAGAGCGTTACAGTAGTCCAGCCTCGAGATGACCGTGGCTTGGATCACTGTGGCTAAGTCGTGCCGGGACAAATAGGGGGCCAGCTTCCTCGCCTGGCGAAGATGGAAAAATGCTACCCTGCTGGCGCTGGAGACGTGGGCCTCCATCGACAACAGGGGGTCCAAGGTTACTCTAAGCTCTTAACAGAGGGCGACGGACATAATGTCACGCCGTCCAGGGTTGGAAGCTGAACATCCCTACAGCCCGGAGGACCCAGCCACAGGATCTCCCGTCTTTGCCGGTTCACCTTCAACCTACTGGCTCGCAGCCATCCAGTGACGGCCTCAAGGCTACGATGGAAATTATCGGGTACGGATTCGAGGCTGCCCTCCATCTTCAAGATAAGCTGGGTGTCATCAGCGTACTGATGGCACACCAGCCCAAAACTACGCACCAGCTGGGCAAGTGGTCGCATATAGATGTTAAATAAGAGGGGGGGGGAGAATAGCCCCCTGAGGAACCCAAAGAAGCGGGAAACCCCCGGAGACATCCTTGCCCCTCCTCACTCGTTGTAGCCGGTTCCGGAGGAAGAAGGTCACCCAATTAAGGGCTGTCCCCCTAACTCTGGCCTTGGCAAGGCGGTGAGTCAATAGATCATAATCGACTGTATCAAACGCCGCTGTGAGGTCAATAACACGAGCAGTGCCGATCCGCCCTGATCCAGCTGGCAGCGCAACTCATCCGAGATGGAGACCAGGACCGTCTCCGTCCCATGCCCCGGACGGAAGCCGGACTGGAAGGGGTAATGTGATAAATAAATAAATAAATACATGGAGGCATCGAATCATTGCCAGCTGGAAGCCACCCTGAGTCCTTCCCCCCCTTCCCCAAGGGGTTGAGAAGGGCAGGGTAAAAATATCTGAAATAAATAAATAAATACCATAGCAATAAATGTGGGAGCATAACACTTTATCTATGTGGTCAAAAACATCCCGAGTTTCATTTCCAAATCTAGGTCTAGCCGAGAGATTTGTTGGAGCCCCGTTGCTCCAATATGCCCCAGACATGCAAGCCATATTCAGGGAAGGGGGGTTCTCCATCTTCCCCTATCCCAGTAACCTACCACTCTAATCCAAGGGATAACTTTGTAGTTTAAATAATGAGGACAGAAAATAAAAGATGACTCATACCCAATTAAGACTCTCAAACATCTCAAAGGCTTTCATCTTTTTTTGGCTCAATGTATGCCAAGCTGCACATCATCATAGGCTTCACAATCTCCCCATAATTGATATATTATCATGTCAGCTTCATCCTCCAAAATATGGAAACCAAATGTGAATCCCATTACTAGAACCTAATTGCATCTCTTTGGTCGAATGGTTACTTTAAGAGTTATTGACACGTTCCTCATATACTGGCAGGCTGGTGGGGTCTACATTGGATTCATGTCTGAGTGCATTAGGCGGTTAAGGGTTTGAAAGAGGAAGTGCTGAACTTGGATAGTTTCAAAAGTCTTGCTTGCGAAGGAGGGAAGAAAAGACAGACAGGCCGACAAACTTGCTGAAGGTAATGAGCAATCTCGATTATGCATGTTTTATTCAGATGTTGGCAAGGGAATTGTCTGTAATGCTTTTAGGCAAAGGGTTTTAATGACTGTGTCATACACAGAGCAGTCAGAAAGACGGAGTATTTTTGTGACGTTGCCTCCCCATTGTATTTATCCCCCAAGAAACCCAAAGACAATGGACATGTTGCTTTGAAAAATGTGAAAACAAAATCACACACTTGTTACTCAGTTTCTAAAAAGCAGGAAAAAGTCGCATTAGTGATAGCAAAAGTAAAGAAAATAAATTACAACACAATATCATCGCAATTTAAGTATCTTGTCTTTCAAAAGGCCTTCTTCATACGAGGTGTACGAGTAATAAATGACCATGATATTTCTCTCCATAGAATGCAAACGCAAACCCATGGATACAATGTTACAAACAAAGAATGTCGACCTTTGCTGTTGAGGTTTATCCTACATATTTCTAGATTGCAATAGTTAACTTTAGGGGTGGATATCTCTGGTCATTATCCGTAGAAAACTGTTATTATTTCGTATTAAAATCAATTTAGACCCTAATTCAACCCACGGCCAGCAACCTAATTCAACCGCGGCCAGTGACATTTCTAAATCGAAACCGGGTCCGCCATTTCCATAAAGGGCGCGTTATTATGTCGTCTTTATTTCCACCCTTTCTTACCTTTAACCCGCATTGGTTCTCAGCTGGCGAGAGAGAGTGGAGGCGCTGTCCTCCACGCTCCCTCGCCAGCTAACAACCAACGCGGGCTATCTTTAACCCGTGTTTGTTCTCAGCAGGCGAGGGGGCGTGGAGGGCATGCACTCCATCCCTCTTCACCAGCTGAAAATCAACCCGCGTTAGAGATATTGTGGGTTGATTCTGAGTTGGCGAGGGAGCGTGGATATCTCTAACATCCCCTGCGCACTGCGTATGCGTGGCACCAATAACGAAATAATAACAAATTTCATAAATAAAAACGAATCAATTTTGAAATTTCCCCAAAATTTTCAGAACACTTTCTATTTCGAAATAATAGCGACTCCGCCCCCTGCCCCACGAGTTTAGAAACAAATATTTTATGGATCAACCAGCCCTAGTTGACTTCTATATTTTGGATGATTGATTGATTGATTGATTTACTATATTTCTATACTGCCAATCTCAGCCCGGGGGCGACTCATGGCGGTTTACAAAGCGGCACAATTCGATACCCACAACAATATAAAAGCAGCTAAAACATTTAAACATAGATAAAGTGTCAATTACATAATAACATCCATTCCTCCCACCCAAAGCTCTCCTCCACTGTGATTGGGGGAGGACTGTTTCTGAGACTCCAAACAGGGAGGGGAGAGCAAGTGTGGTGCACATGTGCAGGTGAGGGAGAGCATGTGAGGCTGGAGAGAGGCTCACACCAGCGAGTCCCTTCAAGGCATGGGGGTTTTGTGTGGAAAGTTTGCCCAATTCTGTCTTGGTGGGGTTCAGAATGCTCCATAGCGCTCTCCGGATGTAGGTAAACTACAACTCCAGAACACAAGATCAATGCCCACCAAACCCTTCCAGGATTTTCTGTTGGTCATGGGAGTTCTGTGTGCCAAGTTTGGTTCAATTCCATTGTTGGGTTCAGAATGCTCTTTGATTGTAGGTGAACTGCAAATCCCAGCAACTACAACTCCCAAATGTCAAGGTCTATTTCCCCAAACTCCACACGTGTTGACATTTGGGCATATTGAGTATTCATGCCAAGTTTGGTCCAGATCCATCATTGTTTGAGTCCACAGTGCTCTCCGGATGTAGGCAAACTACAACTCCAGAACACAAGGTCAATGCCCACCAAACCCTTCCAGGATTTTCTGTTGGTCATGGGAGTTCTAGTCTCCTCTCGCCAGCTGAGAGCTGAGGCGGGTTATCTTTAACCTGCCTCAGCTCTCAACTGGCGAGAGGAGACTGGAGGCCAGCAGCACCCTCCACTCCCCTCTTGCCACCTGACAACCAAATGAGGGTTAAAGATAACCTCCATTTGGTTGTCAGGTGGCAAGAGGGGAGTGGAAGGCATGCACACCATCCCTCCTCACCTGCTGAGAATCAACCCGCGTTAGAGATATTGCGGGTTGATTCTGAGCTGGCGAGGGGGTGTGGAGGTGGGCATCCCCTGTGCACTGCACATGCGTGGCAGCAATAACGAAATAATAACGAATTTCGTTATTTATTACATTACAATTTTGAAAATTTTACAACACTTTTCGGAACACTTTCTGTTTCGAAACAACAGCGGCAATTCCCCCCCCCCAAACAAGTTTAGAAATACATTTTTTTATGGATCAACCACCCCTAGTATTAAAGGGTCACAGAAGGTTGAGAACCACTGACTTAGATAGTTCAGTCCATCACTGATCAATGAAATTGAAAATTGGTAAAGGTTTTGAACAAAAAGCATTTGGTGACGTTGAAGCTTTCAGTTCTACTATTACATCGGATTCTTTGGGATACATTAAAGCAAGAGGATTGCATTGTCTTCCTGTTCCTGAAAGTGAAATGAACAGAAATGATTTTTTCCCCCCTGCAGCAAAACGAGAGACAAAGACAGACAGAGGTTGGCTTAGTTCCAGTCCAGTTTAACTGGTTGATTCTTGCATATTAACTTCACGTTCCCAGTTAGGCCTCGCATGTCCCTCTCTTCTCTCCATTCTCCCCCCACTTTGCCTTTTCTCTTGACTATTGAAAGGGACGGCATTTGCTTGGGTGTCTGACACAGCCCAGAAAAAGCCTCTGCACTTTTATGATCGCTTTGTTTACAAGTGTATCTCGCACAAAGGCCCGGCGCTTAATTTTATGGCAGGGCAAAACAGCTAATCTGTTTTGACATGCTATCTGAAAAAGGCACTCCAACAAGTATAGCGACTAACTCATCCATAAGTCATTTCTTTTATACACATGTACTGGTGTGTCCCAGGGAAAAAAGAGTTATATCGGCGGCGGGAGTTTGAATGATAATGGTCATTAATATGGCGAATTGAGGGTCACGATATTCATCCTACATATCAAATCCCTCTTTCAATGGGAACACTCCCATCAGCTGTCAGATTCCATTAAATATATCCCATAGACCCAGTGGCCAGCTGACAGTAGAAAAACTCCAAACCATACTCCCACTATTAGCATTATAAAATGTGAAATCAGCTGGAAGGAATGATAGCAGAGCGGAGGACAGAGCGGGGAGAAATGATCAGCGAGGCCTGTTGTGTCTTTTGAAACACAAACCCAAACAGTTAAAATACGCCCCTATAAAATCTCAGGGAAGAACAACACCTCCATACAAAGGTTGCCGCATTGTGTCCTCCCTTCGTACCCAATTCCCAACCTTTACTCTTTTTTTCCACCCTCTTTTTCTCGTTCCCCCTCTCTTTTACCTTCTGTTAATGAGAGATTTGCATACATGTTTCATGAGGTTAATGCAATGCATAAAGCAAACAGTTTATTAAGCAACATCTGTGCTGTTTGGTATCAGATAATGCGGCGTTGTTTCCAAGTCACTGAAATATAACCCCCGTCATAAGGTTGGGGTTGTTAAAATCCTTGTTTTGCAAAGGCTGTGATCACATCTGACATTTTTAGCAGATGCCACAACAAAGAGAAATAGAGGATTCCTCGATGCAACTTTTTACACATTGGGTTGTTGTCTGTTTACCGGGCTGTATGACCATGTTCCAGAAGCATTTTCTCCTGACGTTTCACCTGCATCTATGGCAGGCATCCTCAGAAATTGTGAGGTCTGTTGGACACTAAGAAAATTGGATTTATATACGAGGGTTGAATGAAAAGTAATGCCTCCACCTTCGTTACTTGGGTTTGGATGGGAATATTTTAATAAATCAAACACAGAAATAATCCTTAGAATCTGCTCTTCAACTACCACTATTCACTTTTCCACATAATCACCAGACAATTGGATACATTTCTGCCAACAATGAACACGTTTTCTGAAGCCATCACAGAAGAAGTCGACACTCTGTTTCTGCAACCAGCGTCAGCATCCTGGGTACCCATTGTGCACAGATCTTCTGATAGCCAAGCAGAGCAATAATGTGTACCACATGTTCATGTGAAATGCCGATTATGCTTGAAATTTCTCTCTGAGTGATACGATGATCATCCCGAATCAATCTGTCAACCTCTTGCTTGTGAAACTCGGTGGTTGCTGTCACAGGACATCCAACTCTTTGTTTGTCATGCAAGTCAGATGTTCCCACCTCAACATCTTTCAACTTACTCACCCAACTATGCACAGTATTCACATCAACACAATCACCATAAACAGCTTGCATTCTCTGATGAATCTCCTTTGGGGTGACACCTTCTGCTGTCAATAATTCAATGACATTGCTTAAGTCACATTGACCGACCATCTGCACAGGGTTCCATACTTCACACTTCAACAACACAACCATTCAATTCTAAGGCTTCCCACCAAAATGGAACTGTAGAGGAGAGTCTACTGAACAAGCCAGTACCTGCCGCATACCAGTACTGCCATCTGTTGAGGAGTTACGAAGGCGGAGGCATTACTTTTCATTCAACCCTTGAATAGGTTCACTCCAAACTGTGCTAAGGCTTCCTGCCAAAATGGAACTGTAGAGGAGAGTCTACTGAAGAAGCCAGTACCTGCCACATATCAGTACTGCCATTTGCTGAGGAGTTACAAGGCTGGAGGCATTACTTTTCACTCAACCCTTGTATCTGTGGAATGTCCAGAGTAGGAGAAAGAACTATTGTCTGTTTGAGGTAGGTGTGAATGTAGCAATTGGCCACCTTGATTAGCATTTAATGGCATTGCAGTTTCCAAGGTTTGGCTTATTATTGCCTGGAGGAATCATTTGTTGGGAGGTGATTTGTTGGTCCTGATTGTTTCTTGTCTGGAATTCCCCTGTTTTTGAGTGTTGTTCTTTATTTACTGTTATGATTTCTAATACTGGTAGCCAGATTAAAACACACAACAACCCAGTGATTCCGGAAAACACACAAAACAGTTTGGGAAACATACAACAACCCAATGATTCCGGCCATGAAAGCCGTCGGCAATACATTTTTACACATTGGCATTAAGGAAGAAATAGCGAAGGCAACAGTAGGAACTTTTAACACAAATCGCATCACCGTTTTGAATCACCGCTTGGCTTACTGCAAGATGCATGCAGTCGTATGGAATCTGTTACGGCTTAAAGTGGTACTTCCCCATCATTTCATTTCTCCTTTTCATGCTGTCGAAGGATTTCACTTTTTTTTCACGGCCTCAAAAATCATATTTAAGTGGCCAAAAGGAGGGGGAACACAACAACCCACAACTTATTCCTGTTGCATAAAGCAGAATACGGAGGTGTGGAGGGAGATTCTCCACACTGCTACAATTTCATCCTGATATTGCCTCCATATGGGCCTATTTTAAGACAAAAAAGCAACCCTGAAACCCTATGAGACCAATAATTTTTAATGAAACTTGGCTTAGCTCTTTAAGCAGGTCAAGCAGATAAAAATTCGGCTGATGTATTCCGTCACAAGTTTTCCCCCCCCCTCCTTCTTTCATATGTACCTTTTTTTCCCCCATGGCAAGGATTAAAGAAAATGTCGTTCCAATTAAATCTGGACTTAATGGAGATATGTTTTATATTATCAATTCTGCCAAGCGGTGAAGTGATGGGAAGCATTATCCTTTCGAACATATGGGTCAGGCGGCAAACTCAAACTCACTTACTTGAAACAGGGTCTGCCCAAAAACAATGGAAGAAATGCTTCAAATAAATGGAGTGGGGGGCTAGCATGTTGGGTGATTTTGTTTTGCTCAAAAAAAAATACAGTTTGCATACGTCGAACATTATTTGTTTATTTATTTATTATTTGGTCTTGTATGCCGCCATTTCCCGAGGGCTCGGAGGGGCTCACAGTCCCCATAAAAGAAGATAAAACAGAGATAAAACATCAATTTAAACTAAATCAGAGTTTCAAATTTCAACAATCAAATGCTAACCGAAATAGATAGGTTTTGCACGCCCTGCGGAAAGATGGCAAATCTTGCAAGGCACGAACTTCAGTTGGCAAGGCATTCCAAATGGATGGCGCCACAACAGAAAAGGCGCTGTGCCGAGTAGATGTTAAATGGATTGTTCTGAATCCAGGCACTTCGAGAAGGTTCAGATCTTCAGAACGGAGTGATCTCTGGGGTTGGTAGGGGGCGAGACGGCCCATCAGATACATCGGTCCCAGACCATACAAGGCCTTGAATGTTAACATCATCACCTTGAAAGTGATCCGGTGCTCGACCGGAAGCCAATGAAGCTGCTGAAGGATGGGAGTTATGTGACATCTTACTGGCACCCCAGCGGGGAAGTCGCGCAGCGGCAATCTGGACGAGCTTAAGTTTCCGGATCACAGACAAGGGCAGGCCAATGTAAAGGGCATTACAGTAGTCTAGTCTCGAGATGACCGTGGCTTGGATCACCATGGCTAGGTCGTCTCTAGACAGATAGGGGGCTCGCCGCCTAGCCTGCTGCAGATGGAAAAAGGCGGTTTTGCTAACAGTAGAGACCTGAGACTCCATTGTCAGCAAAGGGTCTAAGACAACCCCAAGGCTCTTTACTTAAAGTGACGGGCGTAGTGCCTCGCCTTCCAGGGTAGGCAGCTGGACCACCCCACTATCCAGTCGACCCAGTCACAGTATCTCCGTCTTTGCTGGATTCACCCTCAATCTGCTGGCACGCAGCCATCCAGTAACGGCTTCAAGGCATTGATGGAAATTTGCGGGTACGGAGTCTGGTCGCCCTTCCATCTTCAGAACATTATTTATCTATTGTGTCAGGAGAGAACCAAACAGTTGTATTGTATTAAAACACACACACAAACACACACAAAGTTTGAAAACTTGGCATTATACTAAATGTCCTTTCACCAGTAGCTGGCCACTTGGAGTGCCTCTGGTGCTGCTATAAGAAGGTCCTCCATTGTGCATGTGGCAAGGCTCAGGTTGCATTGCAGTAGGTGGTCTGTGGTTTGCTCTTCTCCACACTCGCATGTCGTGGACTCCACTTTGTGGCCCCATTTCTTAAGGTTGGCTCTGCGTCTCGTGGTCCCAGAGCGCAGTATGTTCAGCAATTTCCAAGTCGCCCAGTCTTCTTTGTGCCCAGGAAGGAATCTCTCATTTGGTATCAAACATGGCTAAAGGTTATGGGTTTTAGCCTGCCACTTTTGGACTCTGGCTTGCTGAGGTGTTCCAGAGAGTGTCTCTGTAGATCTTAGAAAATTATTTCTTGATTTAAGGCATTGGCATGCTGGCTTATATCCAAACAGGGAATGGGTCGGAGATGTCACTGCCTTCGTGCTACTTCCTGGCGGATATCAGGCGGTGCAATACTGGCTAAATGGTGTAATTTCTCCAGTGCTGTAGGGCACAGACAACCCATGATAATGCGGCATGTCTCATTAAGAGACACATCCACTGTTTTAGCATGGTGATATGTGTTTCACACTGGGCATGCGTACTCAGCAGCAGAGTAGCAAAACGCAAGGGCAGATTTCTTCACTGTATCTGGTTGTGATCCCCAGGTTGTGCCAATCAGCTTTCGTATGATATGTTTCTAGCACCCACTTTTTGCTTAATATTCAGGCATACTGTAGAAGGGACCAGATATGTCGAACCTGTGAGTCTGCCAATTTTGAAAATTTATAATCAAATTAAATATATTAGTAATAATCAATCATTATATAAATGAGCATACTCAATTACCAGCAGTTAGTTCAATAGTACCTAAGGAAGTGAACTGTGAGGTGAGAAACTGAGGTAGGAGTGTGGAAAAGTTGCTCTTTGGATGACAGTTTTCATAATCGTGCAAGCATCAAAAACAGTCCATATTAGATAGAAATGGTAAAGTATTTCTAATCATGGAGAAAATACTGTTTGATGAATGTGTTGTATATTGATAGTACCTGGGTAGTGACTGTGAATGTCATGATGCAATACCTAAGAGGGTATAGTAATGAGTCAGTTTCCCTTACTGAGGACCTATCCGCAGGTATCTATATAAGGAGGATGAAACAATCCATCTTTTTCTCTCCTGTGTGACTCAGTGTATCTGCCTATGTTGTATGCGACTTTTTGATTACTCTAATTGTTTGCAAGTATAAGACTAAAAATGAATCTGCGTATCCTGTTTGTACATGTTTGTATAAATTGCAATGGTGAAGATTAAAGCCTCCTGATATTCTGGATGAAAACCTGAATCAGTGAGTTTACTAAACAGTGTATACATAAGGTCAGATCCTAGCAGTTGGACTTTGCTGATAGACGGGCTCAAGTTGTGAAAGGACTCTGCTATATTTTTGCTTCCTTCTTGGACACTTGCTATCCAGGTTACAGCGGACCAGGGAGGTCGTGTTTAGGAAATTATAAATTACTTCACGAACCAGCACATCCTGCAACAGTTCACTGGGGGCCCTTCCACACAGCCCTATATCCCAGAATATTGAGGCAGAAAATCCCACATTGTCTGACTGTGGACTCAGATAACCCAGTTCAAAGCAGACATTGTGGGATTTCCTGCCTTGATATTCTGGAATATAGGGCTGTATCGAAGGGTCCTTCGTGAAATTCTGTGAGCTGAAGCAAAAGAAGGAACTTTTCCAACTTCTCAACCAGACCTATAGACACATACGCTGTCATATAATAGGCCTGGTTAGGTTCGTCGGTATGCTCGTAAAATCGAAATGAATTCGGATTAAATTCACTTTGAAATGGTTATGAAGCGATGTAAGCAACCTGGAAGTGAATTTTCCATTTCGAACCCACTGCCGCCATTTTCGGAAAGGAATCGGCAGGTTTCCCTTCCCTGGCCTTCCCTGCCATGTGCACTTCTGACGCGGAGGGAAGGCATCTACATCCACGGCTGTTGCCCAGTTCTGACACGGAGGGAAGGCATCCATGTAAAAAGTGGGTTAAACATGCGTGCCCGCCATTAACGAAGCCATTCTGAATTTTCAGAATTAATTTGGGGAATTCTGAATTTTTTGGGGAAAATTTTGGAAGTCAATCAGATTTGAATCGCCAGCGTCCCCTACATCCAGAACGTGTTTTGAACCATTTTTAATCAACCAGGTCTACCATATAATATGACAGTGTAGATCCAACAATAGCTGGCATTTGTAAAGGACCTTCAGGAGCAAAGCATCAGAACAACTAGGCCATACAAAGCAACTAGACCAGTGGTTCTCAACCTGTGGGTCCTCAGATGTTTTGGCCTTCAAGTCCCAGACATCCTAACAGCTGATATACTGGCTGGGATTTCTGGGAATTGTAGGCCAAAATACCTGGAGACCCACAGGTTGAGAATCACCAAACTAGACCAGTAAAAGGATTTATTTATTTATTTATTTGGTTTTATATTCCGCTCCTCCCTGCAGGCTCAGGGCGGATCACAGCGACATTTGATAAAAACATCGAGATACAACAATTGTTAAAAGACCACAAGGGTTACAAATTCTTAAAACTCAACACATGGTCATACAATACATTTCTGGAATTAGCCAAAAGCGAGTACGAAGAGGGCAGTCTTGCACGCTCTCCGGAAAGGAACAAGCTCTCGGAACGCGTGGGTGTCGGGTGGAAGAGAGTTCCACAGCATAGGGGCCACAACAGAAAAGGCACGCTGCCTGGTTGTGGACAAGTGGCAGGAGTGGATTGATGGGATTTCTAACAGGTTCTGCTCCTCTGAGTGCAGTGATCTCGGGGGAACATACGGGGTAAGGCGGTCCCTCAGGTACACAGGCCCTAGACTGTATAAGACCTTAAAGGTCAAAACCAACACCTTGAAGGCAATTCGGTACTCGATAGGAAGCCAGTGCAGTTGCCGTGGGATGGGAGTGCTATGCTCCCTCACCGGTGCTCCCACCAGTAAGCGAGCAGCGGCATTCTGCACTAACTTGAGTTTCTGAATTGTCTACAAAGGAAGGCCCACGTAGAGGGCGTTACAGTAGTCCAGCCTCGAGATGACCGTCGCTTGGATCTCCGTGGCCAGGTCTTCCCTGGACAGGTAGGGTGCCAGTCGCATAGCCTGTCGGAGATGGAAAAATGATGCTTTGCTGACCATGGAGACCTGGGTCTCCATGGACAGCAAAGGGTCCAGATGAACATCTAGACTCTTAACGAGGGATGGTGGGCTAAGTTGCTCGCCATCCAGGGTAGGCAACCGGCACTAGTCCAGCCCAGGGCGACCGGGCCACAAGATCTCCGTCTTCGACGGATTTACCTTCAGCCGGCTGGAACGCAGCCATCCAGTCATGGCTTCAAGGCAGTGCTGGAAACAATCGGGTACGGCGTCCGGCCTGCCGCCCATTCTCAGCAGAAGCTGGGTGTCATCAGCGTACTGATAACACTCCAGACCAAAGTCGCGGGCCAGCTTGGTCAGGGGGCGCATTTAAATGTTGAATAATAAAGGAGAGAGGATGGCCTCCTGGGGGACCCCACAAGTTAATGGGAGCCTCCCAGAGACCTCCTCTCCCCTCTCCACACGTTGTCCCCGGTCCTGGAGGAAGGAGGCCACCCATTTAAGGGCAGTCCCCATAACCCCAGTTATGGCTAAACGGTGGGTCAACAATGCGTGGTCTACTGTATCAAATGCTGCTGTTAGATCTAACAAAACAAGCAGGGCTGATCCACCCTGGTCCAGCTGGCGGATGTGTATTAAGAGAACCTTCAAGAACAAGTCAATCATAAAAAGTAATTTCTCTGACCTGCAATCCAGACCCATGGCCAGAGATTGTGTATTGAGACTTAATTTGCACTCAAGTTAACTCAACTGGGAGGAAAGGAGAAGGCTTGGGGGACAGGGGATGAGGGACGTAATCTTGCCCTTTCCAGTAGGCTCAGGCAAAAGCAAACTGCTGCAATGTCTTCTAGCTTATGTTTTCCTGGTGTGTCCTGGCCATATATATTCCAATTTCTTATTGTGAAATGTCAGATGATATGATAGATATTGGATTTCTGATTAAATGACAGAAATTCTTTTGAATCTCTCATCTGCAGGTATAAATCAAAGCATGCCAATTTCATGCAAATGCCTGCCCCTTTTTTTGTGTTTTTACCTAGTGATGTATTTACACAATATTTGGTGCCCAAGCTAGGCCAAGATCCAATGTCCATGATGCCCGAGAGAAAAGGTATGTCTGACTTTCTGCATAGTGGTTCCTTCCTTCCTCTTTCATTTGTATTGGTCTGGTTTCAATGAAACGTTTTACTGTTTTCTCGTTTAAATTTATAAACCAAAAAGTAATATTTTACGAATGTATGCATATGCTTTCAAGTCGCCCATCAACGTATGGCAGTCCCATGGATTTCATAGGGTTTACTTAGGCAAGGGAAACTCAAAGGTGGTTTTTGCCAGTTCCTTCCTCTAAAATATAGCCTACAGCATCTGGCTTTCATTGGCTCACAACTTATAAAGAACTTTAAATAAGTGAGCAAATAAAATGTGGACATTCAAGTGTCAGTCTTCCAATTCTTACTATGTCAATGTAGGCATTATTGTTTTATCTTTTGTACACTGTATAAATCACATCTATCTAGGGTAAGTGAAGAGCTGAATTGCCACCTTTACTCCTGTTTTGGACAGCTTTAGAAAGAGACAAAGTGTTCTTTTGGTGGTGGGTGGCACTCAAACTACTTGGTACTTTGGGAATGCCCTTTCCCTGCCTACATAGTGGGTGGGGAAAGGTAATTGCCTCCTCCCACGAAGGGAGGCGATTGGTTCCCTGGATGGAACCTTCTGGGGAATGGGCAGAGTCTGCCTAGGATATTGGGGCAGCCTCCTGCTTTATTCCTCTTTGAGGTGTTGACTCACCACTCCCACCCACTTGACAGTATAGTGGTAGCCTTAGGGGGCCGGGTAGGAATCCCCCCCCTATGTTCTAGGTGGGTGTCGCCTACCCTATACTGTTATTAGGGGCTAGCTGGGATTTATTCCCAAGCAGAGAAGGAGGTGCGGACTCGCCTCCACACTTTCCCCGCACCTCTGTGCCATCCCGTGTTGAATATAATGCGGGATAGCACTGCGGGGGAAGGTAGGTGTGTGTGTGTGCCTTGCATCCACACACACTTCCTTTCCTCGCACCCCAGAGCCATCCCGTGTTAAATATAATGTGGGATAGCACTGAGGGGGCGGGGGGAGGTAGATGTGTGTGTGTGTGCCCTGCATCCACACACACTTCCTTTCCCCGCACCCCAGAGCCATCCCGTGTTAAATATAATGTGGGATAGCACTGAGGGGGCGGGGGAAGGTAGGTGTGTGTGTGTGCCCTGCATCCACACACACTGCCTTTCCCCGCACCTCAGAGCCATCCCATGTTAAATTTAATCCCGATGCTTCTGAGCTGGGGGAGAGAGAAGGGGAGAGAGAAGGGCTTCTTTGCCCTCCATTCTTCCCTCCCACCTGGCATAAGGAATAATAACAAAAATTCATTATTAATTACGTTTCAATAACGAAAAAAAGTCAAAAAATTTTGTAACAATTTCTATAACAACCCAGAGAGAGCCGCCCCCCCCCCCCAACGAGTTTAGAAGCAATTTTTTTATGGATCAACCACCCCTACTAGCTACTCATTGGGAACTGGAGACTTGATAACACAAGAGAGTTGTGCAGTCCAGAGATGAAACCCAACAATACCGGATGACCCATGTGGTATCTTCCAACTCAATGATTCCACAAACGTTCCTAGTTTAAGCGTCCAAATTAACTTCCCATTATGCTGTATTGTAGTGTCACCTTAGTCCATTAGGAGACATTTAAATGGCATTTATAGCTTTAGAACCCTCTAGGAAAGAATTCTAAACAGTTCAAGCAAACAACATGCTCCTGCAATCTTGTGGTGGGCAAGAAAGATTTAATGCACTTCTTCAGTGCTAGTAAATCCATAATTTGGACCAAGAAACCCTCTTTCTGTGCATTTCTAGCGGAAGAAAACATATTCACAGAACTTTCTGGCAGACTTGTGGCACTTTTCGGGGGGAAAGGAACATGACCTGACTGCGAATGCTTTTTTGAGCCACTGACTCAACTTTAAAAAGCACCATTTTCTGGATGTTAAAGTGAAGCTCTGCAATGTAATAATTATATCTATTCAGTCTATTTTGCGATACACAAGTGGTAAATCACGGTTTGTAAGACATGCGCTCAATCAAGGAAGAAAAAGACGTGTAATTATGTTGTTTATCACAAATCCTGCAAGAAACAAAGACTTTTAAGATGGGAAATGCGGGGTGGCACGGCTAAAGAAAGAAAGGAGGAAAAGGGCACAGCCGAGCAAAGTTTAAGCTGGGACCCCAAGCAAACGCTTCTAAGGGAGCAAATATTGAAGGCACTGATTTCCATGACTACACGATCCGTTCTCAACGTCTTCCTAAACATCTCTTTAAAATGCAGAGTTGATTCTTAAACATTTGCATGTACGAGGGCGGGTCAATAAGTCCGTGACTTTTTGAATTTTCCGCATCTTAACTGAAAGGGCAACACTGCTCCTGTCAAGAGGCATCTGTCAGTTGACTCCTGTCAAAATAGGAACAAGCTGCGTCATTTAGTTTGTGTTTGACAGCCATTGATAGCAGACTACCGCGTGATTTGAGAAGAAAATGGAAAAAAGTGAATTTCATGTGCTCATTAAGCATTAGTTTTTGTGGAAAAAAGCCATCACTCAAACCAAGGCTAAGCTTGATCAATACTATGGTGACTCTGCACCATCAATTTCAATGGTAAAAAAGTGGTTTACTGAATTTCGTTGTGACCGTACAAGCACGGAAGATGCCGTACGTTCTGGACGCCCAGTTGAGGCCTCTACACCCAAAACAATTGAAAAAATCATGATCTGGTGTTGGCTGATCGGAGTTTGAAAGTGCAAGAGATTGTGGAAGCCATAGGCATCTTCCATGGCTCAGTGGTTTCAATTATAAATGATCACTTGCGTATAAGAAAGCTTTCTGCAAGATGGGTGCCGTGTTTGCTCACAATCGACCACAAATGCAAGGGTGCACACATGTGCACTTTCCATGGCAAAAATCCATAAACTGAGATACGAATTTCTCCCTCATCCACCCTATTCTCCGGATTTAGCCCCGAGTGACTATTTCTTATTTCCAAACCTGAAGAAATGGCTCGGCGGAAAGAGATTTGACTCCAACAATGAAATCATCTCACAAACAAATACCTATTTTGATGACCCCGACAAATCTTATTTTTTGGAAGAGATAAAAAAATTGGAGAAACGTTGGACAAAGTGTATAGAGCTCAAAGGAGACTACGTTGAAAAATAAAATGATTTTTTTATCCAAAAAACCGTGTTTCATTCAAAAAGTCACTGACTTATTGACCCGCCCTCATATGATATGAAGGCCAGGGGATGTTGCCTGGGCCTTTCTGTGCCTGATCACATCCCCAAAAGGGAATTAATGCACTTTCTTGCTATGAAGTGGATTCGGAGACCTAGGCTCTTCCACCTCAGCATGGGCTCAAAAAGAGCAGAATATTAAATACAGAAGGAGCCAAGACATAAAGGGTGTTTTTGCTCCCTATTGGAATTTCTCTCCGCCGTGGAGATTTATTGGGCAGAGAATTACTTTCACTGCAGGCAGCCTCACCCTCACTAAGTATACAAATTGATCTCCATCCGTGGTATCTGAGAAAGGAATACCTTTATAGAAAAAAGGGGAAGGCATTCTACCCACCCACCTCTCACATTTTTTCTTTCCACTTAAATGTACAAAACGAAGGAACTAAACAAGGTGAATGGTCCAACGCAGAACTGACAATCTATATATATATAAAGGAAGAGTCGTCATGGAAAGACCGTCCCAAACAGAGAAACCTTACAACGCAGAAACACCAAACTTGCCAACAGAAATAGGCCTCAAGCAAGGTACGTTTCTAGCAAAGAAACTTCCCCCCCCCAAAACCTAAAAGACCCCCAAAACAACGAATAAAAAAACTACATTTCCCAGCATCCTCCGGGGCTGCCAACGACTCTCCCAGCCTCTAGATTCTGACAACATGATTGGCTGCCAATAAGGGCGGATTTGCATAACTCCTGTACTGGCCAGCCAACATGAACATTCCGACCCATAATAAACTGTCAGAGGAGGATAAGGCAAAGGGCTGAGGCACAAAATTTACACCCCTACAAATCACAGACCACGCCCAAAATTGACAGTAAGGCTTCATTAACTTAATTTCCCTGACTAGGCCTCACTTAATGGAATGCTGTTTATGCACTGAATTGACAGTAAGGCTTCATTAACTTGATTCTCCCGACTAGCCCTAGCTCATTGGACATTGTGTATGGCCTGAATTGACAGTAAGGCTTCATTAACTTGCTGTTCTTGACTAGGCCTCAGCTCATGGGACACTGTGTATGGCCTGAATTTACAGTAACCTACCTTGGCACACAGAGCCCCTATGACCCACGCTACATTATACTACAGTTTGGAGGAGGATGGGCCATGGATTATGGGACTTGAAGTACCTCCATGGATAATGGGATTTGTAGTACTTCAAAACCCATCATTCCCCACAGACCACTGTGTCCAAGAACCAAGACCGATAAAGACCAAACTTGGCAAACAATGCACCCCATGACCCACACTCCATCCGACTGCAGATTAGAGGAGGACACACCATGGATAATGGGATTTCAAGTACCTCCACTCACTTCCAAAGTACCCCACCCACACATGCATCAACCTCTACATCAACACAGCAGACGGAAAGACAAAAAACATTGCATATCCACAAGCTATGCAGAACGCCAGCAACAGCACACAACAACTCCACAGGACTCCAACATCCCACCCACCAAAACAACCCGCAACAACACAGCCATGACCCCAACAACAACAACTTACATACTCAGACTTCCTCGCATCTCCAAAATAGGGCACAGCAACGCGTGCCGGGTACAGCTAGTCCAATATAAAATGAAGAACTGCCTGGAGGGTTTGTTCTCCATATACCGTATATCAGTAATTTTCACCTTTTTTTTGAGCCGCGGCACATTTTTTACATTTACAAAATCCTGGGGCACACCACCAACCAAAATGACACAAAATGACACTCTAACACAGTAATACATATAGTTAATATGTTTTTAAATGTATTTATACACTCACTTAGTGTGAAACCTGGGCTTGTTTCGATGAACACAACATAAATATCCTGGCAGGAATGGTAGAAAGACACACATGAAGCTCTTGCTCAACAGCTGTCAGTCTCTCTCTGTTTTTAGTTTTTATCTCAGTCAAGCTTGAGAAGCTCATCTCACACAAATATGTGGTTGAAAACGGTAGTAATGTCAAAATAGCTTTGTTGGCCAGAATGGGGAACTCCTGGCAACAGATAACCAAAAACTGAAGATCAGCAAATTTTAGCTTTAAACTACGATCTTGTTTTAGTTTAATGAGTTCCTCTTGCTCTTTAAAGTCATGTCCTTTAAAGTTTTCCTTCTCAAAAGCTTTTCCATCACTGTCACTCGCTTGTCTTGCTGTGATCCCAAATTGCCACTGTCACTTGACGCGCAGCTGCAGGACTAACTCTAACTTTGTTTACTTAGCCGCATCTGAGCGAATCCAAGATGGCGCTTCTTAGGTGATGCGAGAGTGCTATGGTTCCATAACTTAAAGGGACAGATGCGGCTTATAGTTTATATATGAATGAAGTTCAAAAATAATTTCCCATGGCACACCTGATGATCTCTCATGGCACACTGGTTGAAAATCACTGCCATATATACAGTATTCAAGTATAAGCCGACCTGAAGATAAGCCAAAGCACCAAATTTTGCCACAAAAAACCTGGGAAAATGTTTTGACTTTAGTATAAGCCAGAGGTGGGAAATATAGCAGCGACTGGTAAATTTCAAAATTCGAGGATTGGAACTTTAATAGTGGCAACTATTTATGTACATATAATACAAAAGTGATACGTGCCGCCAAGTTTAACAGTCTTTCAATATAGTCGGCAGCATTGTATACAACCCATTTCCAACGATGTGGAAGTCGTAGGACACCTGTTGCAGCAGCGTCTGTTCTGTTGATAGTTCGAATGGAGCGGTCTATTGCCGCAAGAATCTCTGGAACAGTTCTGAAGCGAATGCCACAAAGTGGTTCCTTCATTTTAGGAATTAAGTCAAAGTCACAAGGGCTGAAGTCTGGGGAGGATGGTGGATGGTACAGCACTTCCCAGCCCCATCGATCGAGCAAATCAGCCACAGCTTGCGCTGCATGTGGCCGAGCATTGCCATGCAAAATGATAGGGGCGTTCTGCAGAAAGTGTCACCATTTTTCTCTCAAAGCTGGTCTGAGATGATGTTTCAAAAATGAGCAGTAATACTGCGTATTGACGATCTCATGTGGGGGAATGGTATACATTAGGATGACACCATCACAATCGTACACGAGAATCACCATAACTGTCATATTGCTGGGGTTCTGACAAAATTTCGGACTTTGTAGTGACCCATAATGACGCCAATTCATTCGATTTGGCATTTCAGTTCTGGCTGCTACGATCTGGCCTAAGTCTCATCCAGCGTAATGATACAACATAAGAAAGCCTCTCCTTTGCACTCTGACTCATTATACCTTTATCCAACTCTGTTGATCTTGTTTCAAAAACATCATGACAACACTTAATTTAGACCGCAAGCTAATATGAGGCTGTCCTTTGCCTCACTCCGCATGCATGTAACATTGGAAGGGCGAATCTTTTTGCTCAGAGGTAAGGTAGGTATGTAACTAACATGTGGTATACGCAATATTCTTTGGTTTCATTGCGTGATATCTTTACAGCAGTGTTGCCACTATTAAAGTTCCAATCCTCGTAAAAAAAAGAAAGCAATAAAATTACATTAATGGCTGCATCAGTAAGTTACATTTTTTTGAATATTTACATAAAACTAATTTAAGATAAGACTGTCCAATTCTGGGTATCAGCCAGCACCTTACATCAAGAAGTAGCTTTCTAAAATCGACAGAGATAGCTGCAAGAACACCTCAGCAAGCGAGAGTCCAAAAGTGGCAGGCTAAAATTCAGAATCTTAATCAATGGCTGATACCAAATGAGAGACTCCCTCTTGGGCACACAGAAAACTGAGAGACTTGGAAGGCACTGAACAGATTGCCCTCTGACACCACGAGATGCAGAGCCAACCTTAAGAAATGGGGCTACAAAGTGGGGACCACAGCATGCGAGTGTGGAGGAGAGCAAACCACAGTCCACCTACTGCAATGCACCCTGAGCCCTGCTACATGCACAATGGAGGACCTTCTTATAGCAACACCAGAGGCACTCCAAGTGGCCAGCTACTGGTCAAAGGACATTTAATAGAATGTCGAGTTTCCAAACTTTATGTTTTGTTTGTTTGTTTGTTTACCTGTTTGTTTTTAATGCAATACAACTATTTGGTTTCTCCTGACATGATAAATAAAAAATAAGCCTCACGCCTTCCCGCCAGGACTCTCGCTTGAGTATAAGCCCAGGGGGCTTTTTCAGCCTAAAAATAGGCTGAAAAACTAGGCTTACACTCAAGTATATATAGTAATAGTAAAACCAAGACTTGACATTATTTATTTTCCTTTTCCTTTCTTTTTCTTTTTCTTTTTGTGTGAAACAGTGGGCCCTTGGTGTCTGCTTGGGTTTGGATCCAGGACCATGGAAACCAAAATCTTTGAATGCTCAATCCCCATAGAATAGTGGAGTAAAATGGCATCCCTTATATAAAATGGCAACATGCAGACTTTGCTTCCTGGATTTTTGTGGGGTTTAAAATATATTCTCAAGCCATGAATGGCAAGAGGATTGATCCAGGCTGTCCTTGCAAAACAGAAATCGGAAGGTATGAATTGGGGATACATACCTCGTGGCCAGGGGCGGTCCTACAGGTAGGCCAAGGAAGCGGCCGCATGGGGCGCCATCTGGGAAGGGGCGAATTCCCCCACCCACTGGGCGCCGGCGCCAGACAGCGTCCTGGCCCTGCCGATGTTCCTCAGGCAGTGCCGCGGCTGCCTGCTTTTGGGCCCCGGCCTTGTGCGCTCCGACGCCGCTTCTGGGCATGCGCGGAGGTTTTCGCACCGGCGCAGTTGCTCCGGAGCTGAAGTTGAGCGCAGGAGCAACTGCGCCTGTGCGAAAACCTCCGCGCATACCCACTAGCTCCTGTGCGCAGAAGCCTGTAAGCAAAACACTCCCTATCGGGCAGGCAGGGAGTGCTTCCCCTCTCCCTTTGTCTCCGCCCTGCCGCCGAATACGGTGACCCAATTGGGCAGGCAGGGGGCGGAGACAAAGGGAGAGGGGAGTGGAGCCAAAGGGGTATTGGCGACGTATTGCCTCCTGACAGCCGCCACCGGAAGTAGCCACCGCACACTGAGGCGAACTCCCTCACCAGGCCCAATCACGTGTGAACCCTACCACACCCGCCTACCTCCCCGTGCGTATGTGCACTCCGGCCAGGAGCATCAAGGAGAGACAGGCGCAACTGTGCAGGCAAATAGTAATATATAATAATTTATTTTACTTTATTTTGGGTTATTTGAGTTTTATAGGAGTAATGAAAATATTTAGTAGAGGATAATTTTATTTAAATAATTTTATTTATTATTTTATAATAATAATAATATAATAGAATGTTATATTATATTATAATGTCAATATATTATAATATAATTATATTGTAATGTAGTATAATTACGATATAATATAGTATGAGTGTGTACTATAATATATTGTATATACATTGATACAATATAATACTACTAATGGTATTGTGATATTATAATTGTATATTTGTTTTACACGGGGGCAAAATAATGTTGGGGGGGCCAAAATAATGTTCGCTTACCATATAAAATTACCTTAGACCGCCCCTGCTCATGGCAGAAGTTGGCCATAGAATTGCATTGGAGGCCCTAGGGATTCCTATAGATACAATATTAATAAATCCCACACATAATCATATGTGCATGCAAATGTGAACGGCCAACTGAATTGCTTAAACTCTGCCTCATATCTGCTGTTGAGTTGTTTCAGTACAGCAACAATGAAGGAGAGATTTCCAGGATGTGATCAGGAGTCTGGGATGTATTGAAACAATGAGCTCAGTAGCTTACTAATGGAAACCAGCCAGAAGACAAATCTTCCCTTTTCTATGACCTAGAAGGAAGCATATCGGTGGGGCGTTGGAAGGGGATTCCTCTAGACTTCTGGCTGTGAAATGCAGCCTTTGATAAAGCTGTGATGCAGCAGCATGCAAGTCATTCACTGCTCAAGCTTTCACAATCCATGCCAAAAACATGGAGTATTTTTAGTTTTTACGAATCTGTTCAGGGAGCAAATACGATGAGATGTCGCTGAACACCATTCAGTAATCTTCCAGTGACTCTCTTCACATCCATTGTGCATTGGGCTTAGAGCATGAGTTGGTTTATTAAAGCAATAGTTATGTGTCCGAGTGGAAACCAGGTCCTCGCTTTTGGACGCTCAATGGAGACAAATAGACAAAATCAAGACTGGACTCTAACTAGAAGATGATGAAGTGGTTGTATTTTGGACATGACATGAGACAACATGACTCACGAGAAAGGATTATAAAGTTTGGTATAATAGGAGGCAGTGGGGAAAAAAATAATGGCCAAATTATGATTGAGTAATCAACAAACCCAAGACCATGAGTTTGAAAGACTCAGTAGATGACCTTTTGAAGATCTCTCATTCATAGAGTCAACACAACTCAAAGGACTTTATCACATTAACCTATGGATTTGCCATACCTATGGTGCCTGGTAGGGGCAGGGAACCCATTGCCCCATTACCCACATGATCCACATGACCCACATTGCCTGACTTACCCTCAACCTCATCCTATGAGGGGCGTCTGCTTCCCAGCTTCCCCCCATTGATCCAATACTATATGGGAAGCCTCCTGTGTTGCCACCACTGCGGTGTACACTGCTTCCTTTTTCTCTCATGGAGCCCCTATGGAAGTAGATTTATATAATGGGATGGGCAAAAGCGAAGAGGAACCGGCATACGATGGGCAAATTAGCCTGTATGATGAGTTTGAAAGTCAACCTGATCGCAAATGACCACAACAATCACACTGAAGGCCCATCTGACATGGGCCACAAACCCATGTTTGTGTGTCCACATGATGGTCCTCAGCATGGGGTAAAGCTACTTAATGCGGTTTTGCCTCAAGTTAGGCAAAGTTGGTCTAGAGCAGGGGTGGGCAATTACCGGCCCTCCAGGTGTTTGGGACTTCAACTCCCAGAAATCCTAACGGCTGGTAAACTGGCTGGGATTTCTGGGAGTTGAAGTCCAAAACTCCTGGAGGGCTGGTAATTGCCCACCCCTGGTCTAGAGCCTAGAGCAGTGGTTCACAACCTGTGGGTCCCCAGCTGTTTTGGCCTTCAACTCCCAGGAAACTTAACAGTTGGTAGCCTGGCTGGGATTTCTGGGAGTTGGAGGCCAAAATATCTGGGGACCCACACGTTGAGAACCACTGGTCTGAAGCTTCCCTGAAGCTCCAAAGCAGTCCTGCACTTTGGAATGTGAGTGAACAGCTGGACCAGTTTAGATTTGGAACTAGCCTTACTGTTCACATGGGCGAGTGCATTCTCTGACATTCTTTGGCATGGGGCAAGCATAACAGCACTTTGTCATTTTTCATTGTCACAAAGGTGGCCAAGGAATTTCAGAAATCTCCTGGACTTTGCTGAGCACCTTTGTTGATGACTTGGAGAAGGGAAGTGGGAAAGCAGCGGACTGATCTGCGTAATCTCTCCAAGCCCCATGGTCACCTCTGTTGACATTAGTAAAAGTGCCCAGCAATGGCCAGGAGCTCTTTGAAACTCTGTGGCCATCATTGTGGCAACAAAAAATGGCAAAAAATGCCATGCCAGGTCTGGTTTGAAGCAGCAATGTTTTGGATCAGCTCTGAATTGTGTGGCCCTAAGATATTGTTGTTGGTGTTGTGGCTTGGTATCTCCATATTTCTCCCCTCTATCTTCCATCCGCTTCCACTTTCTCCTCTCCACCTGCACCCCTACCAAGAGGTAGATCTTTGTCTGAGCTGGTATGATGTTACCTTTTGCCTACAAAAAGCCAATTGTGTTGTAATTAATTCATGCAAACCCCTCCTGGATGCTCCAGGGGCCTGAGAAAAGACTCCTTTGACTAATTTCTCCAGTGTATCCCTTTCAGGCAGATGCAAAAGCTCTCCATCTTCGGCAAAGGCGAGGGGCGGAGGGGACAGAAACATATTGTTTGTGTACGAGGCTGCGTTTGAACATTTTTGGTTTAAAAAAAATCACAAGCAAACTAATGTGCCACCCCAAACATGATATATTTCACTTTTGTACTGCTGACTTCAGCTTACTAATTGCCTGCCAGCATTTCCTTTGTTCGGCTTGAACTGCGATCATCACACTTTTTGTTGTACTGACAGTGGAAATATTCAGTAACAGACGACCTCAATACATCATAAGCACCACCGTACCGATCTTTCAGAGTGAAAGGAGAGCTTTGGGTATTTCAGGAAACATATTCATTGAGTCATTGTCAGGAAAGATAGGGCATTTGAGCCGGGACTGATTCCCATCATCCCCTTTGAAAGGACAGAAAAGCATTTGTTTCTGGCAATGCATAATCTGCAGAAAATATAATATATATTAGGCCTGCTTTTGAACTTCGGATACATCCGTAATTCGGATGTTTTAGACTTTCGAAGCAATTCCGAAGAGAGTTAAGGAACCAGGAAGTGGATTCGCCATTCTGCAGTCTCCGTCGCCATATATTTGGAATATATTCGGATAGGGCTCGTAGGTCATGTCCGCCCGTCCCATTGGGTTTAAAATGTTTTAAATTTTTCTCTCTCTCGGCATTACTTCGCGAACGAAGATTCAGGAAGGACTCATCCCACGCTTTTTACAAGCGCGTTGATGACTAAATAAATTTTTATTTATGTGTTAAATGTGTTCAATATTTTGTACCAGTTTGGTTAGTTTTGTCAGGTAGTAGCAGTCAAAAACGAGGGAAAGGGAATCCCCCAAGTTTTGACTGTCCCTTCTGCAGGTTTCTGCGCATTGCGCAATCGCGGCTGCCATTAACGAAGCCATTCCGAATTTCGGAAGTACATCTGAATCAATTCCGAAAAACCTGCTTAAAACTTCGGAAGTCTATCAGATTCGAGGCGCCAGCGCCCCCTACATCCGAAGCAAGTTTTGAAGCTGTTTTTCCATGATAAAACAGGCCTAATATATATGTTTGTGTATGCGTCCTTCAAGTCACCTGCCAGTTCCTTCCTCTGAAATATAGCTTGTAATAAGTGGTATTCATTGGTAGTATCCCATCCAAGTACTAACCAAGAGTGACCCTGCATAGCTTCCATGATCACATGGTGTGAGGACTCTCTATATTTCACTTTCAACTGTGGCAGGGTAATTCTCTTATTCTACCCTGACCACCAATTTATATAAAGACTTCTTTTATTTCCACTTGCTGCCACCATATAATGTAATAAGTATTCACACAGGTCAGCTTTCCCACTGACCTTTCGATTACTGTGTCAGGGCAGGGTATCCCTCTAACCCAAACTCCCACTGACACTATTTATTAACTTTCGCTGCCACCATTCACTATACTTGGCTACCCACTAGGAAGAGTTTGTTTTCGAGGCTTGTGTGTGAAGTAACTACACGGGGAGATATCTTTGTTAAAGAACTGCAAAGTTTATTCAAACAATGTTCTAAGCGTGGCGATTTCAGAGTTCAGAGCTTAGGTGGTTGCAGTATCTTCTTAGAGGCACGTATCTTAAGGTTACAATACACTAACTATGGAGATGCAAGTTGATACTATATAGCTTTACTCTCAGAACCAATAGCTCAGTAGTATTTACACTAACTGCTTGTCCTTTAAACCCAACTGCTTTCCTAGCAGTTCAAACACAGCTTTTCTTTTACTCTCTCACAGAATATAGTCAGAGTCCTTTTTAAAATCGGCTGACAGCTGGCTAAAATGGACTCTCTAACTCTCCACACACCCTCTCTCCTTTGACTTTCGCTGCCAACTGCCAAAGTTTGAATTTGAAGATTCTAAGGTTAGTTGCAGGCTCCGCTTCCTGTTTCCATGGTAACGGAAAATCTTTGGCTATTCTACACGCTAATATCTCTGTTAACCCTTTAGGGTTTGCTAAGTTTTTACCCCTTTAACATATATACATATATATAAATATCAACCATATTTAAAACCTATAATAAAGACATATGACTTCACCACACATGGGATCAGATTTTTTTAATGTATTGTGTAAGAGCAAGCCATGAATACAGTTGTAATGTTTTTTAAAACACAAGCAAAGTTTTAAAATTTGGCATTATACTAAATGTCCTTTGACCAAGTAGCTGGCCACTTGGAATGTCTCTGGTGTTGCTACAGGAATATCCTATCGGCACACTGGGTGCAGTACCTCAAGACCTTGACCTGCACTTAAATACAATTAGCACTGACAAAATTACCATCTGCCAGCTGCAAAAGGCCACCCTACTGGGATCTGCATGCATCATTCCCCGACACATCACACAGTCCTAGACACTTGGGGAAGTGTCCAACGTGTGATCCAATACAACAGCCAGCAGAGTGATCTCGTTTGCTGTGGACTCATCTTGTTGTGTTTCAAATAATTATAATTAAAATTATTGATGAACAGGATGCCAGCCGACATGTTGGGAAGATGCCAATTTTGGATCCAGAAAGTCTAGCAAGGATTCGTCAAAATCTTGTGTCCTTCCATCTCTGCTGGGTAGCTGGATGAGTTGAAGTACCATTTCATCTCTCTTCTTCCAAGGTTTCCTGAGCTTTCGGAAGCAAACTGGGCTCTTCATTTTCCAAGGCTCAAAGAGTCCGTAATGAGCAGGGCTGCTTTACAGTCTATTTTAATAAAGCGCGGCTCACTAAATATACGGAGGCCATAAAGCATGTGGGTTGCCGCGCTAATCTGTTTCGTGGCCTCACTTGATAAAAGGGGAAATGTTTGCATGCTTCAGATTATGATCTATTTAGTAAGAGGAAGTGAACGAGCGCTGGCGTTATGAAGCTTGACATTGTTAAGCCTTTGGAAAAGACATATTTCAAAGCTGCACAGACTGAAACGTGCCCTGTGCACTTAGCAAGTGGGGCCCCATTTTAATGATGCTGCAAGTATCTGAAATGGCCCCAAAACCCCATAATTATTCCTTATCACCGAAGTCATTTGAAAGTGCCAAGGAAGAACTTTTGCTCAGCTTTTGGAAAACGGATATCTTCGAAAGGGTTGAATGAAAAATAATGCCTCCACCTTCGTAACTCCTCAACGGATGGCAGTACTGGTGTGCGATAGGCACTGGCTTGTTCAGTAGACTCTTCTCTACAGTTCCATTTTGGTTTTTTTAAGCCTGATGCCTTAAACCAGGGCTAGTTGGAGATGAAAGGAAAGGATGTGAGAACAAGTGGTTCTAACATCCCTAAAAATGATGGAAAAGGGGAGCCTCGTAAGTTCCCCATTACTGCCAATGGGCCGGATCTTCTGGCTGCCGACCCAAAAAAATCTGCAAGATTATGCCATATGCATATCAATAATATTTGGACTCTATGAATGGGAAATCTCCAAGACACCCTGTTGTTGGAAGCATTGCTTAGATTTTGCAGACTCAGGGCTATGGTCTCCTTAAAGGTTTCCCCGGGGGGGGGGGGAGATGATGACACTCAGCCGCCCTGACTCCCCGTTCCCCCCGGGGTTGAGAAGGGCGGGGTAGAAATATAGTAAATAATAAAATAATAAATTAAGTCGAATCGTTTCCAACTCTGCGGTGTGGTGCTCATCTCAATTTCTAAGCTGAAGAGCTGGCATTGTCCGTAGATGTCTCCAAGGCCATGTGGCCAGCATGATTGCATGGAGCACTGTTACCTTCCCGCCAAGGTGGTACCTATTGATCTACTCACATTTGCATGTTTTCAAACTGCTAGTTTGGCAGAAGTTGATTCTAACAGTGGGAGCTCACTCAGCTCCCTAGATTCGAACCATCAATCTTTCAGTCAGCGGGTTGAGCAGCTCAGCGACTTAACCCGCTGCACCACTGGGGGCAAAATTTTTGACCAACATAAACTTAACAGTATTTCTGTGGAAGTATTTCTGTGGAAGACCCTAGGGCGGGCTATCCAATCCAGCCCCCTTCTTCCGTGCAGGAAAAGCACAGTCAAAGCATCTCCAATGGTTGACCACCTAGTCTGTGTAGTAGTAGTAGTAGTAGTAGTAGTAGTAGTAGTAGTAATAGACACCCCAGAGGCTATCCAGTTCAACTCCCTTCTACCATTCAGGAAAAACACAATGAGCAGTGGGAGGGAAAAAGGGTTTTAGGATCTGGATGGTGAGGAAAAAGGCTTTTGGTGGCAAGAAAGGCAGGGTAGAGGGGGGAGCAGGAAAGATGAGGGAAAGCTTTAACATAGAGGAGGAAGAAGGAGGAAACAGCAGGGTCCCTTGGGCATGCTTTACGGAGCCCCAAGGGCTCCACGGAGCACACTTTGAGAACCGCTGCTCTAGACAGTTCAAGAGAGAAAACGTCCAGTCATTCCCGGATAAGCATTTTCTTTGAGATCACTTCTGCTCCAGTCTTTCCAAGGATTGTTTTCACTCGATGACACAGGGCAGTTGTCCCATTGGTAACACTTCCGAGAGCCTTCGGTCCTAACGAATAATCAGCCAAAATTGAACCAGAGGTTTCCTATACATGTGTCATAGATCTGATATGAATAATGAGGCGTGGGGTTAACGGAGGGTCAGAGACATTTCCCTATCTTCCAGCTTATTTATTCAGCGAAATGAGAAATTGATCACATTATTTCTTATAGAAGAACCTAATTTATTACAATCAGCTCGGAATTGGCAGTTTTGGCTAGAGGCAATTTCAGAACATTACTTATGCCTAAGCAACCCTCAGTAAGGCCATTTTACAACTTGTTATCACCTTTCTGACCTCTGTGACTGCAACCAATCCCACCCATGGTGACACCAACCCCATATATATATATATATATACACACACACACACACACTTACTGTGTATATACACACACACACTACACACACACACACACACACACACACAAAGCCACAAATATATAGACTGAAATTAAAAAACCTGCAATAAATAAAAAGTTGCTTCAATGTGTGAACTGATTAGTATGACTTAAATTAGTATGACTTAAATGATATATTTAATATTGTTAAGTGATGTTGTTAGACCCTTGGAAGGTGGCTATTCGAAGGTATAATCATGAAATGAAATTAGATTTGATGGCTATTGATCTATTTATGTAAGGCTCATCAGCTTTAGTGTTACTTGCGGTCTTTCCTTCACGCGAAGCCAAATGTTTCCTCTTCATATTTCCTCTCTTTGAAGAAGGTACAGCTTGAGTATCCCTTATCTTAAGCTTGGGAACCAAAGTGTGAGGGTTGAATGAAAAGTAATGCCTCCACCTTTGTTTACTTGGGTTTGGATGGGAATATTTTAATAAATCAAACGCAGAAATAATACTTAGAATGTGCTCTTTAACTACCACTATTTGCTTTTCCACATAATCACCAGACAATTGGATACATTTCTGCCAATGATGAACAAGTTTTCTGAAGCTGTCACGGAAGAAGTTGACACTCTGTTTCCTCAACCCATCGTGCACAGATCTTCCGATAGCCAAGCAAAGCAATAATGTGATCCACATGTTCTTGTGAAATGTCAATTATGCTTGAAATTTCTCTCTGAGTGATATGATGATCGTTCTGAATCAATCTGCCAAACTTTTGCTTGTGAAATTTGGTGGTTGCTGTCACAGGACGTCCAAGCTTTGTTTGTCACGCAAGTCAGATGTTCCCACCTCAACATCTTTAAACTTACTTGCCCAACGACACACGGTACTCACATCAACACATTTACCATAAACAGCTTGCATTCTCTGATGAATCTCCTTTAGGGTGACACCTTCTGCTGTCAAGAATTCAATGACTGCACGTTGCTTAAGTCACATTGACCGACCGTCTGCACAGGGTTCCATACTTTGCACTTTAACAACACAACCGTTCAATGCGAAGGATTCCCACCAAAATGGAACTGTAGAGGAGAGTCTACTGAACAAGCCAGTACCTGCTGCATATCAGTACTGCCATCTGTTGAGGAGTTAAGAAGGCGGAGGCATTACTTTTCATTCAACCCTGATAAATATAGCTAATTAATTGAACTGTTTGTCCAATTAGTCCTCCACATTGTTGTGTTCGATTTTGTGGAATTCATTATTAATGGATTAAAATATATTCTCTAGCATTCGCTAGGTCCTCCTATTTGCAGCCAGTATTCACTCTCCCCACATTGAATGCCCATAACCTGATGAGTATACCTTATTTATGAGTCCCCCAACTTCCCACGCTCCCTGCATGCCTCTGTCCTGTCAGTCATTTCCTTCTCTGTCTCAAGAAACACAACAGACATCCAGCACATTGCTTTTAGACAGCTTCACTTCCCTTTGTTGGGTTCTCTGTGTTATGAAACTTGGCTTTGCTGCCAGAAATCACATCAGTCACTTTCTGCACAAGCAATGGGCCTGTTGTGGTTGCATCCTGTGGTGGAGGATCTCTAAGCATGGAGATATGCCTAACCAGAACTGGTCATAGTCTTTCGCCTTCTTTGCCCAACAGTGCCCTACAGATCCCAGGTTACATAGCATTGAACCATGGCAGTTAAAGTGGTGCCACGCTGCAGTAATGCTGCAGTGTAGCTGCAACCTAGGTGAGCAATGATTTGGACACTAATCACTCTGGTCCAAGTTTGGCACTCAATACTATGTCTATCCTCAAGAATGAGCATCCATTCAGTGGAATGAATGTGAAAGAAACTCCATGCAGGGTGAATGAGTGCTGACAGATAGGAGATTTCCCATTAATTGGGCTGTGTCTTTGTAGAAACCTTTCTGACTCCTCATATTATCAGGTCTTGATGAGAGCGTTTGCAAAGCGATTGACTCACCAGTCGAAATATTGCCGGGAAAGCATAACCTTCGACAAAAGGTCTCTTTCCCGTCATCTGAAAAAGTGGTGTTTTCCTATATCATGAGGAACGACTGCATGAGTTCTTTACCTCTCTTGCTGAAAAGCACGGCTCCAGTGTGAGACAGGAAGCCTCGAAGGAGATAAGGTCAGACAGGAAGCCATGGGAAATGCTATTCTTTGCCCCTGGCCAACAACATCAATACTCACCGAAGCCAACAACTGGATTGGAAACCAATGTGCAGAAGTCACTATCATTAGAGATGCTGGAGGAATTCAATGGTTGCAGATTCCAATACAGACTGAGCTCCTCCTCACCTCCCTGGATAAGTTGTGAACAAGACACAAGAATTCTTAGTACTTTGAATGCTGTGACAAATTATCAAAATATGTTTTAAAGTGGAGTGCGTTGAAATTGCTGTATCGTTGTTTATTGCTGTATCGTTGTTTTATTGTGCACCTGCTTTTTGTGATCCGCCCCGAGCCTGCTGGGAGGAGCGGAATATAAAACCGAATAATAAATAAATAAATAAATAAATAAATAAATAAATGGAAGACAGCACACTGTTGATTTTCTGGTGTGCCTTTGATTCACTACTTTGAATGGATCACTGACCAACCACTTTTTTACCAGGGACCACTTGACCAGGGACCACTTGACCAGGGACCACTTTGACCAGGAACCACTTTGACCAGGGACCACTTTGACCAGGGACCACTTTGACCAGGGACCACTTGACCAGGGACCACTTTGACCAGGGACCACTTTGACCAGGGACCACTTGACCAGGGACCACTTGACCAGGGACCACTTGACCAGGGACCACTTGACCAGGGATCACTTGACCACCACTGACCAGGGACCACTTTGACCAGGGACCACTTTAAACAGGGACCACTTGACCAGGGACCACTTTCACAGGGGACCACTTGACCAGGGACCACTTTGACCAGGGACCACTTGACCAGGGACCACTTGACCAGGGACCACTTTGACCAGGGACCACTTTGACCAGGGACCACTTTGACCAGGGACCACTTGACCAGGGACCACTTTGACCAGGGACCACTTGACCAGGACCACTTTGACCAGGGACCACTTTGACCAGGGACCACTTGACCAGGGACCACTTTGACCAGGGACCACTTTGACCAGGGACCACTTTGACCAAGGACCACTTTGACCAGGGACCACTTTGACCAGGGACCACTTTGACCAGGGACCACTTTGACCAGGGACCACTTGACCAGGGACCACTTTGACCAGGGACCACTTTGACCAGGGACCACTTGACCAGGGACCACTTTGACCAAGGACCACTTTGACCAAGGATCACTTGACCAGGGACCACTTTGTCCAGGTACCACTTTGTCCAGGGACCACTTTGACTCGGGTCCATTCTCTAACAATAGGGCTGCCCAATGTAAACCACCTGAATTTCCATGCCCAAGAAGGGCTTCCAAACCTGGTTTCCAGAGACATGGTCCAACACTTAAACCAATATGCCAGGTAAATTCTCTATTTCCTGAACCTGGACCCACTGTGAGTCACTAACCCTTGCAGTGCTGAGGGATGGAGTTGCACGAATTATATCCCGAGATTGGGAAACCTACTCCTACTTTATACTACAGCTTTCGAATTCAGTGGTTCCCAACATTTTTTGTCCAGAGTCCACTCTCCAACATTCGTACCAAAAGGGTTATGGATCAGGTTTTGGTCAACTTTAGATTCGGTTTGGTTATTTGGGGTGCTGATTCAGAAAACTGCATTGAATAGACCACATCAGCTCTAGTTTCTGATACAAAAAATATGCCGTATAGTAGTCGCCATCCACTCACCCGCAGAAAACCATATTTAAGAATCTAGAGCTGATGTGGTCTATCCCAGTGCTGTCCAACTTCTGGCGGGTCCAAGGCCGGATAAGAGGTCACTGATGACCTGCGGGGCCACTCGGCCCCGCCCCAGGCCCCGCCCCCAGGCCCCGCCCCAGGCCCCGCCCCTCCTAAAGCCGCCGCAAAAGGAGGAGTAGGCGGCGCCAAGAGCAGCGCGTCACAGGCCTGGCGTGACGCGCTGCTCTTGGCACCGTCTACTCCGCCGATTCGGCGCCCCCTCCCCTCCTCGGCCGGGGGAGCCACCGAAAAGCCAGTTGTAGGCGGTGCCAAGGGGCAGCGCGTCACGCCAGGCCTGTGACGCGCTGCTCTTGGCGCCTCCTTCTGCCCTTTTTCGGCTCCCCTGCCCTAGGAGGGAGGGGGCGAAAAAGGGCAGAAGAAGGCGCGCAATGGCAGCACGTCACAGGCCTGGCGTGCGCTGCCCCTTGGCACCGCCTCCTCCTTTTCGGCGCCCTCCCTTCCTAGGCTGGGAGCCGCCCGAAAGGAGGAGTAGGCGGCGCCAAGAGCAGCGCGTTACGCCAGGCCTGTGACGCGCTGCTCTTGGCGCCGCCTTCTGCCCTTTTTCGGGCTCCCTCCCTTCCTAGGTAGGGGGCACCGAAAAGGAGGAGCTAGCTCTCTTCCTCCTCCCTGCCCCGCCCCCCCCTCCCCCCCCCCCCCCGCCCCCATTTTTAAAAAAAAATCGATTTTTTTTTTTAAAATTTAAAAATGGCGGCTGAGGGCATAGGTGGGGCCGTGTCCAACAGGCTACGGGGAGGGATCCGGCCCCGGGGCCGCCAGTTGGACAGCCCTGGTCTATCCAATGCAATTTTCTGAATGTGCACCCCCAAATATCCCCAGAAACAAGCCTAAAAATGAAGACAGCAAGGCGCCTCCATTTCCAGGCGCCACATGGAATGGCTTCGCTCAGAGGGAGGAGGAGGAGAAGCAGCAGTCAGGAGGCTTGTTGTCATTCCTCAATGTCTTAGTAGTAATTTTTGTGGGGAGTCAGCCTCTCCCCTCCCGACATCCCAGTTGCTTTGGCCCTATAAGAGGGGTTTCTATTTTTTTTAATCCATTGCATATCATTTTGAGTCCCAAACTGGGCAAGAGACATAATCACAACCATAACAATACTATCATGTTATTGTCATTAATAAGCACAAATTAATGCACCCTTTCCCATTAATATATATTTGCTGTATGTGTCAAACCACTGAATAGTGCAATGTAATATTATGGAAAAGAATGCCAACACCAAACTGATTTATGAATGCCACGGCTCAGGTGAGTGTGTGAATTCACATAAAATTGTGAGGCAAAGGAATGCCTAGGAAGGATTCGTAGCAATTAAATATAACCAAAATAAATGCCAGAGCTTTATAGCAGCTGCCGCACTGGTTTCTGGGAGTCGAGCGGGCGGCAATGTTTTCATGTTGGTGAAATGGAGGTAATGGCTTCAGTATGAAATCACACTTTGTGTGGGAAGCGATCTCTAAACATTTAGGCCTAACTTCTCTTACCCACTTGCGTGCGGGTGATTATTAGCTTGACTCGATGTCAGCCTCCTGGCAAAGTGCCCTCTCTTTTCGGAGGGGCGCCTTGCCAAGCTTTGGCAAGATTCAAAAGCGCAGCACGCCAAACAGTGTGATCCCCACCCTCCCGGTGCCAGTTTCATTCCATCAATGGAAAGAGCAAGCCAGCTCGCATAATTGGTAGCACCCGCGAGGTTCCAATTGCCAGCTTGACAGCATTTATTTATGCTGAGCATGTGGGCAAGCGTGAGAATGAAGGAGAGGCTTTGCATGCCCAAATGTTTAGGGAAAGGGGCATAGCACAGTGCGACTGTCATGGATCAGTACTATTAGAGTCCTGGGAGATGTACAAGGGCGAGTCAATAAGTCCGTGACTTTTTGAATTTCCCGCCTCTTAACTGAAAGGGCAACACTGCTTCTGTCAACAGGCATCTGTCAGTTGACTCCTGTCAATATTTGAACAAGCTGCATCATTTAGTTTCTGTTTGACAGCCATTGATAGCAGACTTCCACGTGATTTGAGGAGAAAATGGAAAAAAGTGAATTTCGTGTGCTCATTAAGCATTTTTTTTTGCGAGGAATAAACCATCACTCAAACCAAGGCTAAGCTTGATAAATACTATGGGGACTCTGCACCATCAATTTCAATGGTAAAAAAGTGGTTTACTGAATTTCGTTGTGGTTGTACAAGCACGGAAGATGCCAAACGTTCTGTATGCCCAGTTGAGGTCTCTACACCTGAAACAATTGAAAAAATTCACAATTGTGTTGGCCGATCAGAGATTAAAAGTGTGAGAGATTGTAGGCATCTCACATGGCTCAGTGGTTTCAATTTTAAATGATCACTTGGGTATGAGAAAGCTTTCCACAAGATGGGTGCCGCGTATGCTCACAATGCAAGAGTGCACACATGTGCAGTTTCCATGGCAAAAATCAATGAATTAGGATACAAGTAGCTCCCTCATCCGCACTATTCTCCAGATTTAGCCCCGAGTGACTATTTCTTGTTTCCAAACCTGAGGAAATGGCTCGGCGGAAAGAGATTTGACTCCAACAATGAAATCATCTCACAAACAAATACCTATTTTGATGACCTTGACAAATCTTTTTTTTTGTGTGGAAGGGATAAAAAAAATTGGAGAAACATTGAACAAAGTGTATAGAGCTCAAAGGAGCATACATTGAAAAATAAAATGATTTTTTAAATCCAAAAACCTGTGTTGCATTCAAAAAATCATGGACTTATTGACCTGCCCTCGTAGCTTTACATCGTTCTCCGCCGGAGACATCAAACTATAGCTCCCACAATTCCATAGCATTGAGCCATGGCAGTTAAAGTGCTTTTATTCTACAGTTCAGATGCACCCAAATAGGCACCAAAGTGTTATAATTGTAGATGGAAGACATCATCACCGTTCTCCCCAATTGTTTTGTTTTTAATGTTTGGATAGCACTTTGACATTGCAAATACGACAATAAGTCTACTAACAACAAACAAGGGACTGATATCACACAATTGCAAACTCATACTTACAAATCTAAAACAACTGAAGGTCCAAAGGTTTGCTGTTTAAAACGTCTTATTCTCCAATTTATTATGGTCTTATAACTTACTTACTTACTTACTTATTTATTTACTTATTTATTTATTTATTTATTTATTTATTTATTTATTTATTCAATCTTATATTCCGCCCTTCCCGGCCGGCTCGGGGCAGTTCACATACATATTAAAATGCACTGTAAGACAGTGGTACATCATAAAAACAACAAAAATAAAAGTTGCAAATAATGCAACAGCAGTAATAGTAGACAGTTACCAGGGCCGTAGCCAGGATTTTGATTGGGGGGAGGGGGCAGGCATGTAGCCAGGGGGGGCTAAGGGGGCTTCAGCCCCCCCGAAATTCTCAGGGTGGTCAGCGAAAAGGCCTTACTGGAACATTATTTAAACTGTTATGTTTATTCATATCATGATTTGATCACCATGCTCATTATATCCCACATTAATGGGGTTATTGGGATAACAATACAAAAGGTTTGCTAGGGTAGACCCTCTTCCACCCAGTCTCAGCCCCCTGACCAAACTCCGCCCCCCCCGAACCAAAATCCTGGCTACGGCCCTGGGGGGGGGTAGTTTGGTTCGGGGGCTGAGACTGGGGGAAGAGGGTCTACCCTAGCAAACCTTTGGTATTGTTATCCCAATAACCCCATTAATGTGGGATATAATGAGCATGGTGATCAGATCATGATATGAATTAACATAACAGTTTAAATAATGTACCAGTAAGGCCTTTTCGCGGACCACCCTGAGAATTTGAGGGGGGCTGGAACTGGAACTGGAACTGGACTTTATTATTTCTGAGTCGCCCTCCACGTTAGTGCTCCGGGCGACTTACATAATAACTTTGAGACAACATATTGCGAATACACAGGGAAAAACAAGAGGGTGGGGGGGGGAGGGGGGGTAGTGTCAAAAAGTGGTGCCAAATCAAGGCACCACTCTGCCATCAAAGGAGGGCAGGCAAGGATGTCCCCGCGAGAGCATCGGTGCCACCGCACCCGTAGGCGGTGGAGACCGCCAACTTCCGACTGGGGGTCCGCGCTGAGAGGCCCAGCCTGTCAGTGCAGTGTCCTTCCTGATCGTTGTAAGAGACCAGTGAGACCCTTGGAGCGTCGGGCGCTTATAGCTGGCGCTCCAGAACGTCCTGGATGGGAACGTCCTCGGGGTCGTCGCCTGTCTCGGAGTTGGTCGCCCTTCTGTGGTCGAACCCACGGTTCCAGGGGCGCAGCCTCGTCGGTCTCTCCTTAGCACCCCCCCCCCCCCGGCTACATGCCTGACAGTTACAATATCCAGGGGCTTCAATCAATACTTGCCTTCAAGTATAGTAAAAGTCCACTGCCTAGTCATGTGTCTGATGGTTTATAGGCTTGTGCATTTTGGCTGAACCTCAATCCGTTTCTGTTGGCCGGATACTAGTAGACCCCCCCCTCAATATCTGTTTTCGTGTGCCTCCCAAAAATGGGCAGACAGCCAGAGAGCCGTTTTTGGTCCATAGCCAAAAATGTGGCTAGATCAGGCCCATTGGTGGCAATGGGGAACTTACGAGGCTCTCCTTTTCATTCCTGGGAGCCTTTCCTTTTTATCTTCAGGGGAGCCTGGGTATCAGCAACGAGCTTAAGAAAGCACCCTAACCAGCCCACTTTCCAGGCTCACTTTCCCATCAGTTTAGACATTGTTTGTCCTTATATCATAGAATCATAGAGTTGGAAGAGACCTCTTGAGCCATCCAGTCCAACCCTTTGCCAAGAAGCAGGAAAATCACTTTCAAAGCACCACAGACAGATGGCCATCTAGCCTCTGTTTAAAAGCCTCCAAAGAAGGAGCCTCCACCATATATTTCATTAAGAGCTGGATTAAAACATTAAGATACCACTCTTTCTGCAATCCTTTCCCTTCAGGGGCGGTCTTACGTATACGCGAAGTATGCGGCTGCATGGGGCGCCATCTTGGAAGGGCGCCACCGCGCTGCCCGTGCCTCCGTAGCAAACCTCCCTGCTGCTACATCGGCTTCAGCACCTGCAGGAGCTTCTGGACATGCGCGGAGGCTTTCGCGCATGCGCAGTGGCTCCGGAACTGAAGTTGAGTTCCGGAGCCACTGCGCATGTGCGAAAACATCCACGCATGCCCAGAAGCTCCTGCAGGCACTGAAGCCGAAGCCTAAACAGGCCTCGCGCGAGGCTGGGGGCGGTGCGGGGCGCGCAAGAAGGAAGGGCGTGGCCTCACGTGAGCCACTACACAGCCGCCAGTTCGCCGCTGCGCTGTGAGGGAGCCTTTCTCTCCTTTTTCCTTCCACGAAGCTGGCGTTGAGTGGCAGGTTTCTCCTGAGGGGCGCCTTCAGGCAGGAGCTTCTGGGCATGCGCAGACGGGGGGAGGGGGAATAATGTTTGGGGGGGGGCAAAATAATGTTCGCTTACCATTTAGAATTACCTTAGACCAGGGCCGTAGCCAGGATTTTGGTTCGGGGGGGTGAGTTTGGTTCGGGGGGGGGGGGGCTGAGACTGGGTGGAAGAGGGTTTACCCTAGCAAACCTTTTGTATTGTTATCCCAATAACCCCATGAAGGTGGGATATAATGAGCATGGTGATCAGATCATGATATGAATAAACATAACAGTTTAAATAATGTACCAGTAAGGCCTTCTCACGGACCATCCTGAGAATTTCGGGGCTGAAGCCCCCTTAGCCCCCCCTCCCCGGCTACATGCCTGCCTTAGACCGCCCCTGTTTCCCTTCTGTCTGTAGAGGAGACCAGGTTTAATGCTTCACTAAAGCTGTTTCTACTCTAGAGGAGAGATGCTGCAGGCAGACACACACTTTCTCTCCCTGTGTCATGTCATGCAAATTTCGAAAGCATTTTAAGGAGGCCTAGGGAAGGAAGAGCAATTACTTGTAGCTATCTACCCTGGGCCTCCTTTAAAAAGCCCTCTTTATTCTCTACTGCAGGCGACTTTTCTGCTTCCAGTTTAATACCTCCTTAAAGCTGTTTCTACTTTCTACTCTAGAGGAGAGGTAACTAGATGGTAGTAGTTTTCATAGAATAAGGGTTTTATTTTTGTTTGCTGGGATTTATTATTATTATTATTATTATCTTTTAGAACAGTGATTCCCAACATTCCTAGTGCCATGACCACTTAATACAGTTCTTCATGTTGTGGTAACCCCCAACCATAAAATTATTTTTGTTGCTACTTCATAACTGTAATTTTGCTACTGTTATGAATCGTAAAGTAAATACCTCATTCACTGGACCAGATTTGGCAGAAATACCCAATACGCCCAAATTGGAACACTGGTGGTGGTGGGGGGCGTTGGGGTGTGTGTGGATTGATTTTGTTATTTGAGAATTGTAGTTGCTGGGATTTACCGTTAACCTACAATCAAAGAGCATTCACAACTCCACCAGCGATGGAATTGACCCAAAACTTGGCACACAGAACTCCCATGACCAACAGAAAATACTGGAAGGATTTGGTGGGCATTGACCTTGAGTTTTGGAATTGTAGTTCACCTACATCCAGAGAGCACTGTGGACTCAAACAATGATGGATCTGGACCAAACTTGGCACGAAGACTCAATATGCCCAAATGTGAACACTGATGGGAGTTTGCGGGAAATAGACCTGACACTTGGGAGTTGTAGTTGCTGGGATTTATAGTTCACCTACAACCAAAGAGCATTCTGAACCCCACCAATGATGGAATTGGGCCTAACTTCCCACACAGAACCCCCATAACCAACAGAAAATAATGAGTTTTCTGATGGTCTTTGGCAACCCCTCTGACACCCTCTCGCGACCCCCTCAGGGGTCCTGACCCCCAGGTTGAGAAACAATGTTTTAGAAGTATTTGAAGGAGAGGAAGGGAAGGAGAATAAAAGCTAAAAGGGTGACTCTCTCAAGCCCCCAAATACATGTGTGGACCCCACCCACACGTCCCGTATGTCTCCAACTTCTAGCCAATTGTACTAAATTTAAAAAATCAAGAATATTAAGGAATACAAAGGAAAATTTAAAAGTTTAAACCGTGATGCTGAATAGGGGAAGAGGAGCCGAGATCCCATTTCGGATGGGAATACGTGATGCCTGGGCCCTTGCCGTTACGGGCACCCAAACAAACCAAGACATTTTTCTTTAGTTTTCATTAATTTACGGGCTCGACAGTCAACATTAACGCAATGTCTCTAATGCAACAAGTTGAAGCATATTCCAATCTTGCCATTGTCCTAATCCTGCATTGTTTTATGTGTGTGTGTTTTAACTAGACTGTTTTATTGCTTCTGTTTTTATTGTGCCTTCGGCTTAAAATAGATCTTTTAGAAACCGAAATAAATAAAAAATAAATTACAACTTCCCATGTGTGTGTGTGTGGCTAGAGTTACGCTTAAAATAGATCTTTTCCGACTTACAAACAAATTCAACTTAGGAAAAACCTACAGAACATATCTTGTTCATAACTTGGGGACTGCCTGTAATGGCATTTGTCTACTTATTATTTAACTTAATCATTTGGTGGTTCACATTCACCATTTTTGACACATATAAATCAAAAACAGTTTTCATGGAGTGTGTTTTCGCAGTGTTTCCCAACCAGTATGCCGTGGCACACTAGTGTGCCGTGAGCAATCATCAGGTGTGCCGTGGGAAATTGGAACCTCCAATACCCTTTCTTCCCCCTCCTGCCGAAAACTTTTTCTTTTCCACTTGGGCTCCCTTCTTCCCAGCCTCGCTCTGCTTGCTTTGCCTCGCTTTGCTCACGCTGCCGTGAGCGTGTTCAGGGGGGAGGGAAGAAGACGTGGGGCGAGTCTGTACAGTAGCGCCTGCAGGGGTCACGTCTTCCTCCCTCTCCCCATCTCTCCTGAACATGCTTATGCTGCTCCCTCAGATCGAAATGGCGGCAGAAGCGGCAGCATGAGCAAGGTGAGACAAAGCGAGCAGAGCGAGGCTGGGAAGAAGGGAGCCCGAGTGGAGAAGAAAAAGTAAGTGTTCGGCAGGAGGGGGAAGAAAGGGCATGAAGGGGGAGGAAGAGGTCTCTGTCGAAAGCTGGCATGGGCAAACTTGGACCTTCCAGGTGTTTTGGATTCCAATTCCCACCATTCCTAGCAGCCTCAGGCCCTTTTCCTTTCCCCCCTCAGCCACTTAAGCAGGAAAGGACCTCAGGCTGTTAGGAATGGTGGGAGTTGAAGTCCAAAGCACCCAGAGGGCCGAAGTTTTCCCATGCCAGTTTTAGGGACCTTAAAGTGGTGAGCCTCCTTCCAACATTGGGATTCTGGATAGAAAACAAACAACAACATAACATAACATTGTTTGAGTCCTCAGTGCTCTCTGGGTGTAGGTGAACTACAACTTCCAAACTCAAGGTCAATTCCCAAGCAAACCCTTTCAATACTTTCTGTTGGTAATGAGAGTTCAATAGGCCAGGTTTGGTTCAATTCCGTTGTTGCAATAGTTCAGGATGCTCTTCGATTGTGTGTTAACTATAAATTGAGCAAGACCTTCGTGTGTGTCTTTCTGCCATTCCTGCCAGGATATCTATGTTGTGTTCATCGAAACAGGCCCAGGTTTCACACTGAGTGTATAAATACATTTAAAAACATATTAACTATATGTATTACTGTGTTAAAGTGTCATTTTGTGTAATTTTGGTTGGTGGTGTGCCCCAGGATTCTGTAAATGTAAAAAATGTGCTGCGGCTCAAAAAAGGTTGAAAAACACTGGAGTATCGAATAATATTTTTTTTGAGGTCTCATTTTTCCTATTCTTGCAAATTTACTCTGGTGCAATGGTTTGAACCTTTGTGCTGGCAGACTGCTGACTAAAAGGTTGACAGTTCGAATCCAGGCAGCAGGGTGAGCTCCCGTTTGTCAGCTCCAGCTTCTCATGCAGGGACATGAGAGAAGCCTCCCACAGGATGTTAAATACATCCAGGCTGAAGAAAATGGCTAATGGTTTGTACTCACCATAGAAGTCCTAGCTATTAGGCATGAGGAAAAAGTTATGAAAATGAATCGTTTCGTAAGAAATTCGTAAGAAATGCTACTTTCGAGCTTTTCCGCACCTGGAACGCCAACCAGGAAGTGGACTTAATTTTTCGAACTTCGGGGGCCAGGATTTTCTTAAGTGTCGTTATTAGGTCATAAGGGGGCATAAGGGGGCATAAGGGGGCACCCTCCTTCTCTCACCACCCTCCCGCCTCCCTTGCCAATATTATGGCAAGGCAAGCCCTAAACTCGCTCCTTCGCTCGGCTGGAAGGAAGCCTGGAAAAAATGTAAACAGAGAGGTTTACTCAGAAGTAAATCCACAAAGGAGGGCACTTTGGATGAAGGGCCCTCCTTGTGGATTTACTTCTGAGTAATCCTCTCTGTTTACATTTTTTCCAGGCTTCCCTGCCTCTCCTGCCTGCCAGCCAGGATCTAAGGCATCAAAGAGTATTGGGGTGAGAAACCAACCTAATGTATAATACAATGAATGCTACTGTAAGTGCCTAATATTATAAGTAATCCAACTGGTCATATACCTACATTCCATGCACATGCAATAATACAGCAGTAATAACAATGGGTATAAGAAGAGGTAAAATTCAAACCGAAGTATTCTGACTGGTCTCTCCTCATGCGGTGCAAACGGGGCTCGGGAAATTAGCCCGGGGGAAAAGCCAGCGTTTTCTGCTTGGGAGCACACACATACATATTCTTGGGAGGGGGGGATTTGCTGCAGAATCTTCTCTATGAGGCCGGGATTCTGCAGCAAATCCCCCCCCCCAAAGAATATGTATGTGTGTGCACCCAAGCAGAAAACGCTGTCTTTTCCCGGGCTAATTTCCAGGCTCACAGAGAAGAGCCCGTTTGCACCGCTTGAGGAGGGACCAGTCAGAATACTTCGGTTTGAATTTTACCTCTTCTTATACCCATTGTTATTACTGCTGTATTATTGCATGTGCATAGAATGTAGGTATATGACCAGCCTGGGCAAACTTGGGCCCTCGCTCCTGGGGATCGGGTGAGAGAGAGAGCAGCAAGGAGCCAGGGGGGGTCCTCCTCCTTTTCTTTTGCTGCTTCCAAGAATAGAATACCCCCTCCCTCCCTCCTTCCTATTTGGAGAGTCCCATCTAGAATTCAGTGTGATTTATTCAAGTTTTTGGCCTACAACTCCCAGAAATCCCAGCCAATTTACCAGCTGTTAGGATTTCTGGGAGTTGTAAACAAAACCACCTGGAATGTGCATGCTCTGGCATACAATTACTAACGAAATTCGTTAGTAATTAAGTTACATTTTAGAACTTTTTTGGAAATTTTTTTGTAAGTCTTCCTATTACTAATCAAAAAAATATCCCCCCCATTAGATTTACGATTTGCTATTTTTGGGTTCTAAACCATGTCTACTAGCTATGTTTAAAAGCAATGCTTTTGGAAGCACATGGGATGCAGAGCCAAAATTAATAAGAACACCAGCCTTGGCCTTTTCTTACTCAACTGCCAAGTGTGCCTGCCCTGTTTGGCATAAGTCTGCCCACACAAAGCAGGTGAACATCGCATTGAACAAAACATGCAGAATAATCACAGGATGTCTTAAACCTACACCTGTTGATAAACTCTTCAAGCTAGCTGGCATGTCCCCCTGATGTGTGATGGGAACTTGCTGCTAAATGTGAAAGAAATAAGGTTGAACACTGCGAAAGGCATCCACTACATCAGTGCTTCCCAACCTTTTTTGAGCCGCGGCACACTTTTTACATTTGCAAAATCCTGGGGCACACCACCAACCCAAATGACACAAAATGACACTCTAACACAGTAATACATATAGTTAATATGTTTTTAAATGTATTTATACACTCAGTGTGAAACCTGGGCCTGTTTCGATGAACACAACATAGGTATCCTGGCAGGAATGGCAGAAAGACACAAACTTCCCACACAGAACTCCCATAACCAAGAGAAAATGCTATAATAGTTTGGTGGGCATTGACCTTGAGTTTTGGAGTTGTAGTTCACCTATATCCAGAGAGCACTGTGGACTCAAACAATGTTGGATCAGGACCAAACTTGGCATGAATACTTAATATGCCCAAATATGAACGCAGATGGAGTTCAGGGGAAATAGACCTTGACATTTGGGAGTTGTAGTTGCTGGGATTTATAGTTCCCCTACAATCAAAGAGCATTCTGAACCCCATCAATGATAGAACTGGGCCAAACTTCCCACACAGAACCCCCAGGAGGCAAGAGGAGGTCTCTAGTTGGGGAAAGAGAGGCAGGCCTTCCCAATGCCTGGAGAGGGAGAGACCAAGTAGACAACGGGTGGGGAGGGGGGGGTGTTTGTAATTTTGTGCCTTTATCGAGGTAGGTGTCTTAGGGTTTTTATACTTCAACACACTAGACTCTCCCCCCCCCCCTCTTTTCCTGGATTTTCCAATTTGCCACGGCACACCTGATGATCACTCACGGCACACTACTGTGCCCGGCACACTGGTTGGGAAACACTGCACTACATGACTACCAGCCTTCTCCCAGTAGACTTAAATCAAGGAAAAGCTTTATGAGAACTACCACTCCACTTGGCCAGTTCTGTGCACGCTGCGCTCCACCAGAAAAACCCATTGCACCAGCTCGAAGGACGCATCCAACCTCCGAAAAAGCCCTGTAGCGATAGGCAAGGGATGAAACAGCAGGAGTAAAGATGCGCTGGAAGCCGCAGACCCAACCCTGCATGCAGGCGGTTCAGGACTTTGGGCGCTCAAGACTGACCCGGGAGATGACAGTCTTGTTCGGCAGCATCCTGAATGACCAAGCAGCTTTTTTTTAAAAAGGAGAACACTGCTTGCTCCATATGGATAGGGGCGTAGAAAATGTGGCCTAACGAAAGCTCATCCCCATCTACCTGGTTGGCTAGCTGCGGCGAACAGACATCTTCCGATTTATTTATTTACTTTATTTATATTCCGTTCTTCTCACCCCGAAGGGGACTCAGAGTGGATTACAGTACACATACTTTGCAGACAATCCCTGCAGTTCAACAAATGACATATATAGACGAACATACGACACATAGACGAACAGAGGCAAACTTCTGGTCACCAGAGGGAGCTGACGCACTCCTCATCTCTCAGCGTTTTCCAGCATCCCTTTGTTGTTTCTTCCGCATTCCTCAGCAATTCCTGGAGTTCTTTTTATGGCCTCATAAATCAGTCAAAATTTGCCTCCCCACTTTAATGTGGTACCTTTATCTCCTATTTTATAGATGCAACTGTCTTTCGGGCTGCAAAGGTCGACAGCAGGCTAAACTTAAGGTCGAGCACCCACCTTGACCTGGGCAGGCCTCGAACTCATGAGAGAGATTTTATGCAGCTGACACTTAGCCAACTGCGCCACATTCCCGATGTGGTTAAATAAAGACAAAAAAACATGGGTCACCTATCTCCAACACTTACGACTCCTTGAACGCTTCCATCAGTGCTGCCTTCGCACAATCCTAAATATACACTGGACCGACTATGTGACAAATGTTGCTGTCCTTGAGCAAGCAGGGATCACCAGCATTGAGGCCATGCTATTGAGAACACAGCTGCGCTGGGCAGGGCACGTCTCTAGGATGGAGGGCCACTGCCTCCCAAAGATACTACTCTATGGTGAACTCGCCATGGGTCAGTGCAAGAGAGGCGCCTCCCAAAAGAAATATAAGGACTCCCTGAAACAACATCTCAGGCTCGGCCAGATTGATCACCAACAATGGTCCACCTTGGCCTCACATTGGGAGGCATGGAGACGCACTATCCATAATGCTGTGGCCTCTTTCGAGAAGACATGCCGAACGAGTCTCGTAGAGAAATGACAACACAGAAAGTTCCGCAACTTGGAAACAACACCACCCAAGGAGACGTTCTGCTGTGCTTTCTCGGATTGGCCTTCTTAGTCCAAAGCATGGGATGAGTCCTTCCTGAATCTGAATCTTCGTCTGCAAAAGCCACTACTAATTTGTGCAATGCTTTTGATACGAAATTAAAAAAATAAGGTAGCCATGTTCAAGCTTGCAGTGCATGAACCTGTGTCTCTGACATACATTGTTCATAGGATATGGCAATAGGGTTTGGATGTCTCCAAAGGGAGGTCCCTATAAGTAATACATGCGCATGTACCTTTTGCTTCAAGTCATCTTCTCATCCTGTGACACATGTTAAGTAGGGTTGCCACTTTTTGATATAATAAATAAGGGACATTTATGGGATTTTTCATAAAAAATTGAAACTCAAACGTTAGGTATAGTTTTATTAACAGAATAAGATAATGATTGAAACTCACGAAATAAACTGACTTGCAACGTCTTAACAGGACATGGTATGTTTCTGCATGTTTTGCCATGCAGAAAAAACATTATTAGAACTACCTTATTTTCTCCATCTGTATTTAGTACTTGACTTTGCTGACTTTAAAAGTGCACTGTCTAAACATTAAAATAAAATAAATTTTACAAGACAGTACATCTTCATTATTATGTCAATAGTTAATGGTATAGTATGGGATACACAGCATTGTATAGTATTGGGATACCCAGATAGGCATATTTTTAGAGTAACTCTCAAGCAACCAGAAACTATCTTTATCCAACACGATCTAACATTCCCCTTGGGTAACAGTTAATTGAGTCTACTGTACTTTGAAGAAGTCCTGTATCACCTCTTCCTTCCAACGGGGATGCAGGCGGGCACACACTTGCAAGCACACGACTGTCAGCCTGCCCTGCAAGTTGGTATCCCCGGGCAGGCATTGTCGTGGAAACCGCAGCACACGCCTTCCTCTGGTCAACCCTGCCCAGTCCTGTCCTGTCAGTCAATAATAAGGGACAGGACCTGAAAAAACGGGACACAAATTTTAGGGCCAAAATAAGGGACGTCCCTTAGAATAAGGGACATATGGCAACCCTAATGTTAAGCCTCCCACCAGCCATAGCTGCAAGGAGATTGTTACAGGCAAGCAATGCGCCCTCCCTTAAACACACCAGTTTCCTCCACGGTTGCTTGATACCGCCAGAAAATAAATGCAACCTAAATAATGTTTAATTGACAGAACAGATTGTTTATTCTCAAATAATAGCACTAAACTGCAGTGCTTAAAAAGTAGTTAGTTGCTATCAGCCCATTACAGCAGCTGGAGTCTTTTTCCTTCCCTAAGATTAGGCAGATGTAAAAAAAAAAGGAAAAAATCTGTAGCGTAGTAGCATGAGACTACTTGAGTTTGAATGCTGTAAAATATTTGGCTCACTGACTCCAGATGGTTTTTTTGCATTGGATTCTCCTACAGCTGCCAGTCCCTCTTTGGCACCAGGGTGCTGAGACCTTAAGGGAGTAATTGTCTTGGCGTTTGTTAAGTTTTGATTCCTTTTTTTTATCATACTCAATGCTATGGAAGTATGGGACTTGTAGTTTTACAAGGTCATCCACTTTGACTGGCCAACTACAACTCCGAGGATTCTATAGCATTGAGCCACCGAACTCTTCCAGTGTTTTCTGTTGGTCGTGGGTGTGACGCCCCCTAGGGGGCTGTATTTATCTGCATTTAGTTTGCCATGTGCCTGCATGGACCCTTTGTTCTATATCCTCTTTGTTGGCCATGTGCTTCCCTGTCTGGCCATGTGGTCACTCGGATGGGGCTGCTTCCTGGCTCCATACCTGGTGTCTCCGCCCTCAACTCCACCCTTTTCCAGAGTCTACTTAAGGGGCCGGAGGTCCCCTCCTCCCTCATTCCAGAGAACTCACGGACGAAGCAAGGCTGGAATCTAAGCTTGCTTGGACATAGCATTCACCTGTTGAGTCTACCTGCACTCTCAACCAAGCTGCAGTGCATAGGGGGACCTGTCCTCAACAGAGACTGCAGATTTTGGGGTTTTTACAGGACTTTGTGGGCCTACAAAGACCAGAGAGGAACAGGATACCTGGGATCCAAAGAAAGGTACCTTCGCTTTGCATGAGGCAAGTGAACGTTTCCCTTTGTTTAAAGCAGGGCTGTCCAACTTCTTTTGGGCCAAGGACCGGAGCTCTGGCCACTGATGACCTGGGGGGGCCGGAGCAGGGGGCGGGCCGCTCCTGACGGCACGCTGACGTCACCATGTCTGACGTCACCACGCCGGCGTCCTGCACGGCCCGCCCCTTTTCGCGAGGCTTGCTGACGCCACCAAGCCCCGCCGAAAAGGGGCGGGCCGTGCAGGATGCCGGCGTGGTGACGCAGACGTGATGACGTCAGCGCGCCATCAGGAGCGGCCCACCCCCGCTCCCTCCCTCCTACAGTGACAGCCAGGGCGGCAGAACCGGCGATTTCTCCCGGTTCTGCTGCCCCGGCTGAGGCTGTAAGAGGAAGGGCAAAGCCGAGGAGAACCCTCCTCCTCAGCTTTGCCCTTCCAGCTAAAGGCACACGCCAGCCTCAGAAGCAGCGATTTCCCGCTTCGAGGCTGGCGTGTCCCATTAGCTGGAAGGGCAAAGCTGAGAGGGAACTCTGCTTGGCTTTGCCCGTCCTCTTACAGGGACACGCCAGCCTCGGAAGCGGGGAAATCGCTGCTTCCGAGGCTGGCGTGTCCCTTTAAGAGGAATGGCAACGCCAAGCAGAGCCCTCCTCAGCTTTGCCCTTCCAGCTAAAGGGACACGCCAGGCTCGGAAGCAGCGATTTCCGCTTCTGAGGCTGGCGTGTCCCTTTAAGAGGAAGGGCAAAGCCAAGCAGAGCCCTCCTCAGCTTCGCCCTTCCAGCTAAAGGGTCACGCCAGCCTCCTCCTCCGTCCCGCCTCTCCCCCCGGCGCACCGATCGGAGCGCCGGGGGGAGAGGCGGGACGGAGGAGGCGGGCCTATGGAGGAAGAAGGAAGCGCTTCCCTTCCTCCCCTTTAGGCCCGCCTTCTCCCTCCCTCCTGCCCCCGGCCCGGCGTTCCCGATTGGTGTGCCGGGGGAGAGGCGGATGGAGGAGGAGGAAGGGAGTGGGCGGGGCTGGGTGACGTCAGGCTCGGCGCTGGCGCCACGCCTGACATCACCCAGCCCCGCCCCGGAGATCGATTTTTTTAAAAAAAAAATCAGGGTAGGCTGGGGCCGTAGGGAAGGGGCTGGGGGGCCGTATACGGCCCCAGGGCCGCCAGTTGGACAGCCCTGGTTTAAAGGACTCTTTGCAACCAACCAAGCATTTTGGGCCACCAGCATTTCCTACTGTTTGTTATGCAATAAATCTTGTTTTGGTTCACTATTTCTGAGTCTAGCACTCATTATTATAGAGATCTGGGTCACCCTGCATGTGGGAAGGCTCTATATCTTCAGGGTCATAGCTTGCAACGTCCATCCTTTTAAAGCTCTTTTTGACCCGGAAGGCAGAAGAGTGGGAGTTCTGTGTGCCAAGTTTGGTTCAGTTCCATCATTGGTGGAGTTCAAAATGCTCTTTACATCAGCGTTTCTCAACCTGGGTTCAGGACTCTTGGGGGGGGGGGGGTCATGAGGGTATCTCAGAGGGGTCACCAAAGACCATCAGAAAACAGTATTTTCTGTTCGTCATGGAGGTTCTGTGTGTGAAGTTTGGCTCAATTCTGTCGTTGGTGGGATTCAGAATGCTCTTTGGTTGTAGGTGAACTATATAAATCCCAGCAACTACAACTCCCAAATGTCAAGATCCATTTTTCTCAAACTCCACCATTGTTCACATTTGGGCACATTGGGTATTCATGCCAAGTTTGGTCCAGATCCATCATTGTTTGAGTCCACAGCGCTATCTGGATGTAGATGAACTACAACTCCCAAACTGAAGGTCAATGATCACCAAACCCTTCCAGTATTTTCTGTTGGTCATGGGAGTTCTGTGTGCCAAGTCTGGTTCCATCATTGGTGGAGTTCAGAATGCTCTTTGATTGCAGGTGAACTATAAATGCCAACAATTACAACTCTCAAATGTCAAGGTCTGTTTTTCTCAAACTCCACCAATGTTCACATTTGGGCATATTGAGTATTTGTGCCAAGTTTGGCCCAGATCCATCATTGTTTGAGTCCACAGTGCTCTCTGGAAGTAGGTGAACTACAACTCCAAAAACTCAAGGTTAATGCCTACCAAACCCTTCCAGTATTTTCTGTTGGTCATGGGAGTTTGATTAGTGTGCCAAGTTTAGTTCAATTCCATCATTGGTGGAGTTCAGAATGCTCTTTGACTGTAGGTGAACTATAAATCCCTGCAACTACAACTCCCAAATGTCCAGATCTGTTTTTCTCAAACTCCACCAGTGTTCACATTTGAGCATATTGGGTATTCGTGCCAAGTTTGGCCCAGATCCATCATTGTTTGAGTGCACAGTGCTCTCTGGAAGTAAGTGAACTACAACTCCACAAACTCAAGGTTAATGAGTGTTTCTGTTGGTTAATGAGTTTTTCTGTATTTTCTGTTGGTCATGGGAGTTTGATGAGTTTGCCAAGTTTAGTTCAATTCCATCATTGGTGGAGTTCAGAATGCTCTTTGATAGTAGGTGAACTATAAATCCCAGCAACTATAACTCCCAAATGACAACATCAATCCCCAGCAGTATTCAAATTTCGGCGTATCAGGTAGTTGTGCCAAATTTGGTCCAGTGAATGGAAAAATATTCTGCATATCGGATATTTACATTGTGATTCATAACAATAGTTATGAAGTTGCAACGAAAATACTTTTATAGTTGGGGGTCACCACAACATGAGGAACTGTAGTAAGGGGGTCGCGGCATTTAGGAAGGTTGAGCAACACTGCTTTAAGCACTTGCCTCAACATCTCGAGAGGGATGAGAAGGTTGCAGTATCCATTTCTTTCTCCTTTTTTTTGGTAAGAGGAATATCCAAATGTGATGAAGTAAAAACCACAGGGCGACTGAGTCATTTGGACAATATGTGTTACCTTCGTTTCCGTTCAAAGCTAAACGCTGCAACAGAGGCAAGCGACCAAGTTTTAAATATAGCCATTTGTGGGAGACAATTGGCAAGGAGTTAAAAAACATTGGGTTTGCCAGTTTGGTCGGAGTTTTTTTTAAAAAAAATAAACAGTGTAAACAGAAAGCAGCTGTTTGCTTTGAGCTTCTGTTCCAGTTCTTCGCTACAGAAGCAGTGTCTTCATTCATCCTTCCCCAGTTCCAAAAAGTCAATCTAGAAGAGGGACAAAGCCTTATGCTGAGTCAGACCTTTGGTCCAGCCGAGGCAATACTGTCATCTTGGATGGACACCAAAGCTGTAGGATTTCAGGTTGGCACTTTGGTTTTTGCGCCCTTGCTTTTGGGTTATTTGGGGTACTGATTAAGAAATTTGCATTGGATCAACCTCATCAAGTATAGTTTCTTAGGGCCAAGAACATCGGCAGGCCAATCACGCTCCACGAGTGGGAGAAAGTGTGGAAGAAAAAGCTGAAGTACACCTACGCGATGGAGCTAACCGAGAACTGGCACAAAATGTTCAACCGGTGGTATATGACCCCTTACAAGCTGAGCCTCATGTCCCAAGAGGCCCAGAACAAGTGCTGGAAATGCTCCTCGCAGACGGGCACTTTCTACCACATGTGGTGCACCTGCCGACATGCTGTGCAATTCTGGAAGATGATCCACCTCGCCACACAAAAGATCCTTGGCCTCTCTATGGAATTTAAACCGGAAGCCTACCTGCTTGGACTCACGTCCGAAGACGACCTGCTGGACGAGAATGCGGAGAGACTGTTTGCGTACCTCTCAACAACAGCGCGAATAGTCTACGCGAGGAAATGGAAAAGCGAGGAGGCCCCCGAACTGGAGGAATGGCTGGGCAAACTGAGAGATGCCATGGACATGGATAAGCTCTCCTTCTATTTATCAGAAACGGAGGCTACCCCCTGAAGAGAACTGACTGGTCCCCGGTGAAACTACCTGAAAAAACGGGGCTCAGCTGAAACAACTTGAACACCAGCCTTCACCGGCCCGCCCCCCCCGCCAAGTACAGAAGGGGTAACACCATGTACTTATAGAGACTGAGAGACCTTTAGGACACACGAAAAGACACTGCCACCTACTACCCCCCCCCCCCCGTTTACCTCATTGCGGTCGAGTGCCCCCGCTCCCCTCCCACCACCCCTCTCCCCCATCCCCGGTTGCCCCGCCCCTTCTTCTCCCCCTCCTCCTTGCCCACCCCCTCCTCTGCTTCCGGGCCTCTCCTCTCTCTATCCTTCCCACTGTTCTATACCTGAACTTGTTCTCCCACTTTGGTTGTTTATGGAAAATCCGAATAAATATATATATTTTAAAAGTATAGTTTCTTACATAGTAGGGTTGCCATTTTTTGATATAAGAAATAAGGGACATTTACGGGATTTTTCACAAAAATAAGGGACACTTCATTCAAATCTTGAAACTCAAACATTAGGTAGAAATAGTTTTATTAACAGAATAAGATAATGATTGAAACTTACAAAAACCTGACTTATACCCTCTTAACAGTACATGGTATGTTTCTGCATGTTTTGTCATGCAGAAAAAAACATCATGAGAACTACCTAATTTTCTCCATCTGTATTTAGTACTTGACTTTGCTGACTTTAAAAGTGCACTGTCTAAACATTAAAATAAAATAAATCTTATAAGACAGTACATCTTTATGATTATGATATCAATAGTTAATGGTATAGTATAGTATGGGATACACAGCATTGTATAGTATTAGGATACACAGCTAGGCCTATTTTAAGAGTAACTCTCAAGCAACCAGAAACTATCTTTATCCAACATGATCCAACATTCCCCTTGGGTAACGGTTAATTAGTCTACTGTAGTTTGAAAAAGTCCTGCATTGCCTCTTCCTTCCAACGGGGACGCAGGCTGCCCTGCGAGTTGGAATCCCCGGACAGGCATTGCCGTGGAAACCGCAGTGCGCAGCTTCCTCTGGTCAACCCCGCCCAGTCCTGTCCTGCTAGTCAAAAATAAGGGACAGGGCCTGAAAATAAGGGACACAAATTTTAGGGCCAAAATAAGGGACGTCCCTTAGAATAAGGGACATATGGGAACCCTATTACATAGGGTTATCATCAGGCCCAGATTACTCATAAGGCCACCCTAGGCCATGGCCTAGGGGTGCAAACCAAGGGGGGGATGCAATTCACCCGGACCAAAAAAACCACAACGCAACTCTCTCTCTCTCTCTCTCTCGGGGGAGGGCGGGGGGAGAGCGCTGTGAGGGGACAGGGGAGGAGGGAGTGATGCCCCCCCCTCACCATCGCCATCGTCCCCCCCCCCTTGTCAAGGAAGGAGGGTCCGAGCCGCACCGCAAAGAGGAGGAGGCGGAGGGAAGCCCCACCCTCAGGGCCAATGCTGGGTGCGGGGCTTCCCTTCCTTCCTCCTCCTCATGCGCGCCCTCCTTCCTTGACTCAAGAAAGGAGGGCGCGCCGCAAAGAGGAGGCGGAGGGAAGCCCCGCCCTCGGGGCTGCTGCCCGCACCAGGGGCGGGGCTTCCATCTGCCTCCTCCTCCTCGTGACGCGAGGAGGAGGAGGTGGGGGAGTGCGGTAGAGGTTGGTTTGGGGGCGGGAACCACTGTCCTAGGGGAAACTCTGTAGGGTCATCCAGTTCAAGTCTATGGTATACTGGGATCGGAAGTGGGGTAATTTTAGTTTTCAGTCACATCCATGGTTTTGGTAACCTGTTTGGTCAGAAATATCTCTCTTGAATATGATAATCTTTATATATTGGAGTCCTTTTCTCCCAGCTCTTAGGATGGTTGAATGAAAAGTAATGCATCCACCTTCATAACTCCTCAACAGATGGCGGTACTGGTATGCGGCAGGTACTGCCTTGTTCAGTAGACTCTCCTCTACAGTTCCATTTTGGCGGGAAGCCTTTACATTGAATGGTTGTGTTGTTAAAGTGCGAAGTATGGAACCCTGTGTAGACGGTCAGTCAATGCGACTTAAGCAACATGCAGTCATTGAATTCTTGACAGCAGAAGGTGTCACCCCGAAGGAGATTCATCAGAGAATGCAAGCTGTTTATGTGGATTGTGTTGATGTGAGTACTGTGCATCATTGGGCTAGTAAGCTTAAAGATGTTGAGGTGGGAACATCTGACTTGCGTGACAAACAAAGAGTTGGACGTCCTGTGACCACACACTTCACATGCCACCACAGCAGAACTTCAGAGACTGGATCTCACCACCATACGGCATCCTCCATTCAGTCCCGATTTAGCACCCTCTGACTTCCATCTGTTCCTGATAATGAAAGAAGATCTGCAGGGACATCATTATGCTTCTGATGAAGACGTTGAGAGAACTGTGAGATGCTGATTGCAGACACACAGTGTCGACTTCTTCCGTGACGGCTTCAGAAAACTTGTTCATTGTTGGCAGAAATGTATCCGATTGTCTGGTGATTATGTGGAAAAGTGAATAGTGGTAGTTAAAGAGCAGGTTCTAAGGATTATTTCTGCATTTGATTTATTAAAATATTCCCATCCAAACCCAAGTAACCAAGGTGGAGGCATTACTTTTCATTCAACTCTCATTTATATGTTTTGTATCTCAAACACTAGAGCTCATAGGAGGAAACTGGTGCCAGTTTTGGAAACTAAGCTGTGCCCGTATCTTGGGAGGTCTGATTTGGCCATGGTAGTCTCCGCTCTGGTTACATTCCGAATAGACTACTGCAACGTGCTCTACATGGGGTTGCCTCTGAAGACTGCCTGGAAGCTTCAGCTAGCCTAGCCCTCGGCAGCCATGTTGCTCACGGGAGTAGGGTACAGGGAGAGCACAACTCCCTTGCTACACCAGCTGCATTGGCTTGCTTGTGACCTTTCCATTGAGTTAGCACTTGTTGCCCCTTGCACGCAGAAAGCTAGCATATCAAGGGGAATGTCTGCCTACATTCTTTATTTCCAAGCTGCTAACTTTCTCTCTGTGAGGAACATTTCCAATGGGAGATGTAATCAAGGCATCCTGCTCCCTTTTTGAAACAGGTTTACTAGCCCTGGTAGCGCAGCATGTTAAACTGCTGAGCTGCTGAACTTGCTGACCAAATTTTACAGATAAGTAAAAATAATTAGGCATTATGGACTTCGAGATAGAAAAAAATTAAACAGAATTTTTATCTACATGGTAACGGCGGTCAGGATTAATGTGGCATCAAATTGTCTTTTTGTAAGGCCGCTCCAAGTCCCCCTTTTGGGTGGGATATAAAAGTAGTAAATAAACAAACAAACAAACAAACAAATAATATATCCTGCAATGTTTCCCATCTTTTCCTTCTTTTCTCCCTTTTGCATTGTTTATTTGAGTAAATGTTCCTCTTTTTCTGAAAACAAAATAAAAACTTATTTGCAAAAACACAATGCTAGCATTCTTTATTTATTTATTTATTTATCGTGTCAGGAGCGAAACAAACAGTTGTATTGCATTAAAAAGCAAACAAACAAAACACAAAGTTTGCAAACTTGGTATTTGATTAAATGTCCTTTGACCAGTAACTGACCACTTGGAGTGCCTCTGGTGTTGTTGTGAGAAGGTCCTCCACTGTGCATGTGGCAGGGCTCAGACTGCATTGTGGTAGGTGGTCTGTGGTTTGCTCTACTCCACACTTACACGTCGTGGATGCCACTTTGTAGTTCCATTTCTTAAGGTTGGCTCTGCACCTCGTGGTGCCAGAGTGCAGTCTATTCAGCACCTTCCAAGTCACCCAGTTTTCTGTGTGCCCAGGAGGGAGTCTCTCATTTGGTATCAACCATTGATTGAAGTTCTGAGTTTTAGCCTGCCACTTTTGGACTCTCGCTTGCTGAGGTGTTATTTATTATTTATTAATTATTTACTTTATTTATATTCCGCTCTTCTCACCCCGAAGGGGACTCAGAGCGGATTACAGGTACACATACTTAGCGGACAATCCCTTCCACATTCCTCAGCATTCCTGGAGTTCTTTAATGGCCTCATAATTCAGTCAAAATTTGCCTTCCCACTTAATTTGGTACCTTTATCTCCTACTTGACAGATGCAACTGTCTTTCAGGCTGCAAAGGTCGACAGCAGGCTACACTTAAAGGTCGAGCACCCACCTTGACCCAGGCAGGCTTCGAACTCATGACCTACTGGTCAGAGAGATCTTATGCAGCTGACACTTAGCCAGCTGCGCCACATTCCCGGTGCTCCAGCAAGTGTTCCAGCAAGTGTCTCTGTAGATCTTAGAAAACTAATTCTTGATTTAAGTCATTGGCGTGCTGGCTGATATCTAAACAAAGTATGGGCCAGAGATGTCACTGCCTAATGATAGCATGACCACAGTGGACTTGCAAGATTGTGCAGTAAAGCCCTAGTTTCCTGAACAGAATCTGATTCATCAAAATTCCAGTTGGTAAACCAGCAAATAATAATGATGCGAATTATTTGGATTTTTCTCTCTTTTTTTTTACCCCAGAGTGCTCTCTCAACCAGAAGGCCTTCTCGCCAAACCACCAAAAGTTTCTGAGCATTTTCCAGTAGCTGAGGTTTCCTTCCCGTCGATGTGGGTGGTGAGTCCAAAGCAGAAGTGCTCCAGACAGGCTCGAAAGGGGGGGAAAACCCAATATGGCTACAAATAAAAAGCAGTGGAAAATGAATGTGTGTGTGCGCGCACATGCATGAGGGAGGAAAGCAGAGGGACCCCGATTGTGCAACGTAAGCCGAGCGCTAAAGCAACCTTTCTTGGCATAACTCAGGCATAGAAGATTCGTCAAGACAGTCTGCGGGGGTCATTTAGGGACAGCGACGCAAAGAGGGAAAGGGAAACCACAGGTGTAACAAGAAACAGGCAGGGGGTTCAGGCATTTTGCAAAGAGATCGGGCACATTTTTGAAAGAAAATTCTATGGAGCTCAGCAAACACTACTATACAAATCTGGAATCTCTATGATCACAATAAACGCCATAACAGCGTGGTAAATAAATTGAAATAATTTTATCCAGACTGGTATCCCCCAAATATGTTGAAGTATTTACTATGGTGGTTAGGAATGAAAGAGCCTAGAACCCCAGGTCTTGGCAGTGGTCAGGGGAGCTTTGCACAGTTAAGACTCGTGCGCCAGCTGCGCCCGTACTTTGGGAAGTCTGATCTGGCAACGGCCGTCCACCCCGAATAGATTACTGCAACGCACTCTACGTGGGGTCACATCCCGAATAGATTACTGCAACGCACTCTACGTGGGGTCACATCCCGAATAGATTACTGCAACGCACTCTACGTGGGGTCACATCCCGAATAGATTACTGCAACGCATTCTACGTGGGGTCACATCCCGAATAGATTACTGCAACGCATTCTACTTGGGGTCACATCCCGAATAGATTACTGCAACGCATTCTACGTGGGGTCACATCCCGAATAGATTACTGCAACGCACTCTACGTGGGGTCACATCCCAAATAGATTACTGCAACGCACTCTACGTGGGGTCACATCCCGAATAGATTACTGCAACGCACTCTACATGGGGTCACATCCCGAATAGATTACTGCAACGCACTCTACGTGGAGTCACATCCCGAATAGATTACTGCAACGCATTCTACGTGGGGTCACATCCCGAATAGATTACTGCAACGCATTCTACGTGGGGTCACATCCCGAATAGATTACTGCAACGCATTCTACTTGGGGTCACATCCAGCATAGATTACAGCAACGCATTCTACGTGGGGTCACATCCCGAATAGATTACTGCAACGCACTCTACGTGGGGTCACATCCCGAATAGATTACTGCAACGCACTCTACGTGGGGTCACATCCCGAATAGATTACTGCAACGCACTCTACGTGGGGTCACATCCCGAATAGATTACTGCAACGCATTCTACGTGGGGTCACATCCCGAATAGATTACTGCAACGCACTCTACGTGGGGTCACATCCCGAATAGATTACTGCAACTGCACTCGTGGGGTCACATCCCGAATAGATTACTGCAACGCACTCTACACATCCCGAATAGATTACTGCAACGCACTCTACGTGGGGTCACAACCCGAATAGATTACTGCAACGGGGTCACATCCCGAATAGATTACTGCAACGCATTCTACGTGGGGTCACATCCGAATAGATTACTGCAACGCACTCTACGTGGGGTCACCCGATAGATTACTGCAACGCAACATCCGAGATAGATTACTGCAACGCACTCTACGTGGGTCACATCCCAAATAGATTACTGCAATGCACTCTCATCTCACATCCGAATAGATTGGCAACGCACACATCACGAATAGATTACTGCAACTCTACGTCACATCCCGAATAGATTACTGTTTGATGTGGGGTCACATCCCGAATAGATTACTGCAACGCACTCTACGTGGGGTCACATCCCGAATAGATTACTGCAACGCATTTGATGTGGGGTCACATCCCGAATAGATTACTGCAACGCATTTGATGTGGGGTCACATCCCGGATAGATTACTGCAACACACTCTACGTGGGGTCACATCCCGAATAGATTACTGCAACACACTCTACGTGGGGTCACATCCCGAATAGATTACTGCAACGCACTCTACGTGGGGTCACATCCCGAATAGATTACTGCAACACACTCTTTGAAGACAGGGGCTGCCTTTGAAGACAGTTCGGAAATTACAACTAGTCCAACGGGCAGCAGCCAGATTACTAACCGGAGCTACATACAGGGAGCATACCACCCCCCTGCTATGTCAGCTCCACTGGCTGCCTGTCCATTTCCGAGCTCAATTCAAAGTGCTGGTTTTGACCTTTAAAGCTCTATACGGTTCTGGCCCAGCTTACTTGTCCGAACGCATCGGCCTCTATGTCCCACTTTGAAATTTAAGATCATCCGGGGAGGCCCTGCTCTCGCTCCCGCCAACTTCTCAAACGTGGTTGGTGGGGATGAGAGAGAGGGCCTTCTCGGTGGTGGCTCCCCGTCTGTGGAACGCGCTTCCAAGTGACAATCAACCCCATCCCTCCTGGCATTCAGGAAAAAGGTGAAATCTTGGCTGTGGGACCAGGCGTTTGCACACTAGCATATTGTAGCACTTTGGACTGGATTTGTAATGGCTAGTTGATGGATATGGCTCAATGCTCCTGTTATGGACGGAATACTGTTTTTAACTGAAGAGAAAGTGTATGATGTGTTAATGTTAATTGTATTTTAATGTATTTTAATGCTGTATGTTTTTGGTTTTATATTGTATTTTACTATGTTGGCATCGAATTGTGCCTTTTGTTAGGCCGCTCTGAGTCCCCCCTCGGGGGTAGAGAAGAGTGGGGTAGAAATGCTGGAAATAAAATAAATAAATAAATAAATAAGGGTTGTTATCCAACACATTTATTTATTTATTTATTTATTTATTTATTTATTTATTTATAACTTTTGTATCCCAATTTTCTCTACCTCCGTGGAGGGACTCAGACCGGCTAACAGCAAGGATTCAATGCTAACAATACAATCTAAAACATCATACATCAACAATAGATTAAAATACATAAGTAATAAAATACATATAAGCCAATTTGCCAAGATAGAATCATGTCCAACTCAATCCGCATGAGTGGTCGATGACTTTGGTCAATTGCCGGTCTCGGCCATTATTCTGGGAATGCCTCGTTCCATAGCCAGGATTGCACTAACTTCCTGAAGGTGAGGAGGGAGGGGGCAGATCTGATCTCATTCGGGAGAGAGTTCCATAGCCGGGGGGGGGGGGGCACCACAGAAAAGGCCCTGTCGCTCATTCCCACCAGATTGCGAAAGTCTTGATGGTTCATAGGGGAGAATACGTTCGGACAGGTAAACTGGGCCGGAACCGTATAGGGTTTTGTAGGTTAAAACCAGCACTTTGAATTGTGCTCGGAAACTCATTGGCAGCCAGTGGTGCTGGCACAACAAGGGAGTTGTACGCTCCCTGTACCCCACTCCCATCAGTAGCCTGGCTGCCAAGCGTTGGACTAATTGCAGCTTCTGGGCAGTCTTCAGAGGCAATCCCATGTAGAGAGTGTTGCAGTAGTCTATATGGGATGTAACCAGAGCGTGGGCCACCGTGGCCAAGTCAGAGTTCCCAAGGTACGGGCGTAGCTGGTGCACAAGCTTTAACTGTGCAAAAGCTCCCGTGGCCACCGTCGAGACCAGGGGTTCCAGGCTCAGCGATTTGTCCGGGATCACTCCCAAGCTGCGAATCTGCACCTTCAGGGGGAGTGTAACTCCGTCCAGCACAGGCTGTAACCCTATGCCCTGTTCGGCCTTACGACTGACCAGGAGTACCTCTGACTTGACTGGATTCAGTTTCAGTTTCATCGTCCTCATCCAATCCGTTACAGCACCAGTTCAGGACTTGCACAGCCTCCTTAGTAGTAGGTGGGAAGCAGTGACAGAGTTGGACATCATCTGCATACAGATGACACCGCACCCCTAAACTCTGGATGATCTCCCCCAACGGCTTCATGTATATGTTGAATTACATAGGGACAGTACTGAGCCCTGAGGGACCCCCACAGTACAATGGCCATGGGACCATTTAAGCATGTCACAGTTGTGCCTTCCAATGTTTTACAAACAAAGACTAGGGAACTCTGGCAGAGCAATATTGGGACGTAAACAAAATGGCAATGTTATAAGTGGGGAAGAACAAGCAAAATAGGAGAGGAAGCAGCAGTTTGATTTTGCCTGAGCTCCCTGGGAAGCAAAATAGTCCCTTGTATTCCAATTTTGGAGCCCCCGGTGGCGCTGTGCATTAAACCGCTGAGCTGCTGAACTTGCTCCAGCGGCGGCAAAAATAGCCAATAGGATTTTGGCCCGGATCAATAGGGATTCAAGTGTATAGATCCAGGGAAGTCATGCTACCCCTCTATTCTGCCTTGGTTAGACCACACCTGGAATACTGTGTCCAATTCTGCGCACCACAATTGAAGGGAGATATTGACAAGCTGGAATGTGTCCAGAGGAGGGCGACTAAAAGGATCAAGGGTCTGGAGAACAAGCCCTGTGAGGAGCGGCTTAAAGAGCTGGGCATGTTTAGCCTGAAGAAGAGAAGGCTGAGAGGAGACATGGTAGCCATGTATAAGTATGTGAGAGGAAGTCATAGGGAGGAGGAGGAAGCAAGCTTGTTTTCTGCTGTCCTGGAGACTAGGACAAGGAACAGTGGCTTCGAACGACAGGAAAGGAGATTCCATCTGAACATTAGGAAGAACTTCCTGACTGCGAGAGCTGTTCAGCAGTGGAACTCTCTGCCCCGGAGTGTGGTGGAGGCTCCTTCTTTGGAGGCTTTTAAACAGAGGCTAGATGGCCATCTGTTGGGGGTGCTTTGAATGCAATTTTCCTGCTCCTTGGCAGGGGGTTGGACTGGATGGCCCATGAGGTCTCTTCCAACTCTATGATTCTAGGTAACAGCACTCCGTGCAGTCATGCCAGCCACATGACCTTGGAGGCATCTACGGGCAATGTCGGCTCTTTGGCTTAGAAATGGAGATGAGAACCAACCCCCAGAGTCGGACAGGACTGGACTGGATTTTACTAGATGATACAAAGATGATAGATTGATGGATAGATGATAGATGTTTACTAGGCCTGGGTAGGTTCATCGGAATGCTCGTAAAATCAGAATGAATTCAGATTAAATTCACTTTTGAAGCAGTTTCAAAGCGATGTAAACAACCCGGAAGTGAATTTGCCATTTCGAAGCCACCACCACCATTTTCGGAAAGGAATCGGCATCAGATTCCCGCCCCTCCCAAGGTGCTTTCCCCTCATTGGCTGTTTAACCCAGTTTGGAGGCGGATGTCCTTCCCTCCGCATCAGAACTAGGGTGACAGCCACATCCAAACTGGGTTAAACACGGCTGTTGCCCCAGTTCTGACGTGGAGGGAAGACATCCCGATCCAAACTGGGTTAAACATTCATGTGCACCATTAACTAAGCCATTCCAAAATTTCAGAATTAATTCGGGAAATTCCAAAAAAAATTCTGGAAAATTCCGGAAGTCATTCAGATTCGAAGCGCCAGCGCCCCTTACATCTTGAATGTCTTTTGAACTAATTTTATTTATTTATTTATTTATTTATTTACTTCACTTATATTCCGCCGTTCTCACCCCGCAGGGGACTCAGGCAGATCACAATGAACATATACAGGCAAGCATTTAGACACACAAACACAAGACAGACAGAGGTAATTTAACATCTGGCCACCAGGGGGAGCGGTCACTCTCCTTCATTCCTCAGCGTGTTTCCTGGGGATCTATTTTATGGCCTCTTAAATCAGTTAAATTTAGCCTCCCCACTAAGTGGCACCTTAATTTCTTACTTGGGTGATAGCCTCCCACTCAAGTGGTACCAATGCCCACATAGTAACAATATAACAACAATTAAAATACATTAAAATGAAAATACAGATGCATTAAAACTGTCTTTTGGGTTGCAAAGGTCGACAACAGGCTACACAATAGGTCAAGAACCTACCTCAACCCGGGCAGGCCTCGAACTCATGACCTTCTGGTCAGTAGAGATTTTATGCAGCTGACACCCAGCCAGCTGCGCCACATTCCCGGTGCACTTAACAACGTGCCGTGCCCTAGTTTTCTGATAAATTCCTTAATTTCTACTTATTCCCATAATAAACTTCCTCTTAATTTGGTCTTCAGACTCGTCAGTTTAACAAAAGGAAAGGGGAAAAAATTTATTATTCCTATGCTCACATTTGATAGGTGCCCGCATTTGAACAGGATGAATAGATCCTGTTTCGTGACCAGCCGCGCCTGTGAAACAAGGATTCCATGTTACAAATTACCCCTCACTTTTGAACAGTAAATTATCTTTATTATTAGCCAGGCCATGGCGCTGCAATTATTACTTGCCCTATGTCGAAAGGTTTTTGGCAATTAGGCATCGGTGCTGGCAGAACTATGATATAGAGAGATAATATATGTCCCAGCCAAGACAAAGGGATGGCCGGGAGATGTGCTTTTACTATGTATCCCAGAGAGTCGGGCAAAATGGGTGGGTTATTTTGCTCTTAAACATTTCAATTAGTCCTGACATGGCCTCTGTGAGCCGGCCGATTATTTCTGCTTCGCCGTTAAGTTTTTACGAGTCCTTCCCTCCCGTAGATTATTACCCCACCCTGCAATGATCTATAAATCTCTCTGGGCAAATTTATGATTAATTTTCTCTGCATGGATCAGTGTTCAATTGATAAAAGAGGTGCTATTTCAAGATCTTTCAACCATGGTTTTATAGCGGTCTTTCGGGGAAAAGGGGGATATGTTCTTACCTGAATCCCTTTCTCTCAAAGAGAGGAGATATTTTCATTTTCAAGATACGTTCAGGCATTCCCACGTAGGTTGTTTTCATAAATTCCCAAAGGCAACATTGGCCTCTGCAATCGGCTCGGCCAGGCCTACGGTGGTTAAGAGTTTTATTGGCGTTGACAGTTTGGACAAAAGTAGCACTTTTTCTTCTTTTTTTTTGCACCTCCCCAGATGGATCGGGAGGCCAAACTCACAGCACCTCAAGAATCTGAGCATTTGTAATGCTTATGGATTGCATTCAGACAAAGAAAACCTGCACCAAACCATGTGTACACTTTAGAGGCTGGATGACTCGAGACAGGCAGCTTCAGAAATATATACAAGGCATTTACAATACTATAGGCCAGTGTTTCCCAACCTTTTTAAAGCCGTGGCACACTTTTAACATAAAAAAAAATCCGGGGGCACAACACCAACCAAAATGACACAAAATGATACTCTAACACAGTAAAGAACAGCTGGGGGATGGTGGCCTGCTGGGAGCAGCTGCTGGGAGTGCCAAAGCCTGGGGGGAGGGGCCAGGCCGCACCATGCAATGGCAATGCCAGGCCAGGAGGGGGGGCTTGCCAGGCTGGAGAAGCTGTGGGAGTGCCATGCCGCCCCCCCCCTGGCTTCAGCTCTCCACCTTGAGGGGACAGTGCCAGCTTCTTGCAGCCTCGAGGGAAGCTGTGGGAGATGCCAAGGGGGGCGGAGCCAGTGGCAGAGCAAGCAGCAAATGCTGGCTTGGCATTGGCACCCTCAAGGCTGGAGAAGCTGTGGGAGAGTGGAAGCCGGGGGAGGGGGCGGAGGCAGGCGCACCATGCCCGCCCCTCTCCCCAGCTTCAGCTCTCCCTCAGCTTATCCAGCCTTGAGTAGAGGCCGGGGGAGGGGGTGGAGCCAGGCCGCACCATGCCCCGCCCCCTCTCCCCGGCTTCAGCTCTCCCTCAGCTTATCCAGCCTTGAGGGGGCAATGCCAAGCCAGCGGTGGCAGACCAGCACAATGCTGGCTTGGCACTGTCCCCTCAAGGCGGGAGAAGCGGTGGGAGTGCCAAAGCCAGGGGAGGGGGTGGAGCCAGGCCGTGCCATGCCCCACCCCCTTCCCCCGGCTTCGGCATTCCCACAGCTTCTCCAGACTTGAGGGGACAGTGCCAAGCCGGCGGTGGCAGAGCCAGCACAATGCTGTCTTGACATTGCCCCCTTAAGGCTGGAGAAGCTGTGGGAGAGTGAAAGCCAGGGGAGGGGGCGGAGCCAGGGTGCACCATGCCCCCCCTCCCCCCGGCTTCAGCTATCCCACAGCTACTCCAGCCTCGAGGGGGCAATGGCAAGGCAGCAGTGGCAGAGCCAGCACAATGCTGGCTTGGCACTGTCCCCTCAAGGCAGGAGAAGCTGTGGGGGAGCGGAAGCTGGGGGGAGGAGGTGGAGCCAGGCTGCACCATGCCCCGTCCTTTCCCCGGCTTCCTCCTCCGTGCGGCTTCAGTGAGCGAGGGGTGAGAGTCATGGAGGATTGGAGGCTGGCTGGGGAAAAGGACGAAGGAGGTGGCGCCCCGGCCCCTTCTTCTTTTTCTTCACCCCCGGCTGGCCCTTCTTTCTCCTCCCCCAAGCAGCAGGAGTTTGGCAGGAGGACGGGGGAAGGAAGGGGGGCAGAGAGCTTTTCTCGCGGCACAGCAGGAGATCCATCACGGCACACTACTGTGCTGAAACACTGCTATAGGCAGTCACTCTTGGCCATGTCTGATTGTCTTCCAGATGTAGAGTTTTGATGATAGGTCCTTAAGTGACTGTATGGTTCTGGCCCAGCTTACTTGTCTGAACGTATCTCCCCTCATGTTCCACCTTGAAATTTACGATCCTCCGGGAGGCCCTGCTCTTGATCCCACCTTCGTCGCAAATACGTTTGGGGGGGACGAGGGACAGGGGATTCTCGGTGGTGGCCCCTCGACTGTGGAATATTTTAAATTATTGACTGTTGATAACCTGTTGATTTGTTGTTGTTTTTAACTTTGATTGTATTTATGGTTTTGTATTGTCTATTGTCTCCGGCATCTAATTGCTGCCTTGTTAGCTGCCCTGAGTCCCCTCTTGGGGGTTGAGAAGGGCGGGGTAAAAGTACTATAAATAAATAAATAAACAATTAGATCAACTTCTTCCCTCCTTTCCTTTAGGAAAAAGTTGAAGACGTGACTATGGGACCAGGCATTTGGTTAGACATTCGGGTAGCAGGCGGACAATAAAATGATGACAAAGCTTTGGCAAACAGACTGTGGACTGGCTTGGAATTAAGTTGTGATTGTATAACTCAGACTATTTGTACTTTTTAAAATGGTTTTTAATCTGATTAATGTGTTATTTATTATGTAACTGTTGTTTTTATTGATTGTATATGTGGGGGCATCAAATTGATGCTGGTTGTAAACCGCCCTGAGACCCCCTTCGGGGGTAGAGAAGGGCGGGGTACAAATATTTGAAATAAATAAAGAAATAAAGACCTATTCTGGATCCACATGAGGACATAGGTTTCCAGGGGGAAATGGTCACAAGAAGGGTTTGCTTAATGTATTTATTTTATTTTATTTACTGTATATGCCACCCTTCTCGCTCCGAAGTGGACTCAGGGCGGCTCACAAGTCCAGTCATATCTGACTCTGGGGTGTGGTGTTCATCTCAGCCGACGTTGTCTGTAGACACATCTAAGGTCATGTGGCCGGCATGACTGCATGGTGGGGCCGTTACTTTCCCGCCAGAATGGTACCTATTGATCTACTCACATTTGCATGTTTTCGAACTGCTAGGTTGGCAGAAGCTGGGGCTGACAACGGAAGCTCACACCACTCCGTAGATTTGAACCTGCGACCTTTCGGTCAACAGGCTCAGCAACTCAGTGGTTTAACCCACTGCACCACCAGAGCATTATACATTATATTATATTATATTATATTATATTATATTATTATATTATATTATTAGCATAGCTCAGGAGACAAGTTGGAACCAGGCCCGGATTACCCATAAGGCCAGCCTAGGCCATGGCCTCGGGCGGCAGGTTTTGGGGGGCAGCACATTCGACCCCCCGAAAAACATATAATTTAAAAAAGCGCCCTCGCGCGCTTTCCCCCGCCCTCTCCAGAGAGAGTCATCATCATACCTCGGGAGAGGGTGGGGGAGAGCGCTGCGGGGGTGGGGAGGAGGGAATGGCGCCCTCCCTCGCCTGGGCCGCCCCTTGCAAAGGAAGGAGGCGGCGAGGAGGAGGAAGGGAAGCTCCGCCCTGTCGGGCTTCCCTTCCGCCTCCTCCTCCTGGCCGCCTCCTTCCTTTGCAAGGGGGCGGCCCAGGCAGCCAGGAGGAGGGCGGGACTTCCCTTCCTCCTCCTCGTGCCTTCCTTTCAGTCGTGGGAGGAGGAGGTGGACGGAAGCCACGCGGCACTGCTCGTGGGGCTTCCGGTTGCTGCCTCCACCTCCTCCCGTGACCGAAAGGAAGGCGCGAGGTGGATGGAAGCTGTGGGGCCAGTGCCGCGCGGCTTCCGTCCACCTCCTTGGGCCCACCATCCGGTCGCGGGAGGAGGAGGCGTCGGAAGCCGCATGGCCGGGGCTGCTGCCGCACATGCGCAACAGCGCCCTGGGGACCTGGCTTTCCGCACCCTGGGGGCGTGGCTTTCCGCACCCTTGGGGGGTGCCGCGGGGCGTCTTGGCCTCGGGCAGCCATAGAGGCTAATCCGGGCCTGGTTGGAACTGTCCCCTTGCCCCTTCTGTCTTCACTTTGGCCAGAGCAGCAGTTGGTGCTGGGGGAGAGGGGTCTCCAACCGATGACATATATGATTATATATATAATAATACTAGCTGAACCCGGCACGCGTTGCTGTGCCCTATTTAGGAGATGTGAGGAAGTCTGGGTATGTAAGGGCTGGAAATGATGTATGTGTTTTGCATGTGTTTATATGTGTATGTTTGTCTGTATATATATATGTGTGTGTGTTTGGGGGTTGTGTGTATATATGTGTATAGCTGAACCCGGCACCCGTTGCTGTGCCCTATTTAGGAGATGTGTGGAAGTCTGGGTATGTATGTGTTGGTAGTGATGTGACTAAGTGTTTTGTGTGTGTTTTTATGTGTTTGTTTGGGTGTATATATGTGTGTGTATGTTTGTTAACTGCAAGAAGAATAACCTTTTATTTTTTACTGTGAGGGGATGTGATGGGGGACCCTGGGTAGGAGGTTGTTTGTTGAGCGGTGTTTCTCCCTTCGGCCTCGTCTTCCGGGAGTGGCAGGGAGGTGGGGCGTTCCCTCGTCGCTCTTGCTCGCCACTTCCCTGCCGAAGGGGGTGCCGAAGGGGGACCTTTGCAAGGAGGACGGGTGCGGCACCTCCTTGGCTTCCTCTATGGTCCCAGGCCGCGTGGGTTGGGTCCGGGAACGCTTGGGAGACTGGGAGTTGGAGGAGGAGGCGGATACGGGCATGGGACTTCAGTTCCCAGAAAGCTCTGCCCCGGCTTCCCAGTGAGAGGTGCAAAGCCTTCTGGGAGGTGTAGTTCCTTGTCCGTAGTCGTCTCCTCCGTCGTTTCCCAGGCACCCCATGGACCCTGGTTGCGCGGGCGCCGCCGTGGGCGCCTTCTCCACCGCGTCCTTGTCTTTCCTCGCGGCTGCCATCCTGGGCTGTGTCCAGAACTGGATGGCAGTCGCCGAGAAGGGTAAGGAGCGTCGGAGAAAGCGACCAAGCGCCGCCGTGGCGCCTTCGCCGCCGCGTCCCTGGCTTTCCTCCGCGGCTACCATCCGGGCCTGGGTTCAGATCCAGATGGCAGTCACCGAGGAAGGGCAAGTACGCTGCGGAGAAGGCGGCGAAGGTGGCGCCCGTGCGTCCCGGCTTGAGGAGCGGTCTGGTAGCGGCGGAGGAGGTGGATCTTGGCGTCGGCGGCGCAGGTGGGGTAATGTCTTGGGGCGTGGAGGTGGGGTGGGAGGGAGGAGGAGGGGCGGGCCAAGGGGAGGCGGGGTGGGAGGGTGTGTTGGAGGAGGAGGAGGGGCGGGCGTTGCCGCGCCCGCCGTGCGCCCGTTGTGCATGCGGGAAAGGTTGTCTTTCGGGGGTCTTTAGAGGGTGGAGGGTTGAGTTTCGGGGTGTTTTTGTGGGCCCTATAGGGACCTCAGGGTATGGGTCAGTGGTCTGGCGATTTTCGTGGGTCTTGGACATGTAGTTTTCGTGCCTATTTACCGGGTACCATGACCACTCTCTTTTTATATATATAGATGCATAATAATATTTATTTATTTATTATATTGATATCCCACCTTTCTCTATCCCGAAGGGGACTCAATTCTCAATGCACTCCACTCCCAGCCACGAGTGTGGTGAGATTTCAAAGCACAGGCACGAAGGCAAAGGAGATACAAATGGAGACAGAGCACCATTTGACTTAAATATGGCAAACACAACCTCAGAGTAATATTGCAAATGGGACAATCTGTAACATATGTGACATGCAGCTGAAGGGGGGTTGGGGTGAGGAGCCGAGGAAACCACAGAAGAAGCTTGTGGGTTGTCTGACATAGAAAATAATATTTCAGAACTGTCATAGGCTAATAAAATGAACTCCAGGGGGTCCTGCTATGGTTTGCGGTCTTCCATTCTTGTTCTAGATCTCCATATCTACTTTGCATTGTCATACAATTGTGGGGCAAGCATGTGTGTCTTGCTTTCGGGTCACCCTTTGTGGTGACCAAGGCATTATTGAGAACTAGTAGGAGATATTTTCATGTGTACATGTATAGAGAGAGAGAGAGAAAGGAACCCATGGACAGCGAGCGATGGAATTAGAAGTGTACCAGAACCAACAGCTGGAGGCTTGGAGCACCAACACATTTTGAGTATCTGGAGACCTCATTGTAGCTGTCGACAAAAACATTACATATTAAGGCCACCCTATACACAGGATCCATTTTTGTGCTTTCACTTATCCCTGTTTGCTTCTCCCAGCAGTCTTTGTGGGTATCTCTTGGCCCCTCCAGAATATGGTATGCTTGAGCCAGAAGTTGATTTCAAAGCTTCAAACAGTCTCTGAAGAAGTAAAGATAGGAAATAGATCATCGGTAGATGATCCGGGTTGGAGTATCATGAAATATTTGGATTTTGTGCCACTGTATTTTAAGAAAGACTAAAACTCTGCACCAAACTATAAATTGCAGAGTTCCCTATGTATCAAAGCAGGGGCGGTCCTACAGGTAGGCCAAGGAAGCGGCTGCATGTGGCGCCATCTGGAAAGGGGCGAATTCCCACGCCCGCCAGGCGCTGGCACCAGACAACGTCCTGGCCCTGCTGATGTTCCTCAGGCCTTGTGCGCTCCAACGCCGCTTCTGGGCATGCACGGAGGTTTTCGTGCAGGCGCAGTTGCTCAAGAGCTGAAGTTGAGCGCAGGAGCAACTGCACATATGCGAAAACCTCCGCGCATGCCCAGTAGCTCCTGTGCACAGAAGCCTGTAAGCAAAGCACTCCCTATCGGGCAGGCAGGGAGTGCTTCCCCTCTCTCTTTGTCTCCGCCCTGCCACCAAATTTGGTGACCCAATTGGGCAGGCAGGGGGCGGAGACAAAGGGAGAGGGGAGGGGAGCCAAAGGGGTATTGGCGACGTATTGCCTCCTGACAGCGACCACCGGAAGTAGGCGCCGCCGCGCTGAGGCGAACTCTCTCGCCAGGCCCGATCATGTGTGAACCCTACCACACCCACCCACCTCCCTGCGCGCGCTGGCCGGGAGCATCAAGGAGGGACAGGTGCAACTGCGCAGGCAAATAGTAATATATAATATTCTATTTTACTTTATTTTGGGTTATTTGAGTTTTATAGAAGTAATGAAAATATTTAGTAGAGGATAATTTTATTTAAATAAATAATTTTATTTCTTATTTTATAATAATAATATAATAGAATGTTATATTATATTATAATGTCAATAGATTATAATATAATTATATTGTAATGTAGTATAATTTAATATAATTATGATATAATATAGTATGAGTATTACTATAATATATTGTATATACATTGATACAATATTATACTACTAATGGTATTGTGATATTATAATTGTATATTTGTTTTACATGGGGGGGGCGCCAAAATAATGTTTTTGGGAGGGGCACCAAAATAATGTTTGCTTACCATATAAAATTACCTTAGACCACCCCTGATCAAAGTGATGCCAAAGTGGTGTCAAAATGCTATCTTTGTGCAGCCTGAGTGGAACCCCAGTCTTTCCTGCAAAAAGATATGGCTAAGTTTTATATCCAGTGAAAAGCCACAGGTTCCTCAAACACAACCAGTTGCCATTTATGTATTTATTTATTTGTTTGTTTACATTTATCTCACCCTGAAGGGGACCCAGAGTAGCTTACAAGTTATATGTACATATAATATATTATATTACTAGCATAGCACAATATTAGTATTATATATTAGTATTATTGTTGTTGTTATTTTACTGATGACACAAAAACACAGTATGTCACACCAAGCGAGATATATATGCTGGCACAAAATCACAAGAAAAACTTCGCAAGCATCTTGGACTGTGTGATGTATTTCCAAATGATGCACACAGATCCAAGTCAGGTGGCCTTTTGCAGTTGACAGATCGTGATTTTGTCAATGTTTATTGTTTCCAAATGCCGGCTGAGATCTTTTGGCATGCCACCCAGTGTGCCAATGACCACTGGGACCACCTGTACTAGTTTATGCAGGCTCTGCCACCGCTGGCTTGGCACTGCCCCCTCAAGGCTGGAGAAGCTGTGGGAGAGCTGAAGCCAGGGGGAGGGGGCAGGGCATGGCGTGTCCTGGCTCTGCCCCCTCCCCTGGCTTCGGCACTCCCAGAAGCTGCTCCAGCCTTGAGGGCAGTGCCAAGCCAGCATTATGCAGGCTCTGCCACCGCTGGCTTGGCACTGTCCTCCTCAAGGCTGTAGAAGCTGTGGGAGAGCTGAAGCCAGGGGGAGGGGGCAGGGCATGGCGTGTCCTGGCTCTGCCCCCTCCCCTGGCTTCGCACTCCCAGAAGCTGCTCCAGCCTTGAGGGCAGTGCCAAGCCAGCATTATGCTGGCTCTGCCATCGCTGGCTTGGCACTGCTCCCTCAAGGCTGGGAAGCTGGGGAGAGCTGAAGCCGGGGGGGGCAGGGCATGGCGTGTCCTGGCTCTGCCCCTCCTGGCTTCGGCACTCCCAGAAAGCTGCTCCAGCCTTGAGGGGCAGTGCCAAGCCAGCATTATGCAGGCTCTGCCACCGCTGGCTTGGCACTGTCCCAAGGCTGTAGAGAAGCTGTGGGAGGCTGAAGCCAGGGGAGGGGCAGGGCATGGCGTGTCCTGGCTCTGCCCCTCCCCCTGGCTTCAGCACTCCCAGAGCTGCTCCAGCCTTGAGGGGCAGTGCCAAGCACTGGCTCTGCCATCGCTGGCTTGGCACTGCCCCCTCAAGGCTGGAGCAGCTCCTCCCCCGGCTTCAGCACTCCCAGAGTCTTTGCAGTTCGATTTGTAGGTCTTGATAATGGCTGAGTTTTTCCTGTTTATTATTATTATTATTGTGTAGTTGTAGGTTTTTTCGGACTATATGGCCATGTTCTAGAGGCATTCTCTCTTGGCATTTCATCCGCACCTATGGCAAGCATCCTCAGAGGTTGCCTCTAGAACATGGACATATAGCCCAAAAAAACCTACAACGCAATCAGGGGCGGTCCAAGGTAATTTCCAATGGTAGGCAAACATTACTTTGCCGCCCCCCCTCCAAAAACATTGTTCCCCCCAACATTTCTTTGGCGCATACCTTGTGCGCGCGCTCCTTCCGCGCGCCGCTGCTCCCGCGGGCATTGTAGAGCGAGGAGAGGCCTTCGCGCTTCCTGGTTCCCCCTGCCTGTGGGGGGGGCAGAGGGAACCAGGAAGCGCGAAGAGGAGCCTTCGAAGGCCCCTCCTCTCGCTCTCCCGGGCTCCCCCTGCCAGCCTCTCCCACGGGGCATTGCAGAGGGCAGGAGAGCGCTCTCCCTTGCCCTGTGCAACGCCCCGTGGGTGGGGCTGGCAGGGGAACCCAGGAAACGTGAGGAGGGGCCTTCGAAGGCCTCTCCTAGCGCTTCCTGGTGCCCGCTGCCAGCTCCTCCCATGGAGCGTTTCACAGGGCAAGGGAGAGCGCTCGGGAGGTTCTGGGCATGCGCGAAAATCTCCGCGTATGCTCAGAAGCTGCTGCAGGCAGCAGCAGGGATCGGCGGTGGCTGCGCCACTGAAACGGAACTCCCTGCTGCTGTCTGCAGCAGCTTCTGAGCATGCGCAGAGACATTTTCGCGCATGCTCAGAACTGCCGAGCTGAGTTCAGCTCCAGCCAGGGCCGTAGCCAGGATTTTGTTTCGGAGGGGCTGAGTTTGGTTCGGGGGCTGAGACTGGGTGGAAGAGGGTCTACCCTAGCAAACCTTTTGTATTGTTATCCCAATAACCCCATTAATGTGGGATATAATGAGCATGGTGATCAGATCATGATATGAATAAACATAACAGTTTAAATAATGTACCAGTAAGGCCTTTTCGCTGACCACCCTGAGAATTTCGGTGGGGCTGAAGCCCCTTCCTCCCCCTGGCTACATGCCTGGCTCCGGCAGTTCTGGGCATGCACGAGAATGTCCTCGCATGCTCAAAAGCTGCTGCAGGCAGCAGCAGGGAGTTCTGCTTCGGCGGCGGTGCCGCCCATCCATGATGGCGCCCGGCGCGGCCAGCTTGGCAGCGCCCATCCATGATGGTGCCCCACGTGGCCATGTAGGTCGCTTACATGGACGGACCCCCCTGAACGCAATGATTCTGGCCATGAAAGCCTTTGACAATACATTATTATTATTATTATCATCATCATAAACCAGTCCATACTCCAAGAAATAAAGCTCAATTGCTCACTGGAGACAAGACAGGAAAGCTTGGAGAAGAGAATGATGCTGGGGGAAATGGAAGGAAAAAGGAAGAGGGGCCGACCAAGGGCAAGATGGACAGATGTTCTCCTTGAAGTGACTGGCTTGACTTTGAAGGAACTCGGCGTGTCCACAGCGGACAGGGAGCTCTGGTGCGGGCTGGTCCATGAGGTCACAAAGAGTCGGAAGCAACAACAACAAAATTATTATTGATATATAGGGATGTTTTAAAAAAAGAAAGAAATACTTTCACTCTGAAGTCCATGGAGAGTCTGAAGGATCTCAAAATAAACTGGCTCCAGTACTCCCAATTAAAGATGAGATTCAAAGCGGATATGCAAATTGGGTGGGAAACATCACCGACGACAGGAGCGAAGGTACTGACCCAGCAAAGTAAAAAAGTGTAAGCAAGTTGTATAAAGTTCTATTAGCAAAAAGCCATGAGAAAATACCAATAAAAGAGTATATGAGGAAGTGGGAAGATAACATAGGTCACCATATTAAAAGGGAGGAATGGGAAAAGAGCTGGCGCCAGTGGCAAAAATATACATGTGCACAAACATTAAAGGAAAATCAACTGAAGGTCCTTTATAGGTGGTACGTAACCCCTGTACAATTGGCAAAAATGTATAAAAATGGGAATGATCGGTGCTGGAAGTGCCAAAAAGAAAGGGGTTCGTACTTCCACCAGTGGTGGTCATGTGGAAGTATCAAGAGGTATTGGATAATGGTACAGGAGCTGGTGGAGGGAATCTTACATGAAAAGATTGACTTAAAACCAGAAATTTTCCTTTTAAATATTGTAGAACCCGGGATGGGTAGAGAAAAGGAAAGACTACTGTGGCACATTTCGACTGCTGCCAGAATAGTGCTGGCTAGAAAATGGAAAAAAACCGGAAATGCCCGATGAGGATGAAATTCTGCAAAATTATTAGAATTAGCCGAAATGGATAAGTTGACGTTCCTTTTAAGAACGGGAACAATCAATCAATTTACGGCCACTTGGACACCGCTGGTGAAATATATAAAAGACAAGAAAAAGATGGACTTGAAAGCCTTCTGATATAGGTTATAGGATTAGAGTGCTCTGGAAATCGGGCTCTATATACAATTATGTGAAGTGCGATGCCACCGGTGAAGTCAACCGTTTGTTTTTAACCTGTTTGTTCATTTATCTTTGTGTAACCCTACCCAATCTGACCATCCCTCCCCTCACCCCCCTAACCCCTTAGACTTTGCTATCCCCTTTCCACATGTGTATGTGTTTTATCCAATAAAAATCTTTATATATTAAAAAAAATATTATTGATATTATTATTTAGGCCATTTCCATCTGCTCTTTCTTGGATTTCCTGCCCACATGGGAGAAAACTTAAGCAGGGAGAGTTGCAGCAATGCAGAACATGATCAGAGAAGTTGTTCTTGACTATCCAGACCTGGACGGACCCCTTTCCACTTCGCTAGCCAAGGTTTGACGGTGCTGCAGGTAAGGCTTTGTACTGTAAACTCGCTCACTCTCGTTTTGACAGCTGTCGACAGACGCTGCCGCATGTCTTCTTACGTTTTGATCTTAATGTAAAGTGCCATGGCAGACATGCCAGCAGAGAGTCTCCGTTTAATATAAGCAGCCGCAAAAATGTGCCCCAGAGGCCTGGTTAAAAAAAATGGGACAGAAGCAGCAGCGATCTGTACTCCTATGATGGAAAGAAAGAAAGAAGAAAAGAAGACTTTTGTCAAGCAGGATGTCTTCCTTTCAAACTTTTCAGCCCAAGTTGAAATTGGTTAAGGAATTGAAAAAGACCCCTTGCTGAATAGGGCAACTGCATTCTATATCGCATAGGCGAATCTGTGCTTAAGTCAGTTCAGCAGTTCACCTACCTGGGAAGCATCATCTCTTCAGACGCCAAGATTGATAAAGAAATAGATCACAGATTAGCAAAGGCATAGAGTGCATTTGGAAGGCTTCACAAAAGAGTCTGGAGCAACAAGCACCTGAGGAAAAGCACCAAAATCAGTATGTACAGAGCTATCGTACTGTCTATTTTCCTCTATGGGTCTGAAACATGGGTCACCTATTGCCAACACCTATAACTCCTCGAACGCTTTCATCAGCGCTGTCTTTGCACAATCCTAAATATACACTGGACTGACTATGTGACGAATGTTGCTGTCCTTGAGCAAGCAGGGATCACCAGCACTGAGGCAATGCTATTGAGAACACAGCTGCGCTGGGCAGGGCACGTCTCTAGGATGGAGGACTACCGCCTCCCAAAGATACTACTCTATGGTGAACTCACCACGGATCAGCGCAAGAGAGGTGCCCCAAAAAGAGATTTAAGGGCTCCCTGAAACAACATCTCAGGCTCGGCCAGATTGATCACCAACAATGGTCCACCCTGGCCTCACATCTGGAGGCATGGAGACGCACTATCCACAATGTTGCGGCCCCTTTCGAGAAGACACGCCGAATGGGTCTCGAAGAGAAACGACAACGCAGAAAGAACCGCAACTTGGAAACAACATCACCCAAGGAGACTTTCTGCTGTGCTTTCTGCAACCGAACTTGTCTATCTCAGATTGGCCTTTTTAGTCATCAACGCGCTTGTAAAAAGCGTGGGATGAGTCCTTCCTAAGAATCTTCATTCGCGAAGTAATGCTGAGAGAGAGAGAGAGAGAGAGAGCATTCTATCTATGGGCTTGCATTATTTCCCACAGTACAGTAAAATCTCTGTAACCACAGAAGGCACTTTCCTGGCTGGACTGCAGTTACATGAAACTTCAGGTGTGACTACATGTCACTGAATTAACCCATTTCCAGTCCCAGCCTACCATGAAGTTGCATTGGGGGATCTAGAGATTTCTCTCTAGGGATTTGCTAGATTCTGTAACACAACGGCCAAGGGGAGTATACCCTAGAATCACCTGGAGGACCTAGAAAATTCCCAAAGAGAGGCCATGTCCTTCCCATGAGGAAGTGAAAATCTGCATATGTATGTATGGCCAATGTAATTATACACAATTATAGTGGGTGTTGTGTGGTTTCTGGGCTATATGGCCGTTTTCTAGCAGCATTTTCTCCTAACGTTTTGCCTGCATCTGTGACTGGCACCTTCAGAAGATGTGAAGATGTCAGATCCATTTTAACTGCTATAGCAACCTCCTATGAATGATAATAGGAGGCGTTTAATCTCTAAGATTGTGCTTTCCATTCTGGTCCTAATTTGTTTTTATTCTGTTTTTAACTACGTTGTGTGGTGTATTCATTGTTGTGAACCACCCTGAGCCTTTTTGGGAAGGGTGGTATATAAATCGAAATAAAAAATAAGTAAATAAATAAATAAATAATATTATAATAATAAACTTTATTTGTATCCTACCACCAAGTCCAAAGGGACTCAGGGCAACTTACAAGGCACTCCAAGGTGCACTATTTAATAGAGATGGATAGATTTGTTCGGATACTGCAGAAATCGTAAATAAATCGGAATGTTTACCTTTCCGAAGGGACTTCCGGCTCTTTGTTTGAAGCCAGAAGTCTCTTACAGTTTTGAACTACATTGTGCTGGGTTTTTATTCCGACTCAGGAAGTGAATCGGAAATGATGATGTGTTTTTTGTTTGATCTATCCTGCTGGGAGGTGAAGCCTAAGATGCTTGCTTCCCAGCCAATCAGGGGATAAGTTTTGGGGAGAGAAGGAGTATCAGCAGCCATTGCTCCATATAAATGGATGCATGTGTCTGGGAGGGTCATTGCTAGCCAGGGAAGGGAGATGGGAGGTTGTTCATGGAGCTGTCACCTTGGCGCTGGTGTGGTCCTGGGGTGGACAAAGAATTGCAGGGCAGGCAGAGGAGAAGGAAAAGTTTAGTGTTCAGGAGAACACTCAGACTGTGGACCTGTGTCCTCAGGTGGAATGTAACCCCGTTATACACAGGGTGCCTCCCTATACCTTAGGGTTCCCATATGTCCCTTATTCTAAGGGACGTCCCTTATTTTGGCCCTAAAATTTGTGTCCCTTATTTTCAGGCCCTGTCCCTTATTTTTGACTAGCAGGACAGGACTGGGTGGGGTTCGCCAGAGGAAGGTGCGCGCTGTGGTTTCCACGGCAATGCCTGCCCGGGGATTCCAACTCACAGGGCAGCCTGTGTCCCCGTTGGAAGGAAGAGGTGATACAGGACTTTTTCAAAGTACAGTAGACTAATTAACCGTTACTCAAGGGGAATGTTGGATCATGTTGGATAAAGATAGTTTCTGGTTGCTTGAGAGTTACTCTTAAAATAGGCCTAGCTGTGCATCCCAATACTATACAATGCTGTGTATCCCATACTATACTATACCATTAACTATTGACATAATAATCATGAAGATGTCCTGTCTTATAAAATTTATTTTATTTTAATGTTTAGACAGTGCACTTTTAAAGTCAGCAAAGTCAAGTACTAAATACAGATGGAGAAAATGTGGTAGTTCTAATAATGTTTTTTATGCATGACAAAGCATGCAGAAACATACCATGTACTGTTAAGAGGGTATAAGTCAGTTTCTTTTATGAGTTTCAATCATTATCTCAGTCTGTTAATAAAACTATTTCTACCTAATGTTTGAGTTTCAAGTTTTTAATGAAGTGTCCCTTATTTTTGTGAAAAATCCCGTAAATGTCCCTTATTTCTTATATCAAAAAATGGCAACCCTACTATACCTCGATCAGCCTCACGACTGACCAGGAGGACCTCTGTCTTGTCTGGATTAAGCTTCAGGTTGTTGGCCTCCATCCAGTCAATCACAACTGTCAGACACTGATCTAGGATCTGGGGAGCTTCCTGGGAGTGGGGTGGAAAAGAGTAGTAGAGTTGTGTGTCATCTGCATAGAGATGGCTCCCAATTCAAAAACTCCAGATGACCTCACTCAGAATTCCTTGGAGTTGCAGTTTAGGGAAGAATATGCTGAATTCTCAGACAGAGAGATCTACAAATCTTGGGATTTCACAAAATGTGTCCATGGTAGTTAAAATAGAATCATAGTGCCATCAATGGGAAGTGTTGGCCCATGGATTTATTATTTGTGTAGCACAGAATTACAGACCAGATGGATTTGTATCACATTACACACTGTTTGAAAGATTGTGCCATACAAACCTTATCTTTCTGTATCCTGTGATACTCTGATCTCATCTCCATAACTATGCAAAGACTAATACTTATAGTGTGACACTAAGGACCTCATCATGTGGAAATTTCCCTCTGTTTCTACGCGTTTCTACACACTTCAGTGATGGATACCCACGGAGCCCCTCAAACGACACAGGATGGTAGTTGCTCAGGGGACTCCATCTCCACAGTGCATAGAAATGGGAAAATTTCGAAGAGGGGCAGAAATCAACTTCAGTCCTTTTCAATCCTCTAATGCAAAGTTGTAATTCTTAACCTGTGGGCCATGGACCACCAGTGGGCCGCAAAAATGAAAATCTGGTCCTGCAAGCCTCCTTCCTCTTTAATTTATTTTATTTTATTTCCACTACTTTCATGCCACCTTCCACTCCTTCCCTGTTGCTGACCATGGCATTGTGTTTTATCTTTCATGTTGTAAACCGCCCTGAGCCTTTGGGAGTGGCAGTGTACAAGTCTAATAAATAAATAAATGTGTTCTGTATCAGAAACCTGAGCTGATGTGGTCTATCCAATGCAATTTTCTGATTCAGCAACCAAAATAGAAGCTAAAGTTGACCAAAAACTGATTTATAACCCTTTTGGTACTGATGCTGGAGAGTGGTCCCTGGTCAAAGTGCTCCCTGGTCAAGTAGTCTCTGATCAACTGGTCCCTGGTCAAAGTGGTTCCTGGTCAAAGTGATCCCTGGTCAAGTAGTCTCTGGTCAAAATGGTCCCTATTCAAGTGGTCCCTGATCAAGTGGTCCCTGATCAAAGTGGTCACTGGTCAAAGGAGTCCCTGGTCAAGTAGTCCCTAGTCAAGTGGTCATTGGTCAAAGGAGTCCCAGGTCAAGTGGTCATTGGTCAAAGGTGTCCCTGGTCAAGTGGTCATTGGTCAAAGGTGTCCCTGGTCAAAGTGGTCTCTGGTCAAGTGATCCTAGTCAAGTGGTCCCTGGTCAAAGGAGTCCCTCGTGGTCAAGTGGTCATTGGTCAAAGGAGTCCCTGGTCAAGTGGTTCCTGGTAAATGCAGTCCCTGATCAAGTGGTCCCTGGTCAAAGTGGTCTCTGGTCAAGTGATCCCTAGTCAAGTGGTCTCTGGTCAAAGGAGTCCCTCGTCAAGTAGTCCCTAGTCAAGTGGTCATTGGTCAAAGGAGTCCCTGGTCAAGTGGTTCCTGGTCAATGCAGTCCCTGATCAAGTGGTCTCTGGTCAAAGTGGTCTCTGGTCAAGAGATCCCTAGTCAAGTGGTCTCTGGTCAAGTGATCCCTGGTCAAAGTGGTCTCTGGTCAAATGATCCCTAGTCAAGTGGTCCCTGATCAAGTGGTCCCTGGTCAAAGTGGTCTCTGGTCAAGTGGTCTCTGGTCAAAGGAGTCCCTCGTCAAGTAGTCCCTAGTCAAGTGGTCATTGGTCAAAGTAGTCCCTGGTCAAGTGGTTCCTGGTCAATGCAGTCCCTGATCAAGTGGTCTCTGGTCAAAGTGGTCTCTGGTCAAGTGATCCCTGGTCAAATGGTCCCTGGTCAAGTGGTCCCTGGTCAAAGTGTTCCATTGTCAAAGGGGTTCCTGGTAATGTGGTTCCTGGTCAACGTAGTCCCTGATCAAGTGGTCCCTGATTTTTAAAAAGTTGGGAACCACTGGTGTAGAGGCTTCCTAGGAACTACACCCTGGAAAATGGTGTTTCCAAAAGGATGCTTAAAAAAAGTATTCTGGTATCCTTCGAATGGCTGAGCTAGAAAGGACAGGAGGTGATCCTATGTAATGGGATGAATAAATTCTGTCTTCTACATAGATGGAGTCCCATGGAATACCAGGCAAAGAAGACAATTCAACCTGCTTTGCCCTCCTTCTGGGATGAAATCCTAACTCCCATAGTGTTTTTGAAGAAGTGGAATGGGATCCATGAAAACGCATGCTACTAGAACTTTTCTTTCCCCTTTCCTTTTTTAAGACTAGGACTTAAAGCAAAGTCAGTGGAGGATTTGGGAAACATATGACCCCAAAAGACCCTTCCAAGCAATGCTCCCCCCTAGCCATGGGTTCATGGAGGGGTTACTTTGGGGTGACCAGTTGCGAAGTATCCATTCCCACCAACACCTGATCTCTCGGCTCGGTTCTGCTAGCCAACTGCGACCACGAGGGCAGGCTTCCGAGTCAACTTGGCCCGATCAATAAGCAAAAGTGACAATTTCATATGATGCGTCCCGACAGGAGGGGTTTCACCACCCTGGAGTGATGGAACTTGTCATATTCCCTTCCCAAGGAAGGCAGGAGGTTAGAAATCAATGTCTCCCTCATGGAGGAGCTCTGGGCCATCCAGACAGATCGGGCACACAAGCCAGTTTCTAATTACATTTAAGAAATACATATCATACATATATAAACTGACATCAATATCGGAGTGGCGTGGCGTGCTGTCAAAAGGGATAAGGGCAATTCCCTTTGCGGCCCTTGACAGTGGCAGTACCTGGCGCGGAGGTGCTACGAGCAACATTATCCGGCTGATTGAGTTATGACGGCTCCAACCCAACAGGGAAGCCGGGCAGCAAGGAATAACCGGGGCGGCATACAAATGATGATAAAGTGATCCCTTTAAAGAACAATTTCCATAATATTTCATGCTCGCTGCACGGTGTAAAGGCGGCCTTGTCGGGGAAGGCTAACTGCTCTATCAATTGATTTGATTCACTGCTGCAGCTACTCCCAGTCATAATATTTCAAATAAATGGCACCGTGGATAGAAATAATATCTGCATCAATATTAACCCTGAAAGGTCTAATGGACACGGACTATAATTTCCTGGACATCCTAATAATGCATTTTGACTATGCTCGGTGCGGAAGGATTTCTCTCCCCCCCCCCACTTGCTGATTGTGCATTCATTTATCCACAACATCTTGTTTACATACAAACCTCTCTTGGTTTGGGGAATGATGCTGTAGAGATCCTGGTCTATCCATAAGGTTTGTGAGTGGCGTTTAAGAGCTGGTGATGAAGCAGAAAGGTTTGGTAAAATGTCAAAACCTACTTGGGAAATCTTTTAACCAGTTGCTCTCTTTCTATCTCAATCTGAACTACCTCAAAAGGCTGAGCTGCGGATACAGTAAACTGCTAACTATTTATTTATTTACAACATTTCTGCTCTGCCTTTCTCCACCCTGGAGGGGACTCAAGGCGGCTTACACTTAGGCAACTATTCAATGCCTTCAAAAACAAAGTACAGATCAAACCAACATTTAAATAGAATTATAGCAGTGTTTTTCAACCTTTTTTGAGCCGTGGCACATTTTTTACATTTACAAAATCCTGGGGCACGCCACCAACCAAAATGACACAAAATGACACTCTAACACAGTAATACGTATAGTTAATATTTTTTTAAATGTATTTATACATTCAGTGTGAAACCTAGGCCTGTTTCAATGAACACAACATAGATATCCTGGCAGGAATGGCAGAAAGACACACACAAAGGTCTTGCTCAACAGCTGGGAGTTATAGTTCACCCGCAATCAAAGAGCATTCTGAACTCCACCAATGATGGAATGGAATCGATCTTCCCACACAGAACTACCATAACCAAGAGAAAATACTGTAAGAGTTTGTTGGGCATTGACCTTGAGATTTGGAGTTGTAGTTCACCTATATCCAGAGAGCACTGTGGGGGGGGGGGGAGATGTGGGGCAAGTCTGCGCAGTAGCGCCCGCATGGGTCACGTCTTCCTCCCCCCCCCTCTCAGAAGCGGCAGCGTGAGCAAAGCGAGGCAAAGCAAGCAGAGCGAGGCTGGGAAGAAGGGAGCCCGTGTGGAGAAGAAAAAGTCTTCAGCAGGAGGGGGAAGAAAGGGTATTGGAAGTTCCAATTTCCCACAGCACACCTGATGGTCACTCAAGGCACACTAGTTGGGAAATACTGCAGTAAACAGCCAACTATTTATTTATTTACAACATTTCTGCTCTGCTTTTCTCCACCCCGGAGGGGACTCAAGGAGGCTTATGCTTAGGCAACTATTCGATGCCTTCAAAACAAAGTACAGTTCAAACAAACATTTAAATAGAATTATAGAATTATAGAATCATAGAGTTGGAAGAGACCTCATGGGCCATCCAATCCAACCCCTTCTGCCAAGAAGTAGGAACATTGCATTCAAAGCACTCCCGACAGATAGCCATCCAGCCTCTGTTTAAAAGCTTCCAAAGAAGGACCCTCCACCACACTCTGGGGCAGAGAGTTCCACTGCTAAACAACTCTCACAGTCAGGAAGTTCTTCCTATTGTTCAGGTGGAATCTCCTTTCTTGTAGTTTGAAGCCATTGCTCCATTGTGTCCTAGTCTCCAGGGCAGCAGAAAACAAGCTTGCTCCCTCCTCCCTATGACTTCCTCTTACATATTATTGATGATTTTATAATGTTTTTATACCACTGTTTTTATCAAATGTATTTTTGTATAGCATCATTGATGCACATGTGAAGCCGCCCTGAGTCCCATTGTGGGAGAAGGGTGGAGTAGAAATAAAGTTAATAAATAAATAAATATACATGGCTATCATTACTCCTTCTCTTCTGAAGGCTAAACATGCCCAGCTCTTTAAGCTGCTCCTCATAGGGCTTGTTCTCCATACCCTTGATCATTTTAGTCGCCCTCCTCTGGACACATTACAGCTTGTCAATATCTCCCTTCAGAAGTGGTGCCCAAAATTGGACACAGTATTCCAAGTGTGGTATAAAGAATAGAGCATGGGTAGCATGAAGGCCAAAATCCCATTGGCTTTTTTTGCCGCTGCATCACAAAAAATGTTTTTAAATACATTAAAACATTAAAACATATAAAACAATACCTTCATTTTTAACCACGTTGTCCAAAGTCATCGTCTGGTCCATTCCAATAGTCATTGCACATAATTCCAATCTTAGAAATGGAGAGTCAGACACAACTGAACTTAATGCCAAGTGAAAACCTTTCTCTTATTTATTTATTTATTTGCCGTATTTATATTCCACCCTTCTCACCCCACAAGGGGACTCAGGGCAGATTACATTTATTTATTTATTATTTATTTATTTACTACATTTCTATACCGCCATTCTCAGCCCGAGGGCGACTCATGGCGGTTTACAAAGCAGCACAACATATAAAAACAGATAAAACAATGAAACATAGCTAAAAATTTCAATTACATATAAAAACATAATAAAACCATAAATCCTCCGCAATTCATTACCAAATCATTGTCCCCTCGGCGTCTAAAAAATCCTTTAAGGATTTTAAAAAACTTTTGGACACCATCAATATTTAATTCTAATGGTTATATACTTTGATTTTTATCTTGTATTTCATTTGGCTGTACAGTTAAACACTATTAAACAAAGTGCAAATAAGGACTGTGTTTAGGAAAATACCAAAAAAATGCACTGAGAATGAAAAAGACTGGAATCACTATTAGTATCACAAATGTGTATCTAGCATTGAGAATAATTATATATCAAAATCAGAACTGTATAACAATAGGCTGAGTTCGTCCAATGACAGCATATAATCACAAGGTAATATCAAAACACACATACATAATAGGCATGGTTTAGAACCCAAAAATGGCGATTCTTAAATCAAATGGGGGGGGGATTTTTTTTAGATTAGTATATCAAAGACTTACAAAAAATTTTCAAAAAAATTTCTAAAATGTAACTTAAGTACTAACGAAATTCGTGAGTAGTTCGTATGCCAGAGCATGCGCATTCCAGGTGGTTTTGGCCTACAACTCCCAGAAATCCTAACAGCTGGTAAATTGGCTGGGATTTCTGGGAGTTGTAGGCCAAAACTTGAATAAACCACACTGAATTCTAGATGGGACTCTCCAAATAGGAAGGAGGGAGGGAGGGAGGGAGGGAGGGGGGTATTCTATTCTTGGAAACAGCAAAAAAAAGGAGGAGGAGGCCCCCCCCTCGCTCCTCGCTGCCTCTCTCTCACCCCGATCCTGAGGGAGCGAGGGCCCAAGTTTGTCCAGGCTGAGAGGAAAAGGAAGAGGCCTGAGGCTGTGAGGAATGGTGGGAGTTGAAGTCCAAAACACGTACCTGGAGGGCTGAAGCTGGCCCCTGCGATGGGGCAAGGCAGAGCAACGGGGAAGAGAAGCATCTGAGAGAGCGCAGGGAGAGAGAGGAGGAGAAGCGCGCGCGTGTGTGTGTGTGTGTGTGAAGCTGGCCCCTGCGATGCGGCATGGCAGCAGAGCAACGGGGAAGAGAAGGGGGGGAAGCGTGGAGGACTACACTTTCCAGAATGCATTGCCTGCCTACCTAGCAGCAGCGTCACTTCCAGTTCCCCATAGAAATGCGGGAAAAGAAGAAGCTGAATGAAGCCTGGAAGGAAATGAAGGGGAGAAGACAGGGAGAAGTGAGTAGGTAGTACAATAATTAATTAATTAATAATTAATAATTTATTACGATCTTAACGCAAATTGTTGGCCTCAAGGACCGTAAAAGGAAGTCCACTTCCTGGTTGGCGTTCCAGGTGCGGAAAAGCTCGAAAGTAGCATTTCTTACGAATTTCTTACGAAACGAATCATTTTCATAACTTTTTTCTCATGCCTAATACATAAGTATCAAGACTACTAGCATAAATCAAAAAGTCTGGGTAATCATGAAAAACAACCCACTATAGGTAACAATAGTCCCAAGACTTTAGAAATAACACAGTATATAAGAAAGCATTATAGCAACTCACTAAGCGGCACAGTCTCCACTCTACTGTGATCAACTGAGTTTGTGTAAGGCAAAGGGAAAAGTGGGGGCCTTACACAAACTCTGTTGATCACAGTAGAGTGGAGACTGTGCCGCTTAGTGAGTTGCTATAATGCTTTCTTATATACTGTCATTGGACGAACTCAGCCTATTGGTGTACAGTTAAACACCAGATTGGATGTGGGATAACATCCCTCCCCTCCCGTGTTTCCTCCAGTTCTCATGCGGAGGGAAGAAATCCCAAATCCAATTTGGGTTAAACATATGTGTCCGCCATTAACGAAGACATTCTGAAATTTTGGAATTTTTGCGAATTAATTTTGAAATTTTTGCGAATTAATTTTGAAATTTATCCAGAAATTTTCGGAAGGCAATCACAATCGAAGTGCCAGCGCCTCCTACATCTGAAACAAGTTTTGAACCCTTTTTTTTGATCAACCAGCCCTAGTATTTAGCAACACTTGCATTTTATCCATCTTTGTTCTAGTGGTGTCACTTTCCAAAAACATTCTACGACATTGTTTCATCAAAGAAGGGTTGTTTGCCTATGAATAATAAAGAGGCCAATACACAAACCTGAATAAATAAATGTGATAAGGGTTCATTGCTGCATCACCCCAAGATCTAGTGAAAGGAAGTGCCATTTGGGGTGCCATGCTGAATTTGGTACATCCATGCTGATGGGTGTGAGCGTGCAGTTCCACCCCAGAGACTATCATCCACCGGAGCAACTTAACCCCACAATGATGTACAACGCAAGGGTCAGGTTCATTTTTCAGCTGAAACACACTTGGAGCCAAAAAACCGCAGATGATCATTTTAAGTGAGAGCTTCTCCTTGGGAAAATGCCCTTTTTTTGCAAATGGGCCGGTGCAAATGGATGGCTGCCTCGGATGCCGGCGAGGGCCAAAGAGGGACATCTCCAAAGATTAATTCCTTGCCTCCCCTTTTAAAACAAGATTAAATTAGCTTGTGTTCGCGCCTGTTAGCAGATGCGCTCCTACATTATGCATGATCCTTGACGGCTCGCAGCATGGACGCGACACACTGTATGTTCCATTAGTGATTTTCAATGCTGCACTAAGCTTTAAGTCACACGGACAAGGCACTGTATTGGGTTTGTGTTTTCCTGGCAATTTCACAACCTACCTGATCACAGCTATTGATCGACTGCGCTTGAAATGGATGAAAGCATTACCCCGTGCAAGGGCTGCACAGTGGGACATGGGCAGGATCCTTTTTGTTTAGGAAAATCAATAGTACTCTAATGCCCGTGCCTAAAAAGAGAAGGGGGAAAATGAATACCCCACAAACACAGTTTCTTCCTACTCTGCCATGCAAAGATACAGATATACAGCATCTTTCCTTGTTCCAGTTCCTTGAGGAGTGGATACTTCAAGATAATATTTACAATTTGTAAGTTTTCCGTTAAGGGGTATGCAATCTCTGGCATTTTAATTCGCAAACAAAGATTCTTAGGAAGGACTCATCCCACGCTTTTTACAAGCGCGTTGATGACCATTCGGAAGTTGGATGTGTCCTTCGAGCCTGTGCAATGGATTTTTTCTGGTGGAGCACAGCATGCACAGAACTGGCCTCACCCTTTAAACCAAAGGTTCGTCTGACAGGGCCTATCGAGATTGGACAGTGGCAACGAGATCCTCAGTCGTAGGTTTGATTAGAGTTTCCTTCTCTTAGATGGTTGACCTTACAGGGTTAGACAAGCGCCATCTGCCCGGGTTTGAAATTAGAGTTTTCCTTCTCTTAGGATGGTTGCCAAAAGGCTAGAGAGCCCATCCTGCCCTTTGACGCTCTGTGTCAGACCCTTCGGTTGTGACCTGTCTGGCATGAGAGGCCCTAGCAGTGGCTATTATGCCATCGCCAGCATGGCTCACAACTTCATTAGGGTACGCAAGCCTCTCCCCCACAACAAGGGGGTGCCAATGGAGAGGCATAACAACAACAACAACAACAACAATAATATAACAAGATCAAAAGCACAGAAAGCACAAAAAATAATAACAATCTTTATTTATAACCCGCCACCATCTCCCCAGAGGGGACTCGGGGCGGCTAACATGAAGCCAAGCCCAAAATAATACAACATAGTTAAAACACAAAATTTAAAAAATACATAACGCAAATATGAAATAAATGAAACCAACAATATAAAATAGTATAAAATCAGACACAGAGGGCGGGCCAAATGTATGAGGTAAAATGTTAAAACTCTGGGAGAGACAGGGGTAAAAAGTGCATTTATAAGAGAGGAGCCCGGCAGGAAAGAGCAATGGGATTTGGCCTTTATAGGGGACAGAGGGCAGCTGTTCCTGGTTTGAAAGTGTTAAGGGGTATGCAAAATGGTATTGTTATTGTAAGAAAGTAATGTTTAGTTTGTAAACATGCGAGGGTTGAATGAAAAATAATTTGTTACTTGGGTTTGGATGGGAATATTTCAATAAATCAAATGCAGATATAATTCTTAGAATGTGCTCTTTAACTACCACTATCACCCTTTCCCCGCCTGCGCAGTGGGCGGGGACAGGGATTTGCCTCCTCCCCTGAGGCGAGGTGATTGGTCTATACATTGGAAGCTTCCAGATGAATGGGCGGGGGCTGGCTATTGCTGTAGCCAGCCCCCTCCCTCATTCCTGCTGGAGCAGCTGACCCACCACTCCCGACCAGTGGACAGTATAGCGGTCGCCCCGGGGCCGGATAAGAATCCCCCCTATGTTCTAGGGTTTTTTCGCCTACCCTATACTGTTATTAGGGGCTAGATGGATGGTGGTCTTATAAGTAGGCCAGCATAAATAGTTTAGGGAAATCCATAGAGCAATATTCACTCAAGGCAATCCTCAAAGGGTGTTGGGCCAATGCACAAACGCACACACCACACCTGGACGGCAGGGGAAGGGTGAGGGGGACATCATTGGCCCTAAAATATTGGAGAGTATGGTAAAAAGATTTGCAGAAAGTTATACGCCGTCCCCTGAGAGGTTGCCCAGTTCTGTTCCATTCCCAGTTCCCTGTTGTACCTTAGACCTGAAGGACCCCTCAGTAAACCACTTGAGTCTGGCCACGGTTAAATGCTTTATTTAGAATAAATGGATAGAGTAAAGAAAATAGAGATATAGTCCTTTGATACTTCCAAGCACCAGGTATTGCAAAGCAATAGTAAAAAAGTAATCAGGAACAAAAGATGAAGGCTTGATGCCCCAACGGGCTAATCCACTAGAAAGGCTTGGCAAATAGAGTTCAATGGCTGGAAGGCTCTGCAGCCCAGGCAAAGTTCATGAGAGCCAGGATTCAACATTGACGAGAGATACTACACATCTCTCAGCCCCAAACTCGTATAGGTCTCCACAGTTTTGAAGTTACGACGTACAGTGCGTCGGAACGAGGTCTCACAACAGTTGCCCAGCTGCGCCTTCTCAAGCCTCCCGCATTGAGTTGGAATGCAAGCCCAATTAGCAGTAGCACCTGGCCGAATGGGAGTTGCCTCGGCTCCACCATTCTTGCGGTTCTTATCAGTCCGAGCTGAAGCGGCCTGGTTTTTGTCCTTGAACGTTGAATGAACTAGGGCCTCTTGAAGCATCTTGCTTTTAGGCTGTGCAGGCCTTTCTGTGACTGTGGTTTTAACATGGCGTTGGTCTTGCTGAGGGCATTCCCTTGACAACTAAGTTTAGTTCAGTTAAAGTTAAATAAGTAACTTTAATAAAGGTTGCCCAAATTTGAATCCAAGTATGTTGTCTGTCTCGTTATTTCTGGGGTTGGAAGACAATCACTTTTCCACACAATCACCAGACAATTGGATACATTTCTGCTAACAATGACCAAGTTTTCTGAAGCCGTCATGGAAGAAGTCCACACTCTGGTTCCACAACCAGCATCTCACAGTTCTCTCAACGTCCTCATCAGAAGCATGATGTCCCTGCAGATCTTCTTTCATTATTGGGAACAGAATGGAAGTCAAACGGTATTAAATTTGGACTGTATGGAGGATGCCGTACGGTGGTAAGATCCAGCCTCTGAAGTTCTGCTGTGTACCCATCGTGCACAGATCTTCCGATAGCCAAGCAAAGCAACAGTTTCAATGCTAAGGCTTCCCACCAAAATGGAACTGTAGAGGAGAGTCTACCGAACAACCCAGTACCTGCCACATACCAGTACTGCCATCTGTTGAGGAGTTATGAAGGTGGAAGCATTACTTTTCATTCAACCCTCATAACTTTTCACATGCAATAACATCTCCACATTCACTGGGGTTAAAGGTGCAGAATCCATGCAAAAGTAGAAAAACCACAAAGAAAATACCTTTAAAAAAAACAACAACAACCTGTGAGAACACTGTTCTGAGAATTTGCAGTTCAACTTCCAATTGAAATCAACCATCAAATCCCACTGAAAGACAGTATCTAGGTCCTCCAGCATGGATCATACAGTTGTTCTGAAAGACCAAGCAATTTTTAGAGAAACCATACTAATCACATCCATGAATAATCAAATCTGCAAAAGTCAAATCTGCAAATGTGGAAGGATGGATGGAGGCCTTGAGAAAATGACATTCTGGGAGTTATAACATTACAAGCTCTGGTTTATAGAATCAGAGAAGCCTAGGCTAGTAGGGACTCCAAAGTCTATCTAGTGCAATCCCTGCTTAGCACAGGATTGAACTGCTAAACTACCCCAGAGAAGTAGTCTTTGTTCTCTTTAAACAGTGGTTCCCAAACTTTTTTAAACCAAGGACCACTTTGACCAGGGACCACTTTGACCAGGGACCACTTGACTAGGGACCACTTTGACCAGGAACCAATTGACCAGGGACCACTTGACCAGGGACCACTTGACTAGGGACCACTTTAAGCAGGAACCAATTGACCAGGGACCAATTGACCAGGGATCACTTTGACCAGGGACCACTTTTACCAGGGACCACTTTGACCAGGAACCAATTGACCAGGGACCACTTGACCAAGGATCACTTTGACCAGGGACCACTTTGACCAGGAACCACTTGACCAGGGACCACTTGACCAGGAACCACTTTGACCAGGGACCACTTGACCAGGGACCACTTTGACCAGGGACCACTTTGACCAGGGACCACTTTGACCAGGGACCACTTTGACTAGGGACCACTTTGACCAGGGACCACTTGACCAGGGACCACTTTGACCAGGGACCACTTTGACCAGGAACCACTTGACCAGGGACCACTTGACTAGGGACCACTTTGACCAGGAACCAATTGACCAGGGACCACTTGACCAAGGACCACTTGACCAGGGACCACTTTGACCAGGGACCACTTGAGTAGGGACCACTTTGACCAGGAACCAATTGACCAGGGACCACTTGACCAGGGACCACTTGACTAGGGACCACTTTGACCAGAGACCACTTTGACCAGGGACCATTTGGCCAGGGACCACTTTGACCAGGAACCAATTGACCAGGAACCAATTGACCAGGGCCCACTTGACTAGGGACCATTTTTAATAATCTATAGTTTATTTTACGTCTCGCAGCGCACAGTTTGTGAACCACTGCTTTAAACCACTTCGAGCTTCGGGAGAGGCGGTCTATTAAGCTTGAATTATAAATAAATAAATAAAATCCTCCAGCGGAGAATACAATGAAAAGTACAATAGGCCCTCTGGTTCTATGGAAACCAGATCCACTTCTCCCAGTGACCACAGGATGTCACAATGCACAGACTTGGCGGGCCCCTTAATCACACACACAGAGACGTACTGAAGGCTAACTACTTTATTGAATATAAAAACAGTTCCAAAGAATATATAGTCCAATATGAAGTGAATGTCCAAAAGGCTTGAAGCAAGAATGTCCAAAGTAACGTAGCAAATAAACGAAAAGCTTGGCAGGGCTCCGCAACCAATGCGGATCAGGAACCGGTCCTCGACGCCCAGGCTTCTTCGTCTCCAATCTCTGCTGACGGACTTCGGCCGTTCTAGGCCTGGGACCAATCCTCCTACTAGCCTCAATGCTCCGTCGCCTATCAAAGGTTCGACCTTGTCTTTCGGCAGCTGTGTTGCTATCTCTCTGAGAGCTTTCCTCCCTAGCCATTTTCCCATGCGCTTTGTTCCATATCTTCCTCAAGGGGCTCCTGGGAAGATCTCCCTCCCGGGTGTTCATAACTCCCTGCTTCACTATCAGACTGCACCTGGTGATCTGAATCATCCCTTGGACCAAAACACATTTCTTCCCAGGCCAAGCTCTCTGGGGGTGAACGAGGCTCTTGCGGGAAAGCTGCCCTTCGCCCCAGTCATCTAGCTCATCCTCAGAATCCAGTTCTAGCACGGCCGGTTCTAATGCTAATGGGACCCCAGGCCCTGTCCCCTGCCCTCCAGGCACAAACGAGAACTGCTGTGCTACACTGGATTGTCATTTCTCAGTTTAGTCAATAATGGCCATGTGAATGTGGATTCCCCCATAAATTAGTGTATAAACTCAGCATCTGGGAAAGTTACATTGTTAGTAACTTTTCCAAGCATTATTGCCTGGAGGTTCTTGGAGTGGTAAACTAAAACATAACATTCCTGAACTCTCCATATGCTTCCCCCCCACCCCACCCTTGTGCATCCACAGTATTCAGCGGACCCATCACCTTTGACAAATGAGAACCTTTCCTTATTGGAGACCATCCAGAGGAAATGAGGTGCTTTGAAGTCCCACTGGACTCCCATTAACCCTGATTCACCTCACCCAGTCAATCATCACTGACAAGGCTGTCTAACCTGGACCTTTCAGACATGAGTACCAACCAGGAACTAGCTGGCTGCTCTTCTCCTTTGCCATAGGGTGCTTTGGTTTTTTTTGTGACCCATAGCCTCTTCCCTAGCCGTCATCTACCTCTCCCTGTGCTCTTTTTCCCATCTACTTATTGCACTTCTCAGGTCATTTTTCTCTTTCCTGTGTTCAATTTATCATTGTTTTACATCATTCTCACAAATCAATTGATTTAAGTTAACCTCCTCCTCCTTGTTGTATTTTCTTCCTGTTTCATACATTTCTCAGTGGCAAAAAAAAAATAAAATTGTATCCCGGGTTTGACTAGGATTAGCCATCACCGCCACCCCAAAATTTCACATCAATTGTTCATGACTCACAGTTTACTTCTGAAGACAGAACGGAAAGTGTGTGTCCCATATCCTCTTATTGTTCTGAATGATCTTGATGAATCTTCTATCCCATTTTTTCAGCTGCTTTTAAAATGTCTCAGTTTCTCTCCTCCTTTGCTGCAGCTTGTGTGTGTTACTTCATTGATAGCATTTATTTATTTACTGTATTTGTATACAGGTGCTTGTTGCTCCAGACTCTTTTGTGAAGCCTTCCAAATGCACTCTATGCCTTTGCTAATCTGTGATCTATCTCTTTATTAATCTTGGCATCTGAAGAGATGATGCGTCCCAGGTAGGTGAACTACTGAACGGACTTAAGCACAGATTTGCCTATGCAGACGTGGGGGTGATAGTGTTCTTCCTGTGGTGCGGGCTGGTAGAGGACTTCCATTTTCTTCAGACCGACTTCCAGCCCAAACAGCTCTGCAGCTGCTGCAAAGTACGATGTCAGGCGCTGCAGAGCTGCTTCTGAATGGGCGACAAGGGCAGCACCATCAGCAAAAAGCAGCTCACGGACTAGTTTAGAGTCTTAGTGCGAGCCCTCAGATGATTTCATAATAAGTGAACTGCGAAGTAGTGAGGGAACACTTTACTACAGTATTTCCTTACAGAATCTCCCATACCCCTCTCTCATCACAAGACTGTTTTCCCCCCTACCCTTAATATCAGGGGTGGGCAATTATTTTTTCCAAGGGGCCACACGAGAGCCAAAACATATTATGGAGGGCCGCACGTAAAGGCTGAACTACATTCTAATCTACATTATTTATTTATTTATTTATTTACTATGTTTACTATATATTACACATCATTAATATTAACATATTAATATATCAAGAAATATTCATATATTATTAGTATTAATATCATAATTATTATATTATAGTATATATATAAACATTATAATATATTGAAATTATAATATAATATAACAGTATAGTATATTACTTATTATATTACTATATTATTATAATAAAATTATTATAAACTAATAATAAAAACCTCTAAAATTAAATTAAATTAAATTCAAGAAGATAAGGTGTGAACCAAGATGAAGGCTGACATCCCGAAGAGAGGAAGAATCCCAAGATAGAATGGCCCAATGGCCCCAGCCCAGAGGATGGCAAAGCCACCGCCGCAGCAGAGGAGCGCAGAGCAGCAGGCGATTGGAGGCTGCAGGCCTCTGCCCGCTCTCGCCCCCAGCCGTTCCCCAGCTGATCGCCCTGTGGGACCAAGAGGAAAGGGTGCCTCTGCCGCCATCCCATTGCAGGCTCTGTGGGGCCTGTGTCTGCAGACAGGCTGGAGGAACGGCGGCTTTGGAGTGCCTGCCATCTCTGGAGGCGATCCTGACCTGCAGGGGGAGCACTCAGAAATCTGAGCTGGCTGAATGCCCTGGCAACCCGGAAGACGATCAAGTCTTCTGGGTCACCACGACGATCAGCCCCTGCAGGTTGCCGAGTGCTCCCCCTACAGGTCAGGATCACCTCCAGGGATGGCAGGCACTCCAAAGCCACTGCTACTCTAGGATGGCAGGCCCCACAGAGCCCGCGATGGGATGGCGGCAGCGGCACCCCTTCCTCTTGGCCCCGCCCCCGACACCCTTCTCCCGGGCTGGACAGAATCTACTGCCGGGCCGGATCCACCCCGCGGGCCATAGGTTGCCCGCCCCTGCTTAATATTCATCTTGTAAAAGTTACATTGTGGACTACAGATACCAGAATCCCAGAGTTGGTAGTCAAGCCAAGTGGCACTTTGATTCTGAAGGTAGGTTACATGCGTCATAGACCTCCAATGCTCTTTGGGGTACCATAATTGGTTGAGTAATTTTGGAGTTCAGAGTTTCACAAAAAAATAACTTTCTCCCCCAAGCTGTGCCCCTGACAAATCATTTTTAATTGGCGATGAATGCGTTTATTGATTCTCCACACTGTTTACCTGATGAGCACCCGTGAGGGGGGTCTTTTCTTTGAGGGAAAACATGTCATGGTCTGATTCTCTTGAGTGCCAAACACGAATGAAATGAGACTTGCAAAATGAATCCCTTTTTGCTCTGGAGATGAATCGAGGCTTCTCGCCACAGCGGGATCAGCCTGGGTGGCGAGGTCAATGGGACAAGAGATGCAGTTGAACATATCATTCTCCTACTGACACATACGGTCAAAGCTAAAGCAGAGGCGCTGCCAAACCCCAGCATGATGGCAAGAACACTGCGGGAGAAGAACAGCGCAGAGAGGAAACGTCCGCTCCTCTTTGATTTCCCAAAAAAGAGACACATACAGTTCTGACAAAGCATGTGGAGGCAGCCTTCGGATTTTCAGAGAAAGCAAATCCTTGGGCGGTCAAAGGCTACATCTCATTGGAAAGGGGGAAAAGAATCCCTCAACTTTCAGAACTGTGAAAGAAATGATCACCATGGCCTTGTTTAAGCTAAAGGTAAAGAAGAGGTGTCCAAATATTTGCTGGAACATTGTGGCTACCGGTTGACACCATTGTCAGTCAGCAAATCAGTCACATCATCGCTTACTAAATTTGAGAGTAAGGAATTATTTACTGGCAAATGAGAAATGGCAGAATAATTGGCTAGAGAAGGAAAGGACTACAGCGATTGGTTAGCAAATTAGAGGGGCCTGTTTTGGTCTTCAGATAAATCACTGCTCTCTGGCTGTTATTGGAGGCCAAATTAGAGATGGGCATGTTATTTATGGCTACAGCGGAGAATGTTGAAGGGTTGCTGCCCAGGTTCTAGACAAGCACATATTGAAGGGTTTGGGAGGGATTTTCTCCCTCTCTCTCACTTTGTCCATAAGTGCGTTGTAGTTGTGTTCTTTGCCATGTCAGTGAGAAAATTATGGAAGTATAACATAGTGGGTATAGCTGCCTTGGATCGCATATTGGCGGAAGGCCAGGAAAGAAAGAAAGATAGATAGAGGGAGAGAGAGAAGGGGGGAGAGAGAGAGAAAGAGAGGGGGAGAGGGGGGAGAGAAAGAAAGAAAAAAAGAAAGAGAAGGGGGAGAAAGGAAGGAAGGAAGAAGAGGAGAGAAAGAAAGAAAGAAAGGAGAAAGAAAGTAAGAAAGGGAGGGAGGGATGGAGGGGAAGGAACAAGGGGAGAGAAAGAAAGAAGGGGGAAAGAAAGAAAGAAAAAGAAAGAAAGAAGGAAGGAAGGAAGGAAGGAAGGAAGGAAGGAAGGAAGGAAGGAAGGAAGGAAGGAAGGAAGGAAGGAAGGGGGAGAAATGAAGAAAGAAAGAAAGAAAGAAAGAAGGAGAAAGAAAGAAAAAGGAAGGAAGGAAGAAGGGGAAAGAAAGGAAGAAAGAAGGGGAAGGGGAGAGAAAGAAAGAAAGAAAGAAAAGAAGGAAGGAAGGAGAAATAAAGAAATAAAGGAAGAAAGGAAGGGAGAGAGAGAAACAAACAAACAAACAAACAAACAAAGAAAGAAAGAGGAAGGAAGGAAGGAAGAAGGGGAGAGAAAGAAAGGCTCAGGTTTGACACTGAGTGCATAAATACATTAAAAACATATTAACTATATGTATTACTGTGTTAGAGTGTTATTTTGTGTCATTTTGGTTGGTGGTGTGCCCCAGGATTTTGTAAATGTAAAAAATGTGCCGCGGCTCAAAAAAGGTTGAAAAACACTGCATTAAGTAATCAATTCCCAGAATCTGGAAAGCATACTTTAAAAAAAATTACACCCCCCACAATCCATAATGCTTGTTGGGTCAAATAAGGAGCTGCTATCCAAAAAGGCTGACATATTTGGATGCTATGCAATCCTACTGAGATCCTTGTTCTTCCCATCATAGTTCCTCCACACATAAGAGGAATGTCCCATGTGGATAAGTAACACGTAGCACAAGCCAAACTATTTTTTCCCCTGACTTACATTTCAACCTTGTGATTTGCTGTGCCAACACGTCAACGGCTGAGAACAGGGAGTGCCGAAAACTATGCCAACACAAGGCCACAAAAACCTGACTACTACGTTCAGTCCCAAGACGCACAGTTTGGAAGTTGACAAGTTGGAAATCATTCAGCGGAGAGCTGGGAGAACTCCACATAGTCTGAAAAGGCAAAGCGTTTGAGGTGCACTAAGAAATCAGAATGGGCTTTGCTTAGAAAAGGAAATCGAGATGAATGGCAGTTTTTCCACACAACGCTATGACTGCAATCCTGCATCAGGAAATGTAGCTATATCTCCTCCAACCCTTCAAAAACACATTGAGATGCATCTCCCCAAACTGTCATTTCCTGCTTCATAAGGAGAGCTGTGTATCAACTACCATATATACTCACATACAAGTCCAAAAGAAAATTAGTCAAAAAATTGACCCCACAAAACCTGGGTCGACTTATCCATGAGTCAACGTGAGAACTATACTTTAACCCTTATCAAAAATGGAACCATCCCTTTCTCTGAGTAGAATGACAAAAGGTGAGATCTCAGTCCATCCCAGGAGACCTGAAGAATTGAGTACTTCTAGTCTCCAAAATTGCCATTTCTGTCATTTTTAATGCCATGTCAGGGAAATGCCCTTCTAAGTTGCCAGTGGTATTTCCCTTCTTCGTGAATAGCCCCTGACCTATAAATGGATCATATCAAAGTCCATAATTTTGGTCCCCAAATCTGCCCTTGGCTTATACATTAAGAAGCATATATGTCTGTGAGATATACTGCTTTCTCTCATTTCCCCCCCAACAAAATGCCCAATAATGGCCATGGCTCAGTATAAGAGAGTCACTAATGTTTTCCTTCCCAAAAATATATTATAGCCAATGTGTGGTGAAGTCATATTTATTTGTTGCAGGCTGTAAAGTAGTTGATATTTATGTACTGTATGTGTATGTATGTTGTAAGGGTGGAACTTCGCTAACCCTAAGGGGTTAATAGTGATATTATCTGGCAGAGCTTCCAAGAACCTCCATTACCATGGAAACTGGAGGCGGAGCCTGCAGATAGCTTTAGAATCCTTGGATTCAAATATTGTCAGTTGGTGGCTAACAAAACGCAAAAGGGTGTGTGTGAGAGTGAGGGAGTCTGTTTAGCCAGCTTTCAGCATGGTTTAAAAGACTCTCGTTTTATTCTAAGCCTGACTCTACTCTGGGACAGGGTAGTTAAGTAGGTGTGTAGACTGTTAAGGAAGCAGTGGCTGTTAATGACCAGCAGAGTGTGTGTAAACTGCTGAGTTATTAGTTTTAGGAGTGCAGCAGCTTAGTGTTAGATTGTATCTCCATAGTTAGCATATTGTAACCTTAAGAAAGTACCTCTGAGTAGATTGTAACCACCCAAGTTCTTGAACTTTTGAAACCTCCAAGCTCGAAACACTGTTTAAATAAATTTGACAGTTCTTTGATAAAAACATCTATTCTGGTGATTCTTTCTCCCACAAGCCTTAAAAACACCTCTTTCTTAGTGGGTAGCCAAGCACAGTAAATTATATGGTGGCAGCAAGTAAAAATTAAAAGAATCCTTACGTATTGTGGTGGCATTGGTAGGACATTCTGCCCTGTCACAGTCCTGAGTTCGAATCCTCACATTCTCTCCACACTTAAAACACAGATTTGAATTCAGATCTTCACATAATTGGAGTCTTCACACAATGCACTATAGTTTATTGGTTATGGTAAGTTTTCTCTCTTTTCTGAAAAAGTCAAACAACAGACTCTGAATCGCTTAAAAATAACAAGTAAATGGTTTCTTAAGTTGTGTTATTTGGAGGTAGATAGGCTCTTCTCTCCCTTCCCCTTGTTCCCCAATTCTGTCTCCCATTTTTATTTTTATTTTTTGCAAAGTTCATTGCTTGGTCTTAAAACTGTCAAATATGCTTTACTGTTTCTAAACAGGAATATCGGTTTTGGCAGAATGAGTAGATGGGAAAGGCAGGGGCACTGTTGTTTCAGGACTCCATGTAAAAAGCGAATTTTAATGTTTCAAAACTTAAAGACCTTCCTAATGTTTTGAAATCTATCCTCCCCCTGACTGAGCATGCGATGTTATCCAAAGCTTTACAAAGTGTCGCTTTGGAAAAGGAACCCGTGATTGATGGCGCGCAGCGAACCCCGAACCCTGTTTGAGGGCAACGGCAGCTATCCAAACATTCATGCACTTTTATTTAAGATCATTTAGAGGTCGTTTTTATACAGCATTAGAGATTGAAATGGCTTGGAGGTGGTTCAAATGGTAATGGTTACAACTGAGGGCACCAAAGGGAAGAGTAAGGTAACCAAAAAGTCCAAAATACGGCATGATACTGTTAACCAAAAACATGCTGTTGCAAAAATATTACACTTCTGCTTTGCCAACTACATGGGTTCTTCATTCATTTTACTGCTCAGTTCAAAGCATTGTGCTCGATATTTGAAGACCTTCATGGCCTAGCACATTAAAATAAAAGCCACATTAAAATACTAAGATCATCTGAAGAGGTCTTTCTCTCTAGGCGCATGTACACCATAGAATGAATGCAATTTGACACCACTTCAACTGCTCTGACTCAATGCTATGGAATCATGAGAATTATAGCTCTACAAGTTCTTTAGCCTTCTCTGGCAAAATGTGCTGATGTTTCACCAGACTACAGTTCCCACGACTCCATAACATTGAGCCACAGCAGTTGGTGTGGTGTCAAATCTCATTCATTCTACAGCGTAGAAGCAAAGACCACTTCTACGCCACCAACTCCGCTGGATTGGCCAGGCTACGTTGTCTGAATGCCCAATCACCGTCTCACAAAGCAGTTGCTCTACACCAGGGGTGTTCATTATGTCGATCGCGATCGACCAGCCGATCGTGGAGGCGGAACTCATTGATCGCAGCCAGGGCCGGATTTCTGAGGGGCGCTTCTGCCCCGTGTGCGGCGCGCATCTTCCTCCGGGCTGCCCGGCTCAGGCTGCCCCTGACGCGACTCCCCCACCAGTGCCTCCATCCTCAGTGCCGACTGCTGCCATCACAGCATGGTCTGAGGAGGAGAGAGGGAGAAGAAGGAGAACAGCAGAGGGAAGGAAGGGGCGGGCACCCGGCCCACGCATGCGCATTTGGAGCGTGCAGTGGCGGCGAAGACGAGCCATGAAGGAAGACAACAACAAGGAGGCTTTAGCAGACATTTCCTGCCAAAGCCTAAGCTCTGCAACTGCGAGGAGTTCATCTGCACAGCAGCTTCAAGGTCTGTCTGCTTTCATTCTGCCTGTTTATATCTGTGGAATGATGTCAGGGTGGGAGAAGGAACTCTTGTCTGGATGCATTTTTGAATGTTCCATTGGCCACATTGATCAGCATTGAATGGCCTTGCAGCTTCAAGGTCTGTCTGCTTTCATTCTGCCTGTTTATATCTGTGGAATGATGTCAGGGTGGGAGAAGGAACTCTTGTCTGGAGGCATTTTTGAATGTCCCATTGGCCACATTGATCAGCATTGAATGGCTTTGCAGCTTGTCTGTCTGCTTTCATTCTGCCTGTGTGGAATGATGTCAGGGTGGGAGAAGGAACTTTGTCTGGAGGCATTTTTGAATCATTCTGCATTGAGTGGCTGGTCTTATCATTCTGCCTGTTTATCTGTGGAATGATGTCAGGGTGGGAGAAGGAACTCTTGTCTGGATGCATTTTTGAATGTTCCATTGGCCACATTGATCAGCATTGAATGGCCTTGCAGCTTCAAGGTCTGTCTGCTTTCATTCTGCCTGTTTATATCTGTGGAATGATGTCAGGGTGGGAAAAGGAACTCTTGTCTGGAGGCATTTTTGAATGTCCCATTGGCCACATTGATCAGCATTGAATGGCTTTGCAGCTTCAATGTCTGTCTGCTTTCATTCTGCCTGTTTATATCTGTGGAATGATGTCAGGGTGGGAGAAGGAACTCTTGTCTGGAGGCATTTTTGAATGTCCCATTGGCCACATTGGTCAGCATTGAGTGGCCTTGCAGCTTACAGGTCTGTCTGCTTTCATTCTGCCTGTTTATATCTGTGGAATGATGTCCGGGTGGGAGAAGGAACTCTTGTCTGGATGCATTTTATGAAGTGTCCCTTATTTTTGCGAAAAATCACATAAATGTCCCTCATTTCTTCTATCAAAACATGGGTAGGTAGATCATTTTAACTTGGTTGTTTTATAAGTAGCTCGCATGCTGAAAAAGTGTGAGCACCCCTGCCCTACACCCAACTCAAGAACAGAAAATGGTTTTATGTTGCTGAACAGGAAGAGATTTAAAGATGGGCTCAAATCCAACCTTAAAAATTGTGGCATAAACACTGAGAACTGGGAAGCCCTGGCCCTTGAGTGCTCTAACCGGAGATCAGCTGTGACCAGCAGTGATGCAGAATTTAAAGAGGCACGAATGGAGGTCAAAAGGGAGGAACATGCCAAGAGGAAGGCACATCAAGCCACACCTGACGGAACCACCTTCCACCTGAAAACCAATGGAAGAACATGCAAGTCAATAATAGGGCTCTACAGTCACCTACATATCCACTGTCAAGACCCATCATACACGGACTACGAGGGATTGCCTAAGTAAGTATTATTAGTAGTATTAAATAAAAATAAATGTGCTGGAAGCCCAGTCAGCTTTTGTATAGGATTTTCATTTCAGGCAGCAAAATATGGCATTGAATGGTGTTTGAAATGTTTCTGCTTCATTGCAATTTCTGCCCATTTTTTTTCCAGTTGCCCTGGGAACTTATACTTCTTCTGCATAGGAGTGACATCCAAATTTTGAAAAATAAAATAGAGGCAGTGAGTGTATTGATCTGAAACAGTTTGTAATACTGTGCCCCCGGAGGCGCAGTGGGTTAAATCCCTGTGCCGGCAGGACTGAAGACCGACAGGTTGGAGGTTCGAATCTGGGGAGAGCACAGATGAGCTCCCTCTGTCAGCTCCAGCTCTCCATGTGGGGACATGTCAGACACCTCCCACAAGGATGGTAAAACATCAAAAACATCCGGGCATCCCCTGGACAACGTCCTTGCCGGCGGCCAATTTTCTCACACTGATACCGAACAGAATTTGAGTTGGCTCTGCCCATAAGAGGCTAGAGCCCTAGTGCCCTGAAGAGGGATCGATACCCTTGGTGAGCAAAGGTAGGACACATAAAAACCCACCCCAAGATTTCCCAATAAGTCTCACCAAGTTGAAGAAAAACCACCGAGGTCTTTATTTCTCATCAGCAGAAGAGGATGACAACCGCAATATCCTTGTTGCAAAGCAGTCATAAAGTTACATTCAAAATACATGCCATTTTATAAGGTTACAGATTCAAATTTCTCACTTCCCGCCCCCAGACCAGCTTTGTGTTGATTGGATGGAATCTTGCTGGCTGGCTGCATCTTCTTTCGGTTTCCAGCCAATGGGGGCGAAGAGGTGAGTGATGAATAGACCAATGAAGGCAGAAAAACATTTTGATGGGATTAAATATGTAGATCAAGTGGCCAAGTGTTCAGCAAGAACCCTCCTGTTCTTAGGCTGAGCCATTCTATTGCCTTTCGGTTGATGATCAAATGTCCTCATCTGTGTTTTTCTCTGTTTGATAGACACAGATTGATATATTGCTGCAGGATGGTAAACAAATGGAGAAGCTGTAGCCATGTACCAGTTTCCGAGGCTGATAGAGGTGGCCGTTTATGAAATATAGAAATAGTTTTGCCTATTAATCAATAGCCCAAAGTAGGCGAAACTCAGAGGCCTTGGTCTATTGATTAGCAAAAACCAGTTTTGGCCCAAGGGGAAAGACCCTTTTGGAAAGAGCTGGCTCCTGCTATTTTCATGCAAATGAGGCTAGTGGAGAGGTGATTGAATCACAAGCTTGCAGCTGGCAAGCCTCAAAGTAGCTGGCTAAAGGTAAACAGTGGCACTTTCATATTTTTAAAATTACATGGGAAAACACAAGGGGTTTATAGGGAAAATATAGCATCCTGGTCACCCCTACCTACCCACCAGAAAGATATACAGTTTATTGGATTCATAAAAGATAGCCCAAGGGGTCCTAGACAGAAAGGGAAAAGTCTTTGGGAATGAGCAAAAGTCCATAAGAGTAATGCAAAAGGAAAATAGCTGGGTGTATTCATAAAGTGTGAGTTACAGAGGCATTGTCATGTGGGGCCGTGGGGCCATGGGAAGAGCCTTAGGTTCCCATGTGGGGGACAGATAGAGGATTATGGGATCACTTCCAGCTTGGTGTTCTTGAGAAAACTATGAATCCCTTGGTTTTAAACGGTCTTCTACAGAGTCTAAGAAAAAGGGGGGTCACCTCCGATATCAACACCAGAAGCGACTTGCAGTTTCTCAAGTCGCTCCTGACACGAAAAAACCATAAAGGATACAACACATTTCTATTGTGCCAACAATCTGAAAATGCCTCTTGCCAGCCAGATTTCCTATGACAGCGTAACTTTTGGTAAGATGAATGAATTAAACATGACCTTTGGATGCACCATGTAATAAACTTTTTGTCACCGTTGTTCTGGTTCAGCACTCTGTGTGTGTGTGTGTGTGTGTGTGTGTCTGTATATAGATGTGTGTGTGTGTGTGTGTGTGTGTGTCTCCAAAGAAGGTTGAGTTGTTCCCAGAATTCCACTTAACCTATTATTTCATCTTTAGTTTGAAGTGCTTTTGTTCTATTTTTTTTTGTTATTGAAGAATTTTTAAAAGCAGCTTCCCTTTCTGTCCTAATAGAGGAAAGAAATGTTTTGAAAGCATTTGGTGCCTCTTCTCCACTCAACCATCGCTGCCACCCAAGCAAGGCTGAAGTTCCTGGCCTTGATACTTGAGGAACAATTGACTGAGGGAAGAATGACAGACAAAGAAGGCGAGCAAAGATGGCCCATAATTGGAAGAAATGTCACCAAGACATCGTATGCAAAAAAAAAATCAGGGCATTTGTCGAAACAGTAGGGCAAGCTGCATGGAGCCCATGGAAATGGTTCGCCTTGAATGCCTCTTTAGAAGAGGATGAAAATAAATACATTCTGGAGACTGGTTGTTCTGTCATGCTGTGAATACTGAATTCACACTACCATATTTTCCCTTCTGGGCTGGGAGAGGGTCAGTCTGAGTCCATTCGACCCGAGGCTGGATTGTCAATGGTTCTGTTGCTTCAATTGCTCCAGGGGGTGGGAAAGGTGTCACTTTGATCCTCTTCTTCTTCAGTCACTTCCTAGATCTCTCAGTGTTTCTTGCATCATTAACATTTTGGCCTCAGTGTACCATTTGCTCAGCAGAGTGTAAACACCTGCATTTGGATGCTTGCCATGGCAGCGCCATGCAATCCGTGTGTAGAGTAGCACTGTTGCGCAGCACACTTCAATAGCTGGTGCCATTGGAAAATGTAAAAAATGATTTTATTTATTTATTTATTTATTGTTCATTTTTGTATTCCGCTCCTCCCAGCAGGCTCGGGGCGGATAACAGCAAACATAACAGGCAACATGTCACCACATGTCGGCATGCAGCCCTACATTAAAAGCGTAAAAACATAAAACACATTTAAAACACATTACATCACCACACGGGTATGGGAGGATATGCGACATAGTTCTTAGTCCGGTGTGCCTAATTGAAGGCTAGGCCAAAAAGGGCCGTCTTACAAGCCCTCCGAAAAGGGGCCAGTTCCGAGATAGCTCGGGTACTGTCCGGGAGGGCGTTCCAGAGCACCGGCGCCGCTACGGAAAAAGTTCTCTGTCTAATCGTCGATAGATGGCAGGAGCGGATTGATGGCACTGACAACAGATTCTGTTCATCTGAGCGCAATGATCTCAGGGGAGAATACGGGTTAAGGCGGTCCCTCAGGTACGCAGGCCCTAGGCCGTGCAAGGCCTTAAAGGTCAAAACCAACACCTTGAAGGCAATTCGGTACTCAATAGGAAGCCAGTGCAGTTGCCGGAGGATAGGTGTGATGTGCTCCCTCACTGGCGTTCCCGCCAGCAAGAGAGCAGCGGCATTCTGCACTAGCTTGAGTTTCCGGATTGTCGACAAGGGAAGGCCAACGTAGAGGGCATTACAGTAGTCTAATCTCGAGATGACCGTCGCTTGGATTACCGTGGGGGAGGGGGACAAGAAGAAGAAAGAGAAGGAGAGGGAAGTGGTGGAGGTGGTGGAGGTGGTGGTGGAGGAGGACAAGGAGAAGGAGAAAGAGAAGGAGAAGGAGGAGTAGTGGTCCAGGGGGAGGAGAAAGAGAAGGAAAAGGAGAAGAAAGAGAAGGAGAGGGAGAAGGTGAGGAAGGAGGAGGTGGTGGAGTTGAGGGAGAAGGAAAAGGAGGAAGAGGTGGTGGTCAGGGGCAGTCCTACCGGTAGGCAAAGGACGCCGCTGCATGGGGCGCCATCTGGATGATCTGGGTAAAGGGCGCATTCCCACGCCCGCCAGACAGCGTCCGGCCGATGTTCCGCTCCCCCTCCCTCCCTGCCTGCCTCCCTCCCTGCCATCCACACAGGACGTGGCCCTGGTGCCTCCTCCCTGCCTCCTCCGTGAGTCATGCTGGGGAGAAGCGGGGAAACTCCAGCGCTTGGGCCGAGAGGCGTATGTGCAGCCCGCCTCGCCAAAGCCTCCCCCCCGCTTCTTCCCTTCCTCCCCTCCCTTCCTCCCTTCTCCCTCAATCTCTCTCTCTCTCTCTCTCTCTCTCTCTCTCTCTCTCTCTCTTTCCTTGCCGGCTGGGTGCTGAAGTTGGGCAGATGGCAGGCAAGCAGCAGCAGCTCCATTAGCCGACCCACAGCGCCCGCCTTTCTTTGCCTTGCCTTCTTCCCTGTGGGCCTCCCTCCCCCGCGCCGGGAATCGTCCAAGCGCAGGCAGCCAGGCGCGGGTGTGGGAAGGCGGACCCTCCTCCCTTTGCCTTTCCCTTCCCAGCGCGGTCTGTCTCCCTCACCCCACCCGCGCCCTCCTCCTCCTCCTTTCCCCGCATTCCTTGTCTTCGGCTTTCATTTCTTCCCAAGGCAGCAAACATGTCTGCTGTGGCAAAGAGGAAGTAATAGGCGTGGGTTGGGGGGGATGGATGTGGGCAAGGCAGGGAACTTGGGGGGGGCAAGGGAAAGGGGGGTAGAATAGAAGAGGGAGTGCTGTGTTTACAGGCTTCTGCTCCTGCGCACAGGAGCTTCTGGGCATGCACGGAGGGGGGCGTCAAAATAATGTTGGGGGTGCCAAAATAATGTTGGGGAGTGCCAAAATAATGTTGGGGGGCACCAAAATAATGTTCGCTTACCATTTAAAATTACCTTAGACTGCCCCTGGTGGTGGTAGAGGAGAATGAGGAGAAGGAGAAAGTGAAAGAGAAGGAGGCATGGTGGTGGAGGAGGAGGAGGAAAAGGAGGAGGAGAAAGAGAAGGAGGAGAGGGAGAGGGGAAAGGACAGGAAGGAGGAGGTGGTGGAGGTGGAGAAGAAGGAGGAGGAGAATGTGTGGTGATGGAGGAGGATGAGGAGAAGGAGAAAGAGAAGAAGGAGTGGTGGTGGTGGTGGAGGGAGGAGGAGAAATAGAAGGAAAAGGAGGACGAGACAGCGGAGGAAGAGGTGGTGGTGGTGATGGAGGAGGAGGAAAGATAGAAGGAAGATATTGTTTACCAACTAACTTCCCCAACAATTCTGTTTCCAGAATTTAAAAGTTAATATACATCAATACATGATATGGAATATAGTTTGATACAGTTATTTCATAAAATTAAAGTATGCAGAAGACATTTTGGAACTAGTTATCTAAGGCCCTTTCTACACCTCCATGTAATCCATCTGATCAAAGATGATAATCCACATTGACTGTTTTGAATTGGAGTATATGAGTCTACACTGCCATATAATCCAGTTCAAAGCCGATCATCTGGATTTCATATGGCAATGTAGAAGGGGCCTAAATTCTCAGAAACCACATGGCAAACCTCTGTGGAATGTTGGGCTTCATTTCAGGGTGGGTTTTTTTCTTTACAGAGCACTTAATTATTGGGAATGTATAGAGTAGCTTGCTTGCTTGTTATCCCTAGTACTTTGATTTCGGTCCTTTGGGACTTATTTGAAAAGCCAGCTCAGTCGGAGCAGTTTTACTGTAAAAGCAACATAAGATTGTAGAGAGAAAGGGGGAAAATGAGAAATTTCAGCTCCTTTCTTGCTTTCCTTCCTTCCTTCCCCATTCCCACTCTAAAGATGGTCCTAGGATTCTGGAACTGTATGGCATAAACCAAAATCCATGACATCCAGGGTAAACAATCAAGAGGCGGCTCAAATTAAGTTCAATACCACCTGAAAGCACTTGTTGAGATGGAGGACATCTTGAAATGGAAGATTTATCTATTTATTGGGGACTGGTGGATAATCAGTTTGAGAAAAAAATAGACAAATGTTGGAGTAAATGATCTCAAGTGCCAGGCCGCTGTATAGTCAACTTTCACCAGATATTGACCATTAAGGTCATACTGGAGAACCTAGAAATAACACTTCTTTAGGCATTTTTACATCATCCAATTTAATTTTCTTGGGGAATCTGAGCTGTTAGCTTCAAAAAGAAACCTCAGTTGGGGTGATTCCATCATAAACACAGCAGAATACCAGAAACAAGCTTCAAAACCAGCAGGAACTTGCATGTGATGAGCTGGGATAAGCTTCTATTCCTTAGGATGGCATCGGATTGCAGTCAGAACTTTAGGTTCAAAAATATTGATTGAAGTAAAAGAAATACATTCTTGATAGAAAAGGTCTTGGAACTAACTAGCTTACTAAATCTCATCTTCTAAAAAAGGTAAAAGGGTAAAAAGTAAAAAAAAAATCCATGCAGCTACATTTTGCCTAAAGAGAGAGGCAAAATGTGCCTCCTTGCTGGAAGGAAGAAAAGGCAGAAGAGAACTATGGTGGGAAATGGCCACACGGCCAGCCCAGGGCAATAAAAGTACCTTTAAAAAGGAAGTTCCCTCACAGAGATTCCATTGCTACATCTTCAAAGGGGGAGGAGACAGTGGCAAGGAGGAGGAAGAAAGACAAAGCCCTTTTGGTAAACATAGAATCATTGAGTTGGAAGAGACCTCATGGGCCATCCTGTCCAATCCCATTCTGCCAAGAAGCAGGGAAATCCCATTCAAAGCACCCCTGACAGATGGTCATCCAGCCTCTGCATAAAAGCTTCCAAAGAAGAAGCCTCCAACACACATGCATAGGAATGTGGGGGAGGAATCCCTCAGCCTAATCCTATCTCTAAACTATCTCTCTAAATCTCCTATCTCTAAACTATCTACTCATTGAGGTCTGGAAACTTGATGACAAAAGAGACTTGTGTACTCCAGGGATGAAACCCAACAAATTCTATAGTCAACTTCCAACAGAGGTTGTCCCCAGAGTTGCACTGAAGGATCTAGAATTTCCTAGAAAGATGTTTCCTCAGGCTTAAAAAAATCATTCATTTGCCATGATTTTTCCTTTTTGCCATTTTTCCCTGGCAGGAATCGAACCTGTGACCTCCCAGTTCTGGGGGCGGTGCGCTCTCTCAGGGAGCCACCAACTGCTCTTTATTTATTTATTTATATCATTTATATTCCGCCCTTCTCACCCCGCAGGGCGGATCACAATGCACATATACAGGCAAACATTCAATGCCATTGACATACAACATATATAGACGGACACTCAGAGGCAATTTAACATTCCTGCTTCTGGCCACCAGGGGGAGCTGTCGCATCCCTTCATTCTTTTTCATATTTCCTGGAGATTTTATGGCCTCGTAAATCAGTTAAATTAGCCTCCCCACAAAGTGGTACCTAAATTTCCTACTTGACAGATGCAACTGTCTTTCGGGTTGCAAAGGCCGACAACGAGCTACACAATTTGGTCGAGAGCTCACCCTGACCCAGACAGGCCTCAAACTCATGACCTTCTAGTCAGTAGAGATCTTATGCAGCTGATTCCCAGCCAGCTGCGACACAGTCCCGGTGCAATAGCAATTCGGAATGCATACTTATTCACTTCCCAGTGGGAAACCAGTTCTTTTCCCTCTAGTGGGGCCATTGCAGCCCCAATTCTCCAAAACTTCTTTCATCCCTCCCTTTAGAGTCCGCTAGTATTGATGTCTGGGGAGTCTGGCTTGCTAAGGTACCTTGGGAAACTACATCTCTCGTGCATATAAAATTCATCAAAAATCCATAAATAAGTCAAAGTTTATGAAATTTGGTAAGCTAACAGTGGTCCATGTGTTCTATCACTCTAGCAAGTTTCATCAGGATTGGTCAAAAAGTGAGAGAGGGAGAATCCCCTGAAGTTTCCCCAGTGCCAGTGCTGTTTTTTCCCAGTGCGCATGTGTGTCAATGCATTAACGCAGTGCGCATTAACGAATCAATTCGGAAGTTTCGGAAAGTTTTGTTTTTTTTTTTTTTAAGTCGGAAGTGACTTTAGAATCGAACCACCAGTACCCCCTACATCTGAAACAAGTTTTGAACCTTTATTTTTTTGGATCAACTATGCCTACTAATTACCATTACATGATAAATTAGCTAGTAACATGGGAGGAAGGTTTCTATCCTACAGTAGGAGCTGGGAATTTTCAATGGCAGTCAACTGAACAATTATATACTACATTATCTACTATCTTCTCAATTCAGCTCTTTGACAAAAGAAGCACCTATTATTAGCCAGGCAATAATCAATTGCTTAAAATAGGCATATAAAAGGCAAAGCTCTTCTCCTTCCCCCCTTTTTAATGTCTCTTTGAAAGTGTGTGTGTTTGTATACACAAAAGGGGTGGAGATATCACATAGTACCTTTTAGTAAGCATTTGACTCCTTCCAGAGAGATGACAGAGAGTACTCACACCCTGGTTTTTAATCAGTCTACTTTGGAGCTGATGGTATAACGGAGTTTTCCATCACAATGTGCATTTTGTTTACAATGAAGAACAATTTTCACCAACATAAACTTAACAATATTTCGATGGGAAGTGTGGGCCTGCTTTTGGACGATGAGAGAGTCAAGTCAATTAGGATTGTTGTTGTTGTGGGCCTTCAAGTTATTTCAGATTTAAGGCGACCCTAAGACTTGTGGGGTGAACTAACAATCTTTGCATGCACATTTGGAATGGTTGGAAGTCTGCATTTTGCTGAGTAACCTAACCCATGTTGAATTGCCAAATTTATGGCCCTCATTTAGAATTTGCATGTGGGGTTCAGGGAGCTGTTCGCCATGGAGAACGTGGGACAAGTCATGGAAGCTCAGCCTTTTGAACGCCAAAAAGGTATACATGGAAGGGACATCTCTTTGTCTTCTGTTGATTTGTTTCTGTTGGGCTGTGTTATTAGCATTTCGGTGAAAATCGCTCTCTTAAAAATGATTGATAATTTAGGACAATATGATAATCTAATTTTTTCTAGAATATTTCATGTAGGATGAGTTGGCCCCTTCATCTAGTTCAGGGCAGACTGGAACTCTCCTTTACCCGCCATTGTCAACTGTCGTGATTCAGACCACCTTAAAGGAGCCAAGTCCAGTAAAGTAAACAGTAAAAGTTTATTAACAAGTCACAGGCTTTCAAAAGCTGTTCAAAACTGCCTAAGGGCACTGAAAAGCTGAGCAATTAACTCAGGTAAACAAAAACACAACCAGCCAGGTCACAAGAGTCACACAAAGAAAAAAGCGGATTAAATCATCGGAAAACCCGCACTACTCAAAAACTCAGCAAGCACAGGGAATGGGGAGCAGCTTGTCGTCAGCAAATCCGTCCTCGTCAAACTGGGAGAGAGGTAAGTAGTATGTAGTGGTCAAAGCAGTCCTGGGTCAAGCCGAAAAGGGAAGCCAGCGAAGAAACGAAGTCAAACCAGTGCGGAGTCAAAACAGCAAAGCAGTCAAATCTAGCACACAGGGATTTAAGGTGGTGCAGCCGATGAAAGTATACAAGATGTGGAACCCACCAAATACAATACAAGCATCCGGAGAGAGAGTCCAAGGTCCAGAAATCCATGTCCAATGATCAATCCTGCAGCAATCCAGCAACAAAGGGCAGAGCTTGGAGGGCACGTACAACTCATTGCCAGCTGCAAAGAATGGTTATTTGCAAGCCCCCTTTATTCAAAGCTCTTCCTCAGAACTTAATTGAACCAACACCCCATTATCATTCCCTCTCAGCTGCCAGCACTTCTTCATGTGCTGCCCTTTGCCTCTCACACCAAGCCATACACCTTCTGCGATGACTTAGTTCACCCCAGCAAGAAGCCTGATTCCCATCACTCCAGTTCCCATCTCCTGTGAATCCCACAAATTAATCACTACTAGTAGGTACTTCACAAACATCCCGTATCTGTTGCACCTTAGTCCAATCCATGTCACTAGACACCTCTTCAGCACTCTGTGAGTCCTCGACTCCATCTCCCATAGAGCACACCCATCATCCTCTGAAAACCCTAAAAATGATTCATCCTCTGAAGACTCATTAAGTATTTGCCTGATTCTCTTCCTCTCTTACTTTTCATCTTACTCTTGTTCACGAGTAGACAGTTTACTTCTGGCTGCAGTCTCTTCTCTCTCAGCCTCAGGATCAACTACAACAGGGCTGTCCAACTGGCGGCCCTGGGGCCGTACACGTCCCCAGCCTATTGGCTCCGGCCCCAGCTATGCCCCGGCCGCCATTTTAATTTTTTTAAAAAAATTAAAATGGCGGCCGGGGGAGGCGGGGCAGGGAGGAGGAAGTGAGCCAGCTCCTCCTCCCTGCACTGCCCCCTCTGTCCTTCTCTCCGTGCCGCTGCTGCGAGTTCGAGACAAGGGGCGGTGCAGGGAGGAAGAGCCAGGTAGAGAGGAGGCGTGCCTAAAGAGGAGGAAGGCAAGCGCTTGCTTTCCTCCTCTTCAGGCACGGGGCTTCTCCATTCTGTCTCTCCCACCGGCGCCCTGATCAGTGCGCCGGTGGAAGAGGCAGAACAGGGGAGGGGGCGTGCCTCAAGAGGAGGAAGGCAAGCGCTTGCTTTCCTCCTCTTCAGGCATGGGGCTTCTCCATTCTGTCTCTCCCACCGGCACCCTGATCAGTGCGCCGGTGGAAGAGGCAGAACAGGGGGAGGCGTGCCTAAAGAAGAGGAAGGCAAGCGCTTGCTTTCCTCCTCTTCAGGCACGGGGCTTCTCCGTTCTGTCTCTCCCACCGGCGCCTGATCAGGGCGCCGGTGGAAGAGGCAGAACAGGGGAGGGCTGGCGTGACACTAGGAGGGAAGGAGAAGCCATGGAGGGCTCCCTTGGCTTTGCCTTCCCTCCTAAAGGGTCACGCCAGCCTCAGACGCGAAATCGCCGCTTCTGAGGCTGGCGTGACACTTTAGGAGGAGGACTGGGGCGGGGCTGGGGGCAGGGCCGGGGCGGGGGCAGGGCAGAGCGGCCCCCCAGGTCTTCAGTGACTGGAAGTCCGGCCCTAGGTCCAGTAGAAGTTGGACAGCACTGAACTACAACATCAACCCCAATCTCCCATTTGTGGTTAAAGCAAAAGAGAACAGAAAAGAAGGGGATATGCCTTCTTTTTAAAGGATCATCTGTGCAAAAATATGGGGCCAACAGTCCAGGGCTGCAAACCAATGCGGAGAAGCATTTGTGTGCTCCCAGGCCACAATCCCCCCATTCCCATTTCAAGACATTCTTAACCTCCTGGCTTCTGTGTGCTGACATCTTTACAGGCCTCTCTGGCACACAGAGCATCTAAGGAACTGACTCAAGAGCTATAAATAAATCAGCAGAATACATAATTTAGCAATCAATGTGAAAACAAAGGCCCTGTCAAAGAGGCCACTCGACTAATGAATATTCTTTATTTACCATGCCGGCAAATGAAGTGGCATTAAAGATAGACTGGGCATGATAGCCAAGTGTGGGTTCTTGTTGGGTGGCTGTCTTTGGTACTTAAAAGAGAGAAAGATACAAATAGATAGATAGACAGATAGATGCTCTCGAGAAATGAAATCTTTGTATACCCCTACATCAAAATTTGGCATGTACAGGCTTCCAGATATTGTTATATTGCATCTCCCATAATTCTTCACCATTGGCTATACTGGCTAAGGCACTACAATCTAATAGTTATGTCAAAACCTGTGAGTTTCCCATCCCTTCTCTATAGGAAATGACCTGGGAGAATGGGTGGTAATGCAGTATTTATTTATTTATTTATTTATTTATTATTTACGACATTTATAGCCCTGATATCTCAGCCATACGGTGACTCAAGGCGGGTTACAGATTGGCACAATTCGATGCCATACATTCATAAAAGTGGGATTAAAACAATCAACATAACAGTATAAAACATATATAAAAACCATTAAAGCATGTAGTCACCGGTGTCATCTTCATAAAATCATTTTCCAGTAGCATCATCTCTCCATTCCGTGTTCATCATTCATACTTTCATGTTACCTATTCTGCTGCATTCTCAAAAGCTTGCCCACAGAGCCAAGTTTTTACGTTTTTTTCAGAAAGTTAGGAGGCAGGGGATGATCTAATATTCCTGGGGAGGGAGTTCCATAGCCGGGGGGCCACCACTGAGAAGGCCCTATCCCTCGTCCCCACCAATCATGCTTGGTCTTAAACTCCTAGATGATTCATAAGGGGAGATACGTTCGGACAGGCAAGCTGGGCCGGAACCATTTAGGGCTTTATAGGTTAAAACCAGCACTTTGAATTGTGCCCAGTAGCAAATTGGCAGCCAGTGGAGCAACAGAGGAGTAGTGTGCTCCTTGATCTCCGCTCCCGTTAGTAACCTGGCTGCTGCCCACTGGACCATTTGAAGCTTCCAAAGAGTCTTCAAAGGCAGCCCCATGTAGAGCGTGTTGCAGTAGTCTATACAGGGTGTAACCAGAACGTGGATCACTGTGGCCAAGTCAGACTTCCCAAGGTACGGGCACAGGTGGCACACAAGTTTTAACTGTGCGAATGCTCCCTTGGTCACCGCTGAAACCCCCAGTTGTGCTGTGGGTTATTTATAATAATAATAATAATAATACTTTATTTATACCCCACCACTATCTCCCCGAAGGGACTTGGGGCGACTTACATGAGGCCAAGCCCAATAACATCAATAAACAACACATTCATTGTTGTCTTATATGTGAATTCTATTGTGTTTTCAATAAAGTAAAAATTTTATTACAAAAATTTTTAAAAAAATAAACAACACATCAGCAAGTAATAAGACAATACAATCAATGTAACTCACATATAAGCAATAACACAGAAAGTTTAAAAACATAATGGCCGGGCCAGATGTAATATATTAAAATTAAAATAATAAACACTGGACGTGAACAGAGGTCTTAAAGCATAATGTGGGGATATCAACTCAACAGGTAGTTAAAGTGCTTCTGAAGGCATTTTGCAGGGAATTGGTCAAAGCAGGGCATTGTTTACTTTATTCAGGGAAGGCACATTGGAATAGCCACATCTTCAGGCTCCTCCTAAAGACTGCCAATGTGGGGGCTTGTCTGATATCCTTGGGCAACAAGTTCCAGAGTCGGGGGAGCCACCACCGAGAAGGCCCTCACCCTCACCAATCGTGCCTGCGAAGGGGGTGGGAGTGAGAGCAGTGCCTCTCCAGATGATCAAAGAGATTGCATGGGTTTGTAGACAGAAATACGGTCACGCAGGTAGGCGGGTCCCAAACCGTTCAACCCTTGTGCTGGCAGACTGAAGACCAACAGGTTGCAGGTTCAAATCCGGGGAGAGCGTGGATGAGCTCCCTCTATCAGCTCCAGCTTCTCATGTGGGGACATGTGATAAGCCTCCCACAAGGATGGTAAAACATCAAAATATCTGGGCATCCCTTGGCAACGTCCTTGCAGACGGCCAATTCTCTCACACCGGAAGCAACTTGCAGTTTCTCAAGTTGCTCCTGACATGACAAAAAACAAAACAAAACAAAAGTTCCAAGCTCAGCGATGAATCCAGGATCACACCCAAGCTACTAACCTGCGTCTTCAGGGGAGTGTAACCCCATCCAACACACGCTAGAACCCTATGCCCCTTTTGGCCTTTCGACTGGCCAGGAGTACCTCTGTCTTGTCTGGCATTTCCTATCTGGTATCCACATGAATATTGGGTACATTGATGCACATTGCTGTGCATTAGAACACATTACATGGTGGGCCCACGGTACATCAGTCATTGCACAATGGATCTGTATTGTCAAAGGCTTTCATGGCCAGAATCACTGGGTTGCTCTGAGTTTTCCAGGTTGTATGGCCATGTTCCAGAAGCATTTTCTCCTGACGTTTTTCACCCACATATATGGCAGGCATCCTCAGAGGTTGTGAGGTCTGTTTGAAACTATGCAAATGGGGTTTATATATCTGTGGAATGTCGAGGGTGGGAGAAATAACTCTTGTCTGTTGGAGTTAGGTGTAAATGTTGCAATTGGTCACCTTGATTAGCATTTAATGGCCTAGCAGTTTCAAGGATTGGCTTTTACTGCCTGGGGGAGTCCTTTGTTGGTGGGGGATTAGCTGACTCTGATTGTTTCTGAAAAAAATCTGGTTACCAGTATTTTTTTTAAAAAAACTCTAAAATCATAACAATAAATAAAAAACAACACTAAAAAATACGGGAATTCTAGACAAGAAACAGTCAGGGCCAGCTAATCATCTCCCAACAAAGGACCATCTTGGGGGGGGGGGAGCAAGATGAGTAAAGGCAAAGCCCCTTCTGAGAGAAGCATGCATAGAAATATGAGGGAAGGAATCCTTCATTCTAACCCTCTATTAAGTCTAGCTACTCATTGAGGACTGGAAACTTGTGCAGTCCAGAAATTAAACACAACAGGAATATTATTTTCTGCACAGAAAACTCCCTTATTTTCCACCAAATAGGCCAGTGTTTTTCAACCTTTTTAAAGCTGCGGCACATTTTTTACATTTACAAAATCCGGGGGCACATCACCAACCAAAATGACACAAAATGACACTCTAATGGCAGTTAATGTTTGCCGTGTGTGTGTGTGTGTATGTCTGTGTGTGTGTGTATATATATATATATATATACACACACACACACACACACACATTGTAATTCGCCCTGAGTCCTCTGCGGGGTGAGGACGGAATATAAATACTGTAAATAAATAAATAATTATTATTATGTATTCCTGGACTTACATTTCCAGCAGACTTTTGACAAGGTCCCCATGACATTTCCACAAAGAAACTACAATAATAATAATAATAATAATGTTGTTGTTGTTATTATTACGCATTCCTGTTTATGTCTTCCCGGACTTACGGTTCACCCAATTTTTTGTTGGCAGCTAGTGACCACCTGGCCGTGCTGCTCCTTCATGCGACCCCACTGATTCTCCCCTCTATGGCCTCTTCCTCTTCCACCCTCTGGAGAGGATGGAGGCCTGCCTTTGGGGCGCCTTTGGGGCTCTTTTGGGCCCTTTCTCTGTAGCAGTTCTTGGGCTCTCTTCACACAAATGGGCTCCTCTTCCTCCTCTTCCTCTCCCTCCTCTTTCTCGGTCTCCTCTTCAGCAAGGCGCCTGAGTCCTATAGAAGTGTTTGTGGAGGGCCAAGCACCGACTCCGGAGCCTCATGGAGGGCGCCGATAGGGCCCAGCCGAGAGCCACCGCCGCCAGTTGGGAAGCACTGAAATAGTCAGATGAGGTCTGAGCAGAACATACCTTTTACTGCATATACCGGCGGCACTTAAACTTTTTGAAGTAAAATCAGTCACACAAATGCTGTATGGAGCCCAGCTTGGACCCTTCTCAAATTATGCCCCACTAGAGCGTGTCCAATCGAAATTCCTAAGAGCGGCTCCACAGGCTCCCAGATGTGTCCCTAACACTACCCTGCGATTGGAGACAGGCTTCGTGAAAGTGGAAGCGAGAATATGGACAGCTATTCTCAATTACTGGCTACACCTATGCTTCTCCCCATGTGGTCTTGCCCCCTCATCATGAGAGACGACTTCCAGTCCACATGGATTAAAACAGTAGCAGCAAAGATCGCAACGCTAGGTTTCTCCCAAGGACAATTGCTAAGCATGAGATGGGACCAAGCCAAGGATCTCATTAAGCAACGGATCCTGGACATAGAGCGCCAATCCGACCTAGCCTGTTTTCCAGCCTTCATTGTTAGTGAAGCCACTAGATACCTCACTGCCCCCATGGCATACCTAACAGACCTGGAGGTGCCCAAACACCGAAGGGCTTTTACCCTGGCAAGATGCCATGCCCTCCCATCGGCTGTATTGGAGGGGAGGTATCAGAAGACCCCCTTCAAGCAGAGACTATGCTCCTGTGGGTCTGGTGATGTGGAAACAACTGAGCACGTGCTTCTTCAATGCATGTTCTACAGAGATCTTAGATCCAATCTCATTGGACCATGGCTTTTAAAGTACCCGGGGTGCAGTGAAATATGTTATTCCACCCTGCTGCTTTTGGACTCTAACACTGCAATGACTTACAGTGTTGCTAAGTTCTGTGCTGCTGCCCTTAATATCAGACGGGTGATGATTGACATCGTAAGGCAACAATATCCTGTCTTTTAAAATATATTTTTATACTGATTTCTAGTCTGATTTTAAATAACTGTTTACTGGGGAGTTGTCCTTCTCCTCTTAGGGCGCTTGTGCCCGCTTTGTGCTGGTCTGTGACCGTAATAAAGTTTTGATTGATACTGCATGATTCTGTGCAGAATGGATCTCAAATTGCACAATTTTCAACATGAAGAAAAATATTAAAAATTACTTGTTTGAGGAGGGGGGACGACAAATTAGTGAAGAAAAACAACCCTAGGAAATAGAAGCATTAGCGATCTTCTTTTCATTATATCTACATCATCAGCTTCTGGGCCCTGAGTATGCAATGCTGATTTCCCCCCACCTGTACATTTATCAGTCTCACTACTTGGGTTTAATTGCTTTGCTTGATTCTGCCCCCCCCCCCCCACAAAAAGATGTGATTAATTTGTACAGCTGAAGCATTGATAAAGCCCAAGCACTACTTAAAATCGTTGAGAAATGGGACCTTAGCATTCCTGCCATGCAGCCTCTTTGTTAATTTATGGCTGAATAACCAGACAGCCCCTGAATATAATGCATTCCAAACAAGTCAAACAAGAGTAGCTTGGAAAACATATTGCTAAATATAGTCTCAAAAGATGTTTTTGAATGTTAACAAAAGTTGCATTCGACCCCAGTGGTTCATGTTCTACTTGGAAGGTGTAGAAAGGAATGGGGCATATAATGCATACCTGCAATATGTGCCCCATTATTTATTTCCTGCCTCTTAATGTAGGCCTGCAAGCCAGGGAGGCTATTGAATAGGCTTGTGCAATTTGGCCAAAATGCATGATGGCACCTCTTTCTGTTTACTGGGAAGTTACTCGAATTGGGAGGAGAGTTGCCGTTTTCATCTGGCAAAAAATTGGCCCATTGGCTACAATGGGAAATTTTAAAGTCTCAACCTTCAGTCATGTTAAGGCCTGTCTGCATGAAACCTACCTCAGTTGTAGACCCGGTTTACCCTAAGAATAAGGTATGTGATCTTAGCAGCACTATCTACACTACATGAATCTCTTCTTCCTCCTTTTCTTCCTCTTCTTCTTCTCATCATCATCTAGTTGAGTGCCAGCCACAACACCATTGGTGGGCTGGCATTGGCTTTCGTCACAGGCCTGCAGGGCCGTAGCCAGGATTTTGCCCTTTGTTTGGGAGGGGGCTGAGTTTGGTTCCCTTGGGGGGGCTGAGACTGGGAAGTGGAAGAGGGTCTACCCTAGGGCATCTTTTGTAGTGATATCCCAATAAACCCATTAATGTGGGATATAATGGGCCTGGTGATCAGATCATGATATGAATAAACATAACAGTTTAAATAATGTACCAGTAAGGCCTTTTGGCTGGACCACCCTGAGAATTTCACTAGGCTGAAGCCTCCTTTTCTTCCCCTTCTTCTCATCATCATCTAGGCTACATGCCTGCCTGCATGCACATTCCACTTCAAGCCATTTGTTTGCTTTCTGCAAAAACAACAAACAGATATAGCACCAATGTTTATTGCATACATAGATGCACACACAAATGTAAAACACAGTGGCTCAACTTATTTATTTGTTTGTTTGTTTGTTTGTTTGTTTGTTTGACTTAGTAGACCGCTCTCTCCGGAGCTCAGAGCGGTTTACAGCAATATAATACCAGATAAAACACATAAAACAGCATTATAAAACCAATTAAAACCCCGCTCCCAACAATAAAACCACAGCAGAACAACAATAGTGCAAGCAGCAATGACGCGGCAGGGTGGCAGGTTATGGCGGGCACTGGTCAGAGCCGAATGCCTGCCTAAACAGCCAGGTCTTAACGGACTTGCGAAAAGTCCCGTAGGGCTCGCGTCTCCTCAGGCAGCGAGTTCCAAAGGCTCGCCGTGGCCACTGTAAACGCCCTCTGCCGCGTACTCGATAGCCTGTAGGTCTTTATGCCAGGCACCTCCAGCATGTTGAGCCCCTCTGAACGCAGTGATCTTCTGGGCACGTATGGGGTAAGCCGCTCCCTCAGGTACACTGGCCCCAAACCATATAAGGCCTTGAAAGTTAAAACTAACACCTTGAAGGAGACCCGGAATTCAATTGGGAGCCAGTGCAGTTCACGCAAGAGTGGAGTTATATGGGCAGATCTTGTGGCTCCTGAGAGCAGGCGTGCTGCTGCGTTCTGCACCAACTTGAGTTTCCGGATCGCCGACAAAGGTAGGCCAATGTACAGCGCATTACAGTAATCGAGCCTCGAGACGACCGTGGCTTGGATCACCGTGGCCAGGTCACAGCGGGAGAGATATGGAGCCAGACGTTTTGCCTGTCGCAGGTGGTAAAACGCTGTCTTGCAGGCGCAGGCAATCTGCGCCTCCATAGACAGTTGGGGGTCCAGCCGGACCCCTAAGCTCTTGACTAAAGGCTGCGAGCGTAGTGCCATGCCGTCAAACGTCGGCAACTGGATCTCCACCCCCACCCCCCACCCCACCCCCTTCCGGGCGGCCCAGCCACAAGATCTCCATCTTCGCCAGGTTTACCTTCAACTTAGTGGCTCGCAGCCATCCAGTTACGGCTTCTAGGCAAAGATGGAAATTATCGGGTACAGATTCCACCCCGGGGTCCATCCCCAGAATGAGCTGGGTGTCATCAGCATACTAAAGCCACTCCAGCCCAAAACTCTGCACCAATTGGGCGAGTGGTCGCATGTAGATGTTAAATAACAGCGGGGAGAGGATGGCCCCCTGAGTAACTCCACAATGTAAGGGGGAGCCCTTGGAGACCACCCCTCCCCACTTCACTCGCTGCAGACAGTTTTGGAGGAAGAGGACAGCCAGTTTAAGGCTGTCCCCCTCACCCCCGCCACCGCCAGGCGGTGTGTCAAAAGTTGGTAATCGACAGTATCAAACGCTGCCGTGAGGTCCAATAACACGAGCAGTGCCGATCCACCTCGGTCCAAGTGGCAACGGAGTAGGTCTGTGATGGAGACCAGGACGGTCTCTGTCCCATGACCCGAACGGAAGCCGGACTGGAAGGGGTCTAGCCAGGTTGCATCATCCAGGAATGTCTGCAGCTGGTCCATTGCTGCCCTCTCAATTACCTTGCCCAGGTACGGTAAATTAGACACTGGGCGGTAATTGGAGGGAGCCGCGGGGTCTAACCCAGGCTTCTTCAGCAATGGACTAACCATCGCCTCTTTTAACTCCTCTGGAAAAGCTCCTTGCTCAAGGGAGCAGTTGACTATATTCAACAGAGGGCCTCGTAACCCCTCCACGCAAGCTCGAATCAGGGTCGAGGGAGCAGGTGGTAGGTCGAAGGATTATCATAGACTTCTTAAGCAGTGCTAAAAAAAGAAGGGAAATGTATTGCTACAAAGACCATCTCTCAGATGTTTTGGATTACAATCCCCATAAGCCCCTGCTATGCCAAGGTTGTTGGACCTGGACTTCGAAACATATGGAGAGCAGTGGGTTACCTACCCCTTTCTCACTTAATCCTTTGGCATAGGTCAACATAGTTCTTGTTTCGATGTTCTGTTAACATTGGCTGCACCCTTGATGACTGCAAGTTACTCCCCTCCCCATTTTCCGCTTCTTTTGATCTGGACTAAAGAAGCAACGTTCCTCCGATTAGTGATATTTTCCTATTTCCAGCAAACAAAAGTTCTGTGATGGACTATTTCTAGTGCTTCTGAGGAATGATGGCATGGCTAAATAATATTTTAAAAAAATGGTAACAAGGCCTTGCTTATGCTCCACCATGAATGCTGTGCACCCCAAATGTCAAAACTGCAAGCCAGTGGTGAATGGGAAATACAGTGTAATAGAAATCCGCTAGCTCAGTTAGAACTGAGTTAGGTCATTTTTCTCTTCTGGAAGATCATACACAAATTTGCATATCAGAAAACTAGGATGATGCATTCAGCCACGCAGACCCAGGGGTATAATGATTGTTATGGTACTATGTCAGAGAGCATATTGTGCACCAATGCACATGGAACGTGGAAAGATCATGGTCCTGGTCCATCTTGCTGGTGTCTTGATATAGATCAGTGGTTCCCAAACTTTTTTGGCCTCCCGCCCCCTTTCCAGAAAAAAATTTCCTCAGCAACCCCCTAGAAATTATTTTTTAAAAAATTTAATAGCAATTAAACAGAAAGATATATGTATTAATGTTTCTACCTTTTTCGGAAAATATAGTAAAGAAAGGTGTGTGTGTATCATATATATCTATATCTATGGCTGGATGGCTCTTTGTCAGGAGGGCTTTGATTATGTTTTCTTGCCCTTGTGCAGGGAGTTGGATTGGATGGCCTTAAGTATTTTCTGTTGGTCATGGGGGTTCTGTGTGGGAAGTTTGCTCCAATTGTGTCATTGGTGGGGTTGAGAATGCTCTTTGATTGTAGGAGAACTATAAATCCCAGTAACTACAACTCCCAAATGTCATCTATTTTCCCTCAAACTCCACCAGTGTTCATATTTTGGGCATATAGAATATTCGGACTGAAGGCTAACTAGTTTATTGAATATAAAAACAGTTTGGTCCAGATCCATCATTGTTTGAGTCCACAGTACTCTCTGGATGTAGGTGAACAAAAACTCCCAAATTCAAGGTCAATGCCCATGTTGGTCATGGGAGTCCTGTGTGCCATGTTTGGTTCAATTCCATCATTGGTGGAGATCAGAATGCTCTTTGATTGTAGGTGAACTATAAATCCCAGCAACTACAACTCTCAAATGACAAAATCCATCTGTGTTTATATTTGGGCATATGAAATATTTGTGACAAGTTTGGTCCACACCCATCATTATTTGAGTCCACAGTGCTCTCTGGATGTAGGTGAACTACAACTACAACTCCCAAACTCAAAGTCAATGCCCACTGAACCCCTTCTAAACGTTTTTCTGTTGGTCATGGGAGTCTTGTGCGCCACGCCCCTGTTCAATTCCATCATTGGTGGAGATCAGAATGCTCTTTGATTGTAAGTAAACTATAAATCCCAGCAACTACAACTCCCAAATGACAAAATCCATCTGTGTTTATATTTGGGCATATGAAATATTTGTGACAAGTTTGGTCCACACCCATCATTATTTGAGTCCACAGTGCTCTCTGGATGTAGGTGAACTACAACTACAACTCCCAAACTCAAAGTCAATGCCCACTGAACCCTTCTAGCGTTTTCTGTTGGTCATGGGAGTCTTGTGCGCCACGTTTGTTCAATTCCATCATTGGTGGAGATCAGAATGCTCTTTGATTGGAGGTGACCTATCAGTTCCAGCAACTACAACTCCCAAATGACAAAATCCATCTGTGTTTATATTTGGGCATATGAAATATTTGTGACAAGTTTGGTCCACACCCATCATTATTTGAGTCCACAGTGCTCTCTGGATGTAGGTGAACTACAACTCCCAAACTCAAAGTCAATGCCCACTGAACCCTTCTAGCGTTTTCTGTTGGTCATGGGAGTCTTGTGCGCCACGTTTGTTCAATTCCATCATTGGTGGAGATCAGAATGCTCTTTGATTGTAAGTAAACTATAAATCCCAGAAACTACAACTCCCAAATGACAAAATCAATTTTTGAGTGATGGTCACTCTTTGGGTTAGTAGGTGTTTTGTGGCCAAATTTGATGGCAATTCATCCAGTGGTTTTTGAGTTATGTTAATCCCACAAACCAACATTACATTTTTATTTATATAGATAAACAAGACTCTACTGTACATGTATTTTTTTTCTTTCTCTCGAAGAATGCTACACTTCATGCTTTCAAAAGGCCAGCAAAAATGAAGGGTTCTGGGCTCCCTTTCTTCTTTGAGCTCCTCTGGCTTGCGTACTCGGTTAACAAAAGGAAGGCAATAATAATGCAAAAGTAATATATTCATGCCAGAATTTGGGTGGGGAAAGGGGGATTGTGTAATGAAGACTTCAGTGGATGCTGCCAAGAGCCCAAAAATAGGCATCCACACTCCAACCCAACAATTAGAGCATACGCTCTCCCCCTTACAGTATGCAAGATATAATTTGGGAAGCAACTAACTCCATGTGGGACCCACTCAGTTATGAATAGCACATTGACGCTTCTGTGTGCCCTTTCCTGGAGAAGAGACATGGTTAAAAGAAGCCAGCTCTGGAGAGAAGGAAAAAAAGAGTCTCAAACTCGAATATACTATCTGTGCGTCTCTCTTTCTTGCAGAAAGAGAGATGGGTGGGTGGAAAAGATTTGGAAAACAAAAGAATGAGCTATCATAGCAAAAATGTGCTGAATGAGGCTAAGAAACAGGCAAGCCACAGAGTGATGTTACTTATAAAACACATGCTTTCAAAAGACTAGCAAAAATGAAGGATTAGGAGCTTCGGAGGAAGGATGCCAGACCTCTTTTGACTCATCTAACTTGCATTCATAGTTCTGATAGTGCACTGCAGTAATAATGTATCTCAAAACAAAGTTGATCACCATGCTCACAATGGGCTTTTGCAGTATCTTCCACCCAGCTAAGGTTAAGTTCAGGATTCCAAATACCCAAATCCATAGATGTTCAAGTTCCATTACAGTAGAGTCTTGCTTATCCAACCTTCGCTCATCCAACGTTCTGCATTATCCAAGGCAGTCTGTGGGCTAGAAGTCAGCCTGAAGAAAATGGAAGTTCTCTACCAGCCCGCACCACAGGAAGAACACCATCATCCCCACGTCAGCATAGGCAAATCTGTGCTTAAGTCCGTTCAGCAGTTCACCTACCTGGGAAGCATCATCTCTTCAGACGCCAAGATTGATAAAGAGATAGATCACAGATTAGCAAAGGCATATAGTGCATTTGGAAGGCTTCACAAAAGAGTCTGGAGCAACAAGCACCTGAGGCAAAGCACCAAAATCAGTGTGTACAGAGCTATTGTACTGTCTATTCTCTTGTATGGGTCTGAAACATGTGCTGCCTTCGCACAATCCTAAATATACACTGGACTGACTATGTGACAAATGTTGCTGTCCTTGAGCAAGCAGGGATCACCAGCATTGAGGCCATGCTATTGCAAACACAGCTGTGCTGGGCAGGGCACGTCTCTAGAATGGAGGACCACCGCCTCCCAAAGATACTACTCTATGGTGAACTCGCCACGGGTCAGCGCAAGAGAGGTGCCTCCAAAAAGAGATATAAGGACTCCCTGAAACAACATCTCAGGCTCGGCCAGATTGATCACCAACAATGGTCCACCCTGGCCACACATTGGGAGGCATGGAGACGCACGATCCACAATGCTGCGGCCTCTTTCTAGAAAACATGCCGAATGGGTCTCGAAGAGAAATGGCAACGCAGAAAGAACCACAACTTGGAAACATCACCCAAGGAGACTTTCTGCTGTGCTTTCTGCAACCGAACTTGCCTATCTCAGATTGGCCTTTTTAGTCACTAATGCACTTGTAAAATGCGTGTGATGAGTCCTTCCTAGGAATCTTTGTTTGCGAAGTAATGCCGAGAGAGAGACTGTCTCCCGCCCAGATGCACAGTTGTTTCCATCCATTGGTGCTAAATTCATAAATACAACAATTATTACAGAACGTTGCAGTGTATTGAACTGCTTTTTCTGTCGATTTGTTGTAAAACATTATGTTTTGGTGCTTAATTTGTAAAACCATAACGCAATTTGACATTTAATAGGCTTTTCCTTAATCCCTCCTTATTCAATGTTCTACCAGTTCGATAATGTTGGATCAGCGAAACTCTGCTGCATGTAGTAAAATTGTGTCTCTCACGCAAAATGGCTACAACTCAAATGAGTGCTAGAGAGAGCCTGGGGATTTGCGAAACAACCATACACCTATACACCAGTGTTGTGCTTGGCATGTAGGAAAATCAGCATTTGCTTCTTGGATTATTTCAGTGACTATTTTTGAACTGTGGTTGGCTGAATCTATGGATTCAGAAACAGTGGCTATAATAGAGACTTGTTTTCTGCTTCTCTTCCTCTCCCCTTAGTCAGTACTACTCTCCAAAGCTCCATGGCGCCCTGGTCCCACAAATATCAGCTTATCAATATCTTAATTGGCGTGTATTGATGCCATGTCATGACTTGGCTACTAGTGGATGACGACATGGGTATGCTACTGATTCTGCCTCTGGTTCTAGTATACACTTTGCAGCCACTGTCCAAGGTGCTGAATGCATTTGGGTGCTATAGTTGGGCAACTTGACTAGTTGCTTTAAAGTAAGAGGGTTGAATGAAAAGTAATGCCTTCATTACTTGGGTTTGGATGGGAATATTTTAATACATCAAACGCAGAAATAATCCTTAGAATGTGCTCTTTAATTACCACTATTCACTTTCCACATAATCACCAGACAATTGGATACATTTCTGCTGATGAACGAGTTTTCTGAATCCGTCAACACTTTGTTTCCTCAACCAGCGTCTTACAGTTATCTTAACATCTTCATCAGAAGCATAATGATGTCAACACAGATCTTCTTTCATTATCAATAACAGAAATGCCGATTATGATTGACATTTCTCTCTAAGTGATATGACGATCGTTCTGAATCAATCTGTCAAACTTTTGCTTGTGAAATTCGGTGGTTGCTGTCACAGGACCTCCAACTCTTTGTTTGTCATGCAAGTCAGATGTTCCACCCAACGACACACAGTACTCACATAAACAGCTTGCATTCTCTAATGAATCTCCTTTGGGGTGACACTTTCTGCTGTCAAGAATTCATTGACCAACCATCTACACAGGGTGCCATACTTTGCACTTTAACAACACAACCATTCAATGCTAAGGCTTCCTGCCAAAATGGAGCTGTAGAGGAGAGTCTACTGAACAAGCCAGTACCTGCCGCATACCAGTACTGCCATCTGTTGAGGAGTTACGAAGGTGGAGGCATTATTTTTCATTCAATCCTCGTATGGACTAGCACAGGCAAATTCATGACTGAAGATCTCACGCCCCCCTCCGCGCATGCCCAGAAGCTCCTGTGCGCAGGCGCATGCACAGCACTCCCTATTCGACGCTCCCCTCCGCGCATGCCCAGAAGCTCCTGTGCGCAGGCGCAGAAGCCTGTAAACACAGCACTCCCTATTCGGCACGCTCCCCCTCCGCGCATGCCCAGAAGCTCCTGTGCGCAGGCACAGAAGCCTGTAAACACAGCACTCCCTATTCGGCACGCAGGGAGGTTTGCTACAGTGCGGCAGTTGAGCGCGCAAGGCCCAAAAGCGGAACATTGGCTGGACGCTGTCTGGTGGGTGGGGGAATTGCTCCCCTTAGCCAGATGGCGCCCCACGCAGGGGCGTCCTTTGTCTACCGGTAGGACCGCCCCTGGACACATCACAACAGATAAATTATATTTAATCTTAAAACACATTTAACACCCCATATTGTATTTAATGTGAGTCCCGTGTGATATTTGATAACTGTTATTAATTCTCAGTCTTATTTAAATAAAGAGTGTGGGCATGTATATGCTTTTCCATATGCAGTTCAGCGAGAGAGAGAACGAAGGAAGGAAGGAAAGAAGGACGGACGGACGAACGGAAGGAGAAAGAAGCAAAGCTGAAAAGCACAAAAGAGAGAAAAGACAAGAGACCATTTCAAATTATATCTCCAGCACTGGAAACATTAGTATTACTTTTCCGCAGTGGGACAGTGATGTTTCAACAATCTATACATATTGATTTAGGCTGATAATAAACAATTTGATTAGCCTCTATCTATAAGGCTGTCATTTCAATCACTGTCAATGGGCCAATAGAGTGGAAGGCAGAGAGCAGACGCATATGGCCAGAGTTCTCAAAATAAGAAACTCAGGCCTGATTAGAGACTTGGATTCACTGAATTGGACAAGACAGCTCAGCTGCCAAGTTATTAACTCCCTCAGAAAATACTCTGCCTTCTCCCCTTGGGCCAGCCTGAATATTCTGATCTGGATCGATAAGCAATCTCCGGTGTGTACAAAATGCCAGCTAGAATCATTTGTCTCGAAGCAGCTTCCTTACAAAAGGATGAAACACCTGCAGTAGAAGGCCGGCTCTGCTCGCCTCCTCGTTCGTTTTCCTTCTGCTCTCTCTCTCTTTCTCTCTCTCTCTCTCCCCCCCCCCCCTCCGCCTTTCCCACTGCCTTTTAACTAATGACCCATGGAGGAGCAAGAAAAGACCAAGTCTATTCCATCATCCCAGAAAAAGCTTTCTTCAGGTTGGTTTTAATGATTCTAATGGGCTGCCTTTCAATCTTCTAGAAATTATATCCATCATGGTTTCCCCATGGCATGTTTAGGTAAGTAATGTGAATTGTAACACAATGACAAGTGTGTAGGTGTCATCACAAGAGGGCCCTTGGCAAAGCAAACAAAGGAGGAGGAAGAGGAGGAGGAGTGAAATGCTTGTTCGTGCTACATTTGGAAGTTTATTTTCTCTCCTTCTTTCTCCGTTAGACACTCACTTTAGTTAGAATGAAACAGGGAGAGAGAAATATGCGGCACATGCATTGGAAGCTGTTCCTGAACAAGAATGGGCTTGACCGACTTACCGGTAAAGATGGTTGCGAGGCAGCGTTGCCCCTGCGCCATCTTCTTGCCTCAGGGGGCTTCTCCCCCCCCCCCCAGGTTCCCGCCAAACAGACTGGCCGGCCAATGAGGAGGTTGGCTCCGCCCCGCCTCTTCCCTGCTTCCGGCCGGCCCACAATTCCTCCCTGGCAGCTTACTTAAGGCCTCGCCACATGTGGAGGCAGTCTTGTTTTTTCCTCCCACTCTCCCTACTCAATGCTTAGCTTGTTGGTGTATTTTGTTACCCTGCACTTTATTGTTGCTTTGTTCTTGGTTTTACATTTTGTTATGTTCTCTGTCGCAACTCTGTGTTCGGCGTGTGGCGTGTGGCATGGGCCCTGGATCAGACTGGCTTATCGCCCCTTGGTTGTAAGGGGGATAACGCCCAGGCCCCCTGGGGGTGCTGAGTTTCCATGGACGGCATTGGGCCGCTCACACCCTAGGCTTGCAAACGCCTATGGACTTTCGTGGGGGCTGTCCTACCCTGATCCAGGATCCATGCGAGGCCGTCAACCCTATGTTCCTGTTTTTCAATAAATTGAGTTGTGGCTAGGGTTCCCATATGTCCCTTATTCTAAGGGACGTCCCTTATTTTGGCCCTAAAATTTGTGTCCCTTATTTTCAAGCCCTGTCCCTTATTTTTGACTAGCAGGACAGGACTGGGCGGGGTTGACCAGAGGAAGGTGCGTGCTGCGGTTTCCACGGCAATGCCTGCCTGGGGATTCCAACTCGCAGGGCAGCCTGCGTCCCCGTTGGAAGGAAGAGGCGATACAGGACTTTTTCAAAGTACAGTAGACTAATTAACCGTTACCCAAGGGGAATGTTGGATCATGTTGGATAAAGATAGTTTCTGGTTGCTTGAGAGTTACTCTTAAAATAGCCCTAGCTGTGCATCCCAATACTATACAATGCTGTGTATCCCATACTATACTATACCATTAACTATTGACATAATTATCATGAAGATGTACTGTCTTATAAAATTTATTTTATTTTAATGTTTAGACAGTGCACTTTTAAAGTCAGCAAAGTCAAGTACTAAATACAGAGGGAGAAAATAAGGAAGTTCTAAAAATGTTTTTATGCATGACAAAGTATGCAGAAACATACCATGTACTGTTAAGAGGGTGTAAGTCAGTTTCTTTTGTGAGTTTCAATCATTATCTTATTCTGTTAATAAAACTATTTCTACCTAATGTTTGAGTTTCAAGTTTTTAATGAAGTGTCCCTTATTTTTGTGAAAAATCCCGTAAATGTCCTTTATTTCTTATATCAAAAAATGGCAACCCTAGTTGTGGCCAATTTTATCCAACCAACTGTGTCGACATGTTGTTCTTGGCGCGAGGTGTGTCATGCTTGCACATGCAAAAGTAAAGCTTCAGATATGGTCTGGTGGCTTCCATGCCACTCCAGAAATATATCTGTTCTGGGTATAAGTTTGGGTATTAGGTGTTGGAGGAAAACAGTGCCTTGGACCGCAAGAAGATCAAAATAGTTCATACTCCAGGAAATAAAGCCCGGCTGCTCATTGGAGGGAAGGATATTAGAGGCAAAGATGAAGTACTTTGGCCATATCATGAGAAGACAGGAAAGCTTAGAGAAAACAATGATGCTGGGGAAAATGGAAGGAAAAAGGAACAGAAGCTGACCAAGGACAAGATGGATGGATGGCATCTTTGAAGTGACTCTGAAGGAGCTGGGGGTGGTTACGGCCGACAGGGAGCTCTGGCTTGGGCTGGTCCATGAGGTCATGAAGAGTCGGAAGCGACTGAACAAATAACAACGAAACAACACATTCGTCTGAACTTTAGAAGAGCTATCCAAGGTGCTGAACCCTACCTCCAAATTTGGTGGCTTTCATATCAATGAGGCATTGACCCTCTTCTGGGTTTTAGCGTGAATATGTATGTGTGTGTATACACACACAGAGACACATTATAAGTCACAATCAAAGCAATACAGCCATGAAGGTGATATCCATGGTTTCACTTTTCAATACTCCAAATAACTCCCCCGCCCCTTCATAAGTGTATGTGTGTGAGAGTCTTTTTAGGTTATCCAATGCTATTTTATCATATACTTCTGGCCAAAGTATATTCAAAATATATAGTTTGATGTTATCCATGGTTTCAGGTATCTAGAGTAGCTCTTAGAATGTGTACCTGTCTGAAAGTATCTCCCTCTATGTCCCACATTGGAGTTTAAGATCTTTTGGTGGGGCCCTGCTCTCAGCCCCGCCTCTGTCACAAACACACTTGGTGGGGATGAGAGACAGGGCCTTCTTGGTGGTGCCCCCCCCCCCCGGGCGCCTGTGGAATTCACTCCCCAAAGAAATTACGGTAGGTTATCCGCATCCCTCCTTTCCTTCAGAAAGAAGATAAAAACATGGTTGTAGGTCCAGGCCTTCGGTTAGCACGCTGAGAATGACAATGGTAAAGATGACAATCACTATGGAAATGGACTATGGACAGGCTTATGATAGAGTCTCTGATCATAGAAATTCAGCTTAGATTAGTCCACCAGGCTGTAATGTTTGAACTGTTTTTAAATTGAATTGATGTAATGTTTTATCTATTGTAATTATTGTATTTTATTATGTGCATATAGGGGCATCGAATCGTTGCTGTCTGTAAGCCACCCTGAGTCCCCCGCAGGGGTTTGAGAAAGGTGAGGTACAAATATTTGAAATAAATAAATGACCTGTGGAAATGGGGATTGTACTGCATACATTTTGAATAAAAAAGAATGCATCTAAAACACAATGCTACCACATTAAATACAAAAGCTCTCTGAATCCCCAATCTAAACTGTAATGAAAAAAAAGTACTACCATTACAGATCGAACTAAATAACCCTAATTATTACTGGTCATCATAACCATAGATTATTATATCTCAAGATTTCTTCTTCCTCAACTTTTAAAAGAGCTCTCCAAGGTACTCAATCCTAGTCCCCGAACCAAGTTCAGCACCTTGGATAGCTTCCTTAAGGTCTGGATGAAGGAAGCTTGAGAAGAAAGCAGACAGGGGTCAGGGAATTAGATTCGCTGCCTTGGAAGCCACTAGCTGTGGTATGACAGTATTGCTAAAGCGCATTAACACTTTGAATATAACTACTGAATAGTAATAAAGAAAGACCAGTGTAAATGGGTGGAGATCACTTTCTGAAACATTGCCTGTGTCAAGATGTAGTCCTTGAACAGTCTGAGTTAGAAGAACATGGGGAGGAGGTGTTAGTAAGATAACTCCGTGTTGCACCTCAGAACGCTGGCAGTCCCCCCTAGATCACACACACCAGGCAGATGCAATAAATGTACTTTTATTTAGAATAAAGATTAAAGATTTATTTTACATTTTAGAATAAAATGTAAAATAAAGCAATCAAAATAGTCCAAGATGTAAAGTAAAGCAATCAAAATAGTCCAAAAAGTTCTTGAGCTGCAAGCCCAAATGGCTTAAATCCCTAGAGGAAAACAAAGGCCCAAAGACAAGGCAAACCACTCCGGCGGTCAACGTGAAACTTGAGGCAAACCGCTCCTGCGGTCTTTGGGAATGTAGAGACTTGAACTTGAGACTTTCCCAGCTGAACGTAGCTTCAGGTCTGACTAGAATAACCAGGGCACAATCTAATAAAGGACATTACTTTCTATGTGACCAACGCACCCCCTTTCTCAAACTCCAATCTTTTCGGGAGGATCTGATACTGGCTCTCCTGTCAAATTCCTCCTCATTAGCGGCCCCAGGTGCAGAGCTCTCGTCCTGAGAAACTCGATCCTCCCTGATTTCCATATCCTCGGAATGCTCATCTGGCAAGGGAGTAAAGAAGCTCTCATGAGAATCATGGTCACTCGGCCTCTCACTGTCCAGTTCAGAACTGACTTCCATGGAGTCATCAATATTCTCATTTGCAGTATCATACCCATGTAGCCAGCCATCATCCCAGGCTGTCTTAATCTGCAGACCCAGACCCATCCAGCCACCCATCCTCCCCTTGATCCGGGGCGGCTGGGACCCCCGGGGTCTGTCTCTGACCACTAGGCTGGAACACCACATTCTGAGATATTTCATGAGCTAGGATACAAATCTGGGAATAGACAGAGAGTATCAAAACAGAAAGGACTGGAAATGCTCAGTACTATGTATGTGTATGTCTTCAAGATACCTGTCGATTTATGGTGACCCCACAAATTTCATAGTGTTTGCTTATACAAGGAATATTAAAGAGGTGGTTTTGTCAGCTCCTTCCTCTGATATGTAGCCTACACCACTTAAAATTTCTGGGTCCTTTCCAAGCACTAACCCCTCTTACCTTCAAAGATCAGACAGGGCCTAGTGTCTTTAGGGCATTTAGGCCATTGAATGAAGACTAATGATAATCGGTCATGGATTCCTAATGAAGGTTGGCAGTTTTCATACCAATGGGACACTATACAGGTTCAGGGTTTTACTCCGAACTTTAAATAAGCTGTCTGTCCTAAGATTGCTGAACTTTATCCAAAAATCTTGGAAATCTCATTTTAGTTCAGACTAAAACTCCAACTGACCTGAGAGCCTATAGACAGCACTTGGTTCTTGCAATATTCCTACTATACAATGTTTTAATGTGTATCCACTGCATTGAATTCTTGCTATAAGGCTGGTCTGAGACCCTCTTCGGAGGTGAAAAGATTGGGATATAAATGTTTTAAATAAATAAATAAATACTAGGCTTGGTTGATTAAAAATGGTTCAAAACTCGGTTCGGAAGTAGGGTGCTGGTGGTTCGATTCTAAAATTACTTCTGATTTTATCCCCCCAAAAGTCAGAACTTTCAGAAACTTTCTGAAACTTCTGAATCGATTTGTTAAAGGCGGACGCGCATGTGCAGTAGGAAAAAACAGCACTAGCACTGTGGAAACTTCAGGGGCTTTTCTCTCCCTCACTTTTAGACCAATCTAGATGAATCTTGCTACAGTGGTAGAATCCATGGACCTCTGTTCGCTGAACAAATTTCAGAAACTTTGACTTATGTATGGATTTTTTTTTATAAAAAACATTTTTTTAATAATAAAGAAAATCTGTTCCTGATTGAACAGTGTTATTTCCTGTTTCATTGGGTCGTCTTTACTTTGAAGGTAGTTGTTCTACTCCAGAAACTTTGTCTGTATGGCACAAACTGTGTTAAATTGGTAGAGAACAGAAATAATAGTGAAGACCACATCAAGGGACATCTCGTCTGCCCCCTTCTTCTGGGCAGAAAGGCAGCATCCTAACTCTCCTGACATCCATTAGCTTCCTCTACTGAGTTGGGAGGGACCCTCAAGACACATCCACCCATTTATTCCTTTTTGCAGATGCAATCATTTTATTTTATCACTAGCTGAGGACCCGGCGGTGCCCGGGTTATTTGAGAAAGGCATTGTATGCCAAGGTTGGTTCCTATTAGATGTTTATGCGGTAGGAGCATCATGGCGGACGCCACGGTTTTGTGAGGCTGCTCACCAAACCTACCTCTTTTCATTCCTGACCGGGATAGAGGTCGACGGCGCCAACCCTAGAGCCGGCTGTCTGAGGTCCCCGGTGGGGTCTGACATTGGTACAGAACGAGGTTCGGTGCACAGGAGGAAAGAGGGAGCTCGAGCATAGCTCCAGGCCAGAACGCCGGCCCTATTTTAAACTAAGAAAAGTGGGAAGAAGTATCAAGAAAGCCGGATTTCAGAAGGCTCATAAGGCCACGAGGCAGAAATACTGAAACTGGGACTGTAAGAATAACAGACAGTCAACAAGAAATAAACATCAAGCTCAAGCCGGTCGGGCTGCGGCGAGAGGTAAAACATAGAGGCGGAGGAAGAGCGGTGGGGAAACCCGAGAGATTCGAGGGAGGAGGAGTCCGCACATACAGCCCATATAGCAAAGAAATATATAACTTTGACCTACTGAACTACTGGTTTTGCTGTTGTTGATTTGCCGTGATCCCGGCTGACCCTGACTGCATGATGGGGCTGCATGGTGTGGCTGCGGAGGCGAGGAGAGGGGAAAAAAAAGAGCGACGGCCCCTTTAAGCGGTCCCTTTAAGCAGCACTGCGGTGGAAGCAAGACAGGAAAAGGCACGTGAAGTGTGTCCTCTCGCGGGAAGCTACTGGAAAGGAGGCCGGTGTTTGCGTCATCAGCGTCATAGCGTCAACGTCAGCGTCAGTGCGTCAGGAGGAAGAGAAGTTGGCGTCGTTACCAAGGTTACCGACGCATTCACTCCAAACCCCAAACCCATGCAACCCATGTTTTGGAAGCAACCAAGCTACGGATGCGCAATTAGAGTATTGGAGATTGGGTATCCAGGAGAAAGAAGGGGCAAACAAAAGAGGCGGAACAGCGGAACAACGGAACGGCGAGAAGGATTTGCAGGAGACAGCGGCAAGGGAGGTAAATAATTTAAATAATTAACTAATCTAGCCAAAGAAGCAAAGAAGCAAAGCAAGCCAAAGAAAGTAAGGAAGGACTGAGTGCATACGAGTGGAAGAATTTGGCTGCTTCTCAACCACTCCGGTCTCAGGAGTCAGGACTATTTGTTTTGCCAGGTGATAGTTTGGCTCCTTGCTGGCTTAGATTGGAAGGCTTTAATAACATCCAAGTGTCTGAATGACTGAGTGACTGAGCCCCCAGGCGCTGCACAAATGTGTTAGAAGTCTTTGCCAGGAGGCTAATCCATTCCTTGATTCCTGCCCTTGCTCCCCTGTCTAAAGTGCCTTACCCTACACATCTTACCTAAACACCTGTCCTAGTTGCATCTAAAGGAGCGTGCCTGCCTGCGAATAGTGGACTGCAAATTTGGAGTTCCCTATACTTGCTTTAAGGGGCAACAAATAAGCAACAAATAAGCCATACAAAAACAGCACTGGAAGCAGAAGTCCCCTTCCACAACTCTAGTAAACTCATCGGAGTATCTTTTCCAGTGGACCATTACAAATCTAATCTACTTTGTCTTACTTGAAGAAGAATACAGAAGGAACATAGAAGGAAGTCCATCCCTGCTGCCCTAGATATTGAGATATCGGTGCAAGTAAGAGTGCCAGTTCCGAACAGCGGTCAGTCCCTAAGTGTTTATGTACACCCCCTCACGAGAGAAAGATTTCCTCAAAATCAAACATTGAAGTCCTCGCATCTGGCTTAAGTGGAAACTTTGAGAATGAATACTCCAAAAGCCAAAATGGATAAGATAGATAATAAACAATCAGGAAGAAAGGGTTCATTAACGGAGGAATTTTCCTCAAAAGACTTAATGAGAGAAATACTGAAAATTCAGACAGATGTGAAACAGATTCAAGAAAAGCAAGACACCCAATATAACATCATTAGAGGAGAAATGGAAGATCTAAAGAAAAATCTAAAGGAGGAAATGAAAATAGTGATTAAAGAGGAACTAAGAAATATGCAAAAGGATATTGATCTGCTACAACAAGGGAAGAAAGACTGCGTCAGAGAAAACAAGGCAATGCAGACACAACAAAAAGAATTGGAAAAGACAATGGTGACAATGGAAAAGACAATTGAGACTCTAAAAATGCAACAAGAGTTACTAGAGACAAAGGAGAAGGAATTCCAACTTAGGTTTAGAAACGTTCGTGAACAGGAGCAGGAAAACATCAAGGACACAATAACCAGAATAATCGCAGAGGTTTTACAATCGGAGGTAGAGGAAATTGAAGGAGATGTGGACAGAGTGTTTCGTGTACAATCAAACTATGCTAAAAGACACGGCACGCCACGGGACACGATAGTCTGCTTTGGCAGAAAAACTGTCAGAGATGAGATAATAAGGGCAAACGCCAGAACCCCAACCTTCTACAAAGGTGACAAAGTGGTCATATTAAAGGAATTTCCAGTAGCTGTGTTGGAAAGAAGGAGAAAATACTTCTTTGTCACAGACATATTGAGACAGAAAAATGTAAGGTTCAAATGGGAAAAAGAAGGCCTGTCGACAACATGGGAGGGGGAAAAGCACTGGCTAACATCTGAACATAAAGCCAGACTGTTCTACGAAAGATTCTTAGCAAAAGAGGGAGAAGCAAAGGACAAGGAGTCGGGGAAGAATGAGAAAAAAGATCAGATGTCGGGAAAACAACGGAAAAGACTAAGGGAGAAATCCCCCCTATTAGACTTAGACCTGATGGATTTCGGGCAGGCTGGTGCAGGGGGAGGAAGCAAGAAAGAAGATGGCGCAGAGGTTTAAATTTTACTCACAAAATGTGAATGGCTTAAATAGCCCCAATAAACGTAATAAAGTGTGGAATCAATTAAAAAAAGGAAAATTTGATATAATTTCTTTACAGGAAACACATATTTCTCAGAAGCATGTGAAATATTTAAACCAAAAACAATTTGGAAAAGTTTATTTTGCTTCAGGTGAGGAAAAGAAGAGAGGGGTGGTAACCTTTGTCAATGAGAGAATCCAATCACATCAAGTATTTAAGGACCAAGAAGGTCGACAATTGGGAATTATTTTGGAGATCGAGGGGAAAAAGATATTGATATGCAATGTTTATACACCCAATGGGGCCAAGGAGAAATTTGTGGAAGCATTAAATAGAAGAATCAGAGAACAAGAGTTCGATTATCTTCTAATAATGGGAGACTTCAACGGGGTGTGGAATGCGAGATTGGACAAATCAGGAGGGAAGTCAGTGGAGAAAGAGTACAGGAAAGGAAAAACAAACAAGGGGGAAATGCCAAAATGTTTTAAGAGTCTTTTGGAGGACCTCAATCTAGTAGATCTTTGGAGACATTATCACAAAGGGGAAAGGGACTATACTTTCTTTTCAAATCCCCATCAGTCATGGTCGCAGACGACATGGCCTGGGGCTCCAAGGACCTGGTAACGAAGATCAAAAAAATCAAAATTCTGACCAGAATAACATCAGATCACGCACCGTTGGAGTGGACAATGGACAACATAAGAAACAGGGAGGGAACTTTTAGGTGGAGATTAAATGACCAGCTACTAAAAGCACCCAAAGACGTAGAGAAAAGCAGAGATATGCTGAAGGAATTTTTTATATTCAATAAAGAAGAAGACTCCCCAATAGAAATAATTTGGGATACGGCCAAAGCCTTTATGCGAGGACACTACATCCAGCAAGCAGCGAGAAGGAATAGGGAAAAACGAAACAAATGTACACAATTGGAGATGGAAATTTCCACATGGGAAAAAAAATTAAAAAGCAACCCAAGAGACACTAAAATTAGAACCCAATTGGATTTGTTTAAAAAACAAATGGAAACCCTCCAATTGGAGGACATAACAAAGAAACTTAACCTAATGAAACAAAAGCATTTTGAAAATGCGAACAAAGTGGGTCGTTGGCTAGCCTGGAAGATCAAAAGCAGGAGACAAAAGCAATATATAAACAAAATTAGTGAAAATGGGAAAGAGTTTATACAACAAAAGGAAATAGAGGAGCAGTTTGTAAAATTCTACAAAACGCTCTACTCAGACGACAATATCCCTAGGGAAAAGATTACAGAGTATCTGGGGAGTAAAAAAATAAAAAAGATAACAGATGATCAACGAGAAAATCTGAACAAACAAATAAATGAGGGAGAAATTAGGGCTGTAGTCAAAACTTTGGCATTAAACAAGAGTCCAGGCCCGGACGGTTTCTCATCTCACTTTTATAAGGTGCACACAGAGGAGCTGATACCATCAATGCTAAAAGTAATGAACAAAGTCCTGAACGAAGGCAAACTTCCACCCTCCTGGACCTACTCTAATATCACTCTGATACCAAAGGATGATTTAGATGTCAAGACTCCCAAAAGCTTTCGTCCAATTGCCCTATTGAATACGGACTACAAGATCTTCACGGGCATATTGGCAGCAAGACTGAAAGCGGTCTTGAATGAGAGAGTGCACAAGGACCAAACGGGCTTTCTCCCAGGCCGTCAAATCAAAGACAATACCAGGTTAATCTTGAACATAATTGAGTACTATAATAAACATACCCAAAAAGAAGTCGGCATCCTATTTTTGGATGCCGAAAAGGCCTTTGATAAGGTTAACTGGAATTTTATATTTGAGTTGATTAGAGAAATGGACATGGGGTTTTATTTTGAGAATACGATAAGGTCAATTTATGACAAACAAACTGCAAAAATCCTTATAAATGGCCAGTTGACAAAAGAAATCAAATTAATGAAAGGCACAAGACAAGGCTGCCCGCTGTCACCTTTGATTTTTGTATTGACATTAGAAGTTCTGTTAGAAAGTATAAGACAAAATAAGGAAATTAAAGGGCTGAAAATCCCTAACAATACATATAAGGTCTCGGCGTATGCAGACGACATGGTCTGCGTAATAGAAGACCCCCTGCAGCAATGGGATGTGTGGTGGAAGGAATTAGAGGCGTACGGGAAAGTCGCTGGGTTAAAAATTAATAAGGAAAAACTAAGTTTATTGTTAAGAATATGACGGAAAAGAAAAAAGAGATTCTGCAAAGAACAACAGGAATCAAGATAGAGAAAATGGTCCGGTATTTAGGGGTATTTTTGACAGGAAGTAACGCCCATCTACTCCAAAATAATTATGAAAGAAAATGGAGGGAAATAAGATTAAAGCTAAAAAAATGGAGTAAGCTGCAACTTTCATTGATGGGTAGGATAGCTCTGGTTAAGATGTCGGTATTACCCGAAATATTATTTTTGTTTCAAACAATACCAGTGCTAAGGACAAAAACAATGCTGGAAGAATGGAGAAAGGATATATTAAAATTCGTGTGGCTAAATAAGAGGGCCAGGATAGGATTTCCACAGTTGAAAGATAATACTACAAGAGGAGGCTTGGCACTCCCGGACTTCCAAATCTATTACGAATCTGCAGTACTAGTTTGGTTGAAAGAATGGGTAACACTGACAAAAAAGAAACTATTGGCTTTGGAAGGAGAAGATCTCTGCCGGGGATGGCATAGCTATCTCTGGAGGGACAAAGTCAAGGTAGAAAAAGATTTTAGGAACCATTTCATAAGGGCGGCGCTTATCAAGGTGTGGGATAAGCATAAAGAAAGACTATGTAAAAAACTCCACTCTGGTTCTCTCCGACGGAGGCAGACCATAAGAGGGAAATCCCGAGGAGAGGTGGCTGACGTACAAAAATGTACTAAAGATTAAAGGGCAGGAAGTGGACCTGATGACTCTGGAGGAGATACAGAGAGTAGAACCGGGAACAACGTGGTTCCACTACTGGCAAATAAAGGAGAGCTACAAACAAGACAGGAAAAAGGGGTTTGAAATAAAAGACACTAGCTGGTCTAAAATAGTAAAGAGTGATACTAAAATAATAAGGAAATCATATCAACTACTACTTGGCTGGGCCACGGAAGAAAATGTTATTAAGGAGGTAATGGTAAAGTGGGCCAGATTGGTAGGTCATACCATAGATTTGCACAAATGGGAAGAAGTGTGGTCTAAAAAATTAAAATTTACCTACGCGATTGAGATAAAAGAAAATTGGTATAAGGTATTTTATATGTGGTATTTAACACCAGAAAAACTTGCGAAGTTTAGCAGAGGCAAACTAAAAGCAAAATGTTGGAAATGTGGAACGAGTGTTGGGACCTACTCCCACGTGTGGTGGGACTGTAAATTGGTAAAGAAATTTTGGTGGGAGGTATTTAAGAGGACAAAGGAAATTCTGGGAAAAAAATTTGATTTCAGGCCAGAATATTTTTTGTTGGGAATATTTGATTTTGAATTAGATAAAAATGAAGATAAAATCCTTTTTTATTTGGTCGCCGCTGCAAGGATAAGTCTGGCAAGATTCTGGAAACTTAAGGAAGTACCAACATACCAAGATTGGTTAAGAAAAGCCTTTGATATAATGAACATGGATCTGCTAACACAGAAAATAGCACAAAATAGGTTATCTGAAAACAGAACGGACTGGAGTAAATATACCAATTACCTAAAGGCGAAGAAATACAAACTACTATGAAAGACAGTAGTACAGAAGAGAAAACATGGAAGAATTGGACAACAAACTTTCTGATCACAGAAAGGGGAAGCAATAACACCCTGCAGTGTTTTAGGAGAACGAAGCACGAGCCTCTGCAAAAAGGACAAGGAGGGCATCAAGGGGAATACAAGTGTCGGTGTATGGTGAAGGGAGTGGGGGGGGGGTGGGAGGGGGTACTGATTTTAGGTTCTGTCATTGTTAGGGTGTGATGTATGATTTTGTTTACGTGTACGCCGACGTCTAGGTCGGCTAGTTGCTGTTGTCTTGTCATGTTTGGTGAAGAAATGAATAAAAATTAATTAAAAAAAAGATGTTTATGTGGCTTGCAGTGGTCTCAAGAACTTAGTGAAGGTGCTGCGAGTCCCGGGGGCCTAGTCAGGAAAATCAAGTTGAGGGAGCCTAACAATATCCCATGTGCTGAGGCCTAGTCAGGAAAATCAAGTTAAGGATGCCTTGTTGTCAATTTTGGGCCTGTTCTGTGATGTATAGGGGCTACAGTGTTATTTTGGAAGTGAATGAGGTGAAGGTACTTCATATCCCATCATTCGTGGCCCATCCTGCCCTAAACCACACCAGGTTGTGAAGTGGGCCATTGTTCCCGTTTGCCAAGTTTGGTCGTGATCCGTCATTGCTGTGGGCCGCAGTTGGTGACTGCCTGAGGCATTTCCTTTTCCCTCTGAGTCACCTTGGAATGGTGGAATGTGGTTGGCCTATGGGAGTACGTTATGCAAATACCATTTCAGTGGCAACCAATCCCCTCTGTCTGGGGCCGTAGAATGTTGGAGTTCTGAGGCTGGCTAATCAGAGCCCGTTATGTAAATAATCCCACAGTGGCAGCCAATCGAAACGCACATACAGTATTCCCCCCTCTGCTGTGTCGCTCGGACGCACCACCGCCCGCAAACACTGACTTTTATTATATGTAATAGATTACTTACTGACTGTAAAGGGCTGCTGGCTACCCCAGTGCCTTGTTCATAGAAATCAGGCCAAAGTGTTCTCTTGGCTTTGCAAAAGTTGCTTATTGCTTGCTGATTCCTTTGTAGATTCAATCAGTTTATTTTATATTTAAACGAAGACTGCTATAGGCAGCTAAATATTTTGGGGTCTTTCAGCCATTTTGGATACTGAGCCAGCGTGCCTTGTGGAAAATGTAGTTTGCAATCTACAGGACCTTTTGCAATCTCTACCATTGGGAGCCTGGCCTTCCCAAACTACAGTTAAGATGGCTGTGATTAGCCACGCCCACCTCGTCCCTTTTAGCCTCACCGACCAAAAGAATTATATTTTAGACGTTCCCTTGCCTTTACCAAAGTTGCTTAATTGTTGTGAAAATTTAAATAAGCTTGGGAGAGATCTGAACATTATGGAATATTTACGAATAAAAACGGTAAGTGGTTCAAATTCGGATTTGCACTTCCCACTTTTCCTGCATGGTTCAAAATTGCTTTGGAAGCCCAAAGACTTTTAAGTTTTTCCGAACCGAACCTATCCATCCTTAATTTTGACATTGAGGAGATGGAATGATACCAGTGCTACTCAAAGTGGTGGCTGCTGGACTGGAACCAGTCCTCAAACCATTGTCCCACAGTCCCTGGTGAGTTCCCAGGAAATACAGTTATAGCCTAGGTCCCGGATATGTTGGGATACAATAATGTCCATTCGTTCACATCATCCTGAGAAACACTGAATTTTATGACGTGAAGGACCATAGTGTTATGACATCAAATTCCTGGAAGGGCTGGTGGCAAAAGAGCTTGCTGCCAGTCCTTTCTCCTCTGTTGCTCGTTTGAGTATTCTAAATACTAGCCAATGAGCAGACTTCCAATGTCTGCTCTGCCACATTTCAAAATTAGCAAACCAGAATAGAATTCGCAGGAAGCTGTGGTCTAGACCAGCCGCAGCACTTCTTCTAGCTATCATGGAATGAACTTCATGTGTGATATGTGGCAAACAGTTATGCAGAGGACTGAAACCAAGGAACAGTGTTAAGTGAAGTACAAACCTTCTGGAAATGATAACAAACAATAGTGGCTTAAGGGATTTTTGAGGGCAGGACTTCATAAGAACTTCCACTCAGGGAATAGGAGAATCCATCAAAGAATGGAGACGTGCTCTCGAGATTCCTTGTGTCCCCCAAACTCTGATGGGCTGAATTTTGAGGCAACATAGAGAAGCTATACATGGAGTGAAAAGGAAGCTTTGTAAGTGCAATACTGGAACTTGGTCTAAGAACCCAAGCACAAACTGACTCATGCATTCTGTTAGTGAAATGTATGTGCATAAATGCATAAATGTATAAAAACTGCCTGTATTTGTCTATGTGTATGTATGTCTTTCTGCCACTCCTTCCTGAGTCCCCTTCGTGAGAAGAGCTAGAAATAAACAGTGTCTCTGACCATGCCATATATCCTGTATCAGAAACTAGAGCGGATGTGGTCTATCCAATGCTATTTTCTGATTCAGCACCCCAAACCAAATCTAAACTGACCAAAACCTGATTCGTAACCCTTTCGGTAATAATGTTGGAGAGTGGTCCCTGGTCAAGTGGTCCCTGGTCAGAGTGGTCCCTGGTCAAAGTGGTCCCTGGTCAAAGTGGTTCCTGGTCAGAGTGGTCCCTGGTGCAAGTGGTCCCTGGTCAAGTGGTCCCTGGTCAAAGTGGTTCCTGGTCAGAGTGGTCCCTGGTGCAAGTGGTCCCTGGTCAAGTGGTCCCTGGTCAGAGTGGTCCCTGGTGCAAGTGATCCCTGGTCAAAGTGGTTCCTGGTCAAGTGGTTCCTGGTCAAAGCGGTCCCTGGTCAAAGTGGTCCCTGGTCAAGTGGTCCCTGGTCAAGTGGTTCCTGGTCAAAGTGGTTCCTAGTCAAGTGGTCTCTGCTCAAAGTGGTCTCTGGACAAAGTGGTCCCTGGTCAAAGTCATTCCTGGTCAAGTGGTTCCTGGTCAAAGTGGTCCCTGGTCAAGTGGTCCCTGGACAAAGTGGTCCCTGGACAAAGTGGTCCCTGCTCAAAGTGGTTCCTGGACAAAGTGGTCCCTGGTCAAAGTGGTTCCTGGTCAAGTGGTCCCTGGACAAAGTGGTCCCTGCTCAAAGTGGTTCCTGGTCAAAGTGGTTCCTGGTCAAAGTGGTCCCTGGTCAAGTGGTCCTTGGTCAAAAAAGCTTGGGAATCATTGTTTTAGATAGAATGCTGGGGATATTCAATAGGCCTTTGTACAACTTTCAAAAATGTCCCCTACTGCTGTTAAACTGTGTTTACTAGTAGAGAAAGGAAAGAGTGGAAAGGCAACTGAACCAATGGAGCATTGAAAGAAAGGGATAGAAGAATGCACGCCATCTGTGAGTATATTCCCATTTCCGTCCCTCCAATGAGCCCTTTAGAAGTGTATCCCTGCAGAACCCCTAAAAAAGATCAATTTCTTTGCTCCCAAATGCCCTTTAATGGGTATGATGGCATCTTTACAATGTTTTAGGGCCCTCTGAGTTCTTTTATGTCTAGGACAGACCTTCTTATGAACAAGATATGAATGGCAGTCACTTCCTGCTCACATCCTTTATAAGAAAAAGCCCTGAAAAGGTTCAAGGAGAGATGTGACAAGAGCTTCCATACTCCAAAAAGGCGTTTGGATGTGTTTTTAGCTTTTGGATGTTTTTTCAGTTTAAAAAAAATGGAGTTGGGATTAAAACAGTGACCCTTGAAGATCAGGAAAGCTACAAAAATAGTATTGGGAACCAAGTGTGAACCACAAGCTAATGGTAACTAGAAGATACCTCTTTGCACCCCATAGAAAATAAGGTATATGCAATTGAAGTTTGTTTTGTTTTGGTTTTTTCCGTGTCAGGAGTGACTTGAGAAACTGCAACTTGCTTCTGATGTGAGAGAATTGGCCACTTGCAAGGATGTTTTACCATCCTAATGGGAGCTACTCTCATGTCCCTGCATGGGGAGCTGGAGCTGACAGAGGGAGCTCATTCACACTCTTCCCAGATTAAAACCTCTGACCTGTTGGTGTTCAGTTGAGGTGACGGATGTTACTCTTAGTTTGCTTCGTTTAGTATCATGGCCATTGGCAACTTGGATTCTTGGAAGCCACCAAAGCTTTTTGGAGTGTGTCATTTTCGTGTCCAAAATTTCAATTGTCCAGAAGGAAGATTCCATATATATGTTTGAATCCAGTTATTTAGTCTTAACTAGTGTCAATCGTTGAATGTTGAGTCAACACATCGGTGCCTGAGAACTTCAGACAAGGACTAGAGGCAGTGACCAGATGGCTCCGCTCATACAAACTCAAGATCAATCCATCAAAGACTGAGATTCTATGGCCGGGACGCCCAGCCACTCCCCTTCCGCTGCCCCTCTTGAGGAGAGCCGCTGATCCCGGCCCCGTCGGTGAAGAGTCTCGGTGTGATACTAGACTCGAGACTCTCACTGGAGGCCCAGGTTGCTGCGACAAGTAAGGGAGCTTTTTTCCACCTACGCCAGGCACGTCAACTGGCACCTTACCTTCCATCAGATGCGCTGGCTACTGTGGTCCATGCCACAGTGACATCACGGCTGGACTACTGTAATGCCTTGTACGTGGGGTTGCCGCAGTCAACCACTCGTAAAAATCCAGCTGGTGCAGAATGCAGCCGCCAGACTCCTCACCGGGACACCACTGAGATGCCATATCGCCATCTCTGCAGCGCCTGCACTGGCTGCCAGTCGAGCTCAGAGCCATCCACAAGATCCTGTCGCTTACCTTTAAGGCCCTCCATGGTGCCGCCCAGCTTATTTAAAAGACCGCTTGTCCGAACCAGCTCATTTAAGGTCGCCGCTCAGGAAACAGGGACCTTCTCCGCATCCCAGGTGTGAGTGAGGCCCGCCTCGACACCACGAGACGGAGAGCTTTTTCCATCGCGGCCCCTGTCCTTTGAACTTGATGCCGGCGGATCAGAGAGCTATCCGGGACATGCCCCAGTTCCTGACCGCACTGAAGACCTGGCTCTTCCGAAAGGCTTATGGCTAAGGACACCTCCCAGACTTAGCCTGAGCTACTGGAACTATTTTAATTAATCTTTTTATTCTTTTAGCTTTTAACTATTGAATTCTTTTATGTGTTTTTGTGTAAGTCGCCCGGAGCACTGACGTGGAGGGCGACTCATAAATAATAAAATCAATCAATCAATCAATCAAGTGTTCCCTCGCTACTTTGCGATTCACTTTTAGTGGATTCGATGTTTTGCGGTATTTTCGCTGTTTTGCGGGTTTTTGCCGCCATCACTCTCCGAGGCGCATTCCCTCCTCAGTCCTCGCTCCCTCTAGCCTTGAAGGGCCTTTCCTTCCTTTCCTTCGGTTTATTTTAAGTTTGTAAAGACTTGAAACAGTGTATGACTACTATAATCTATTACATATAATAAAAGTCAGTGTTTGCGAGAGGTGGGCCGAGCAACGGGAGGAATATGTGCCAGCGTTTCGATTGGCTGCCACTCCGGGATTATTTGCATAACGGCTCTGAATGGCCAGCCTCTCAACATTCCAACAATCCTAGGCAGCAGAGAAAGGAAGGGAAAGGGCCTGAGGCAGACACACAGAGGCAACCTGACCCATTCTACATCCTGGTGCAGTTTCAAATAGGACGAACCATGGATGATGGGACTTGAAGTACCTCCACCCACCTCCTGAGAACGCTGCCAGAGAGGGTAAAAGAAAGGGCCTGACGGAATTAACACAAGATTTTTCTGGACTAGGCCTCAGTTACTCCATAAAGGGCCTGAAAGGGCCTGACTGAATTAACAGTCAGGCTTCCTAAACTTCATTTTCTGGGCTAGGCCTCAGTTACTGAGCTACCATGCAAGGACTGAGTTAACAGTAAGGCTGCCTTAACTTGATACTCCAGATTAGGCCGCCAATCATGGGATCCTGTGTATGGCCTGAATTGACAGTAACACTTCCTCAACTAAATTATCATGACTAGGGCAAAGTTACTGGGATACTGTGTAACGACTGAAATAACAGTAAGGCTTCTTAAACTTGCTTTTCCTGACTAGGCCTCAGTTACTGTGATACTGTGTCAAGACAGATCCCGCTGCGACCCTCATCCAGTGCATGATCATGACGACACTTCGCACACAAAGCCCCCATGATCCACTTTACATCCTGGTGCAGTTTGAATGATGGGACTTGAAGTACCTCCACTCACTTCACAAGACCGCTGCCAACCTCATCCAAAGACTGATCAAGACCAAACTTGGCACACAGAGCCCCCATGACTCATTCTACATCCTGGTATAGTATTGAGGAGGATGGACCACAGATAATGGGACTTGAAGTACCTCCACTCACTTCCCAAGACTGCTGCAACCCTCATCCAATAACTCAGCAAGACAAAATTTGCCACACATAATCCCCATGACCCACTCTACACCCTGGTGCACTTTGGAGGAGGATGGACCATGGAAGATGGGACCACTTCCCGAGACCACTGTAAGCCACATAAACAACTGATAAGGACCAACCTTGGCACAAAATGCCTTTCGCAAATAACCCGGGCAGCGCCATGATCCCAAGCTAGTAATGTATAAATAGTAAAATAAATATAGCGTCCCTACCTCACGGTTTTTCACTTTTTGCAGGAGATCCTGGAACATAACCCCCGCAATAAGTGAGGGAACACTGTATACCAAACCCCATTGATTCAATGGGTTTACTTTATTTGGAGCTAATAATAGGATTTATGTCATAGCTACAGCTATAGATACAGATGACAACATGGGGGGAATAACAGCGTTAACAAATTAATTTTACCCAAATAGGAAGCCCACTTCCCTATCAAGAGACTTATGAGAAAGATAATGCACAATTTACAAGAAAAGCTGGTGTTATGCTAATTTCCATTATTATACACAGATAATATTGGGGATGATGAAGCAAAGTGCCTTTAAATCCAAGTTTATCACATTTCCCCCCTCATTTGCTACGGTTTTATTGTAGTGAAATATGCTCATTTTAGCAGCAGGAAATCACTCCAAAGAGACAACGGAAAAGCCGAGAGCTGTCACATTGCTAAGCTCAATTTCCGAATGATATGCTCCAGAAGTAAAGCCGTTAGACGTGTTGGCTTATGTATTAAAACTCCCTCCGAATTTGATTGAAAACGGGCCTCTGATGGATATTTGCAGCAGTTATGCTGCATTAGACTCGATTTATCCATTGCCTCTCATTGTGGCTATTGATTGATTTTTAAATTAGATGAAGGCAATCAGTAAATACCACCCAATCAAGTCCTAAAAACATACAGGAGATTAGACAATTTAGGGTAATCAATGGAAAATATTCAGTGATTTGCTACCACTCAATCCCGACCATAAATTACAACCATAACTCGCAACTTACAAAACCATAAAACAAGGGGAATGTGACAAGAAAAACTATACGAAATGAATTAAGGAGATGAAGAGCTACCCCGCGTGTTGTTGGCTAATGAGACAAAATTACATTTTATACATATCTTGCATTTCTGGCTTGTCAACGGTAATGTACTATCGAGGGTCGTTCGATCCCCTTCTTTGGGAGAGGGAGGGATGTAGAGGGGAAAAGAAAAGGAGGGTGGTGAAATAGAAACCCTGCTCTATCAAGCAAATACAAGAAGAACATAAATGCAGTGTTCCCTCACTTATCGCTGGTGTTACGTTTCAGGACCACCCGCGAAAAGTGAAAATCCACAAAAAAGGGACGCGATATTAATTTTAATATTTATACATTATTTTAGTAGTTATACACTATTTTAAGACTTTATAAACCCTCCCCACACACTTATATACTACATAGCCCTCCTTTAACGTGTTGTTTACGTAATCCTGGCCTCTGGCTTTATCTGCAGAGGCAGCCTCTCCATACAGACAAATGTTCTTAAGCCCATATTGAAAAAAACCACAAAACAGAGTCCACGATAAGCGAACCATGAAGTAGCGAGGGACTATTGTAGTTCCAGTGGAAACTCCATCAAGTAGAGCAGGGGTCGGGAAGCTTTTTGACTCAGAGAGCCGTGAAAGCAAAATATTTGGAAATTTATTTCAGTGAGAGCCCCCCCCCCCTATATATGACTGAATTCAACTAAATGTGAGTACATACATACATACTTGGCATGAGAAAAAAGTTATGAAAATGATTCGTTTCGTAAGAAATTCGTAAGAAATGCTACTTTCGCGTATTTCCGCACCTGGAACGCCAACCAGGAAGTGGACTTTCTTTCGAACTTCGGGGGCCAGGATTTTCTTAAGTGTCGTTATTAGGTCGTAAGGGGGCACCCTCCTTCTCTCTCACCACCCTTCCGCCTCCCTTGCCAATAAGTATTATGGCAAGGCAAGCCCTAAACTCGCTCCTTCTTTTCGGCTGGAAGCCTGGAAAAAATGTAAACAGAGGATTACTCAGAAGTAAATCTGCAAAGGAGGGCACTTTGGATGAAGGGCCCTCCTTTGTGGATTTACTTGAGTAAACCTCTCTTTTACATTTTTCCAGGCTTCCCTGCCTCTCCTGCCCTGCCAGGATCTAAAGCATCAAAGAGTATTGGGGTGAGAAACCAACCTAATGTATAATAGAATGAATGCTACTGTAAGTGCCTAATATTATAAGTAATCCAACTGGTCATACCTACATTCCATGCACATGCAATAATACAGCAGTAATAACAATAACAAGAGGTAAATTCAAACCGAAGTATTCTGACTGGTCTCTCCTCATGCGGTGCAAACGGGCTCTTCTCTTATTAGCCCGGGAAATACTGCTGTATTATTGCATGTGCATGGAATGTAGGTATATGACCAGCCTGGGCAAACTTGGGCCCCTCGCTCCATCGGGATCGGGGTGAGAGAGAGGCAGCGAGGAGCCAGGGGGGCCTCCTCCTTTCTTTTGCTGCTTCCAAGAATAGAATACCCCCTTCCTCCCTCCCTCCTTCCTATTTGGAGAGTCCCATCTAGAATTCAGTGTGATTTATTCAAGTTTTGGCCTACAACGCCCAGAAATCACAGCCAATTTATCAGCTGTTAGGATTTCTGGGAGTTGTAGGCCAAAACCATCTGGAATGCGCATGCGCTGGCATACGAACTACTAACGAATTTCGTTAGTAATTAAGTTACATTTTAGAAATTTTTGGATATTTTTTGTAAGTCTTTCTTTTACTAATAAAAAAAAATCCCCCCCCCCCCCATTGATTTTAGAATCGCCAATTTTTGGGTTCGAAACCATGCCTAATACATACTATGAGGAAAGAATTCCCCTGGCAGAATGACGGGACACTTCAGACCTGGCTCTGCAAAAGGCATGCTCAGGACTCTGGGAAGGAAGAGAAGATGGAAGAAAGGGGGAAGGAAAGAAAGAAAGAAAGAAAGAAAGAGGAAATAAAGGAGGGAGGGGGAGAGGAAGAAAGAAAAGAAGAATGAACTATGGAAAAGGAAGAAAAGCAGGAGAGAGATAAGGAGGTGAAAAAAGAAGCAAAGAGAAAGGGAGGAAAGGAAAGGGTGGGGAAAGGAAAGGGAATGAGGAAAAAAGTAAAATAATGAAGGGAAAAGAAGAAAAGAAAGAAGGGGAGAGAGAAGGAAGTGAAAAGAAAGGAAGGAGAAGGAAAGGAAGACTTGGGGGGAAAGAATAGAAGAGGGAGGGAGGAAGAGGGAGGGAGGCAGGCATGTAGCCAGGGGGCTAAGGGAAATGAAAGTGGTCCGAGAAAAGGAACATTATTTAAACTGTTATGGTGATCTGATCACCATGCTCATTATATCCCACATTAATAGGGTTAGGGATAACAATACAAAAGGTTTGCTAGGGTAGACCCTCTTCCACCTAGTCTCAGCCCCCCCCGAACCAAACTGGCAGGCCCTGGAGGGAGGAAGGAAAGGAGAGAATGGAAGGGGAGAAAGAAAGGAAGGCAGTGGAAGGAAGGAAGAAGGAGAATGGAGGAAAGAAGGGGGAGAGGGAGGGAAAAGGAAGGAGAGAAGGAAAGGGTGAAGGGGAGAAAGAAAGGAATGCAGAGGGAGGAAGGAAGAGGGAGAATGGAGGAAAGAAGGAAGGGGAGAGAGGGAGGGAAAAGGAAGGAAAGAAGGAAAGGTTTCCCGCTGCATGTTGGGAAACCAAGGCCTGGGCTGCTCTGGAGAGCCAGAGGCAATCATGAAAAGAGCCACATCTGGCTCCCGAGCCATAGGTTCCCTACCCCTGTAGTAGAGTCTTCTTTCATAGCAGGTATTTTGAGGGATGCTCACAAGTAGGAGCTGAAGGAAACAGCCCACGCTTTCATCCCTATTTGTCTTTCTCTCCTTTCACCAAATTCATAGAAACCCACAAGGTGATCCAGAGCAAGTCATACTCCCTCCGCTTCAGAGGAAGGAAGAGCATGCAAACCTCTGGACAAATCTTGCCAAGAAAACCAATGGCAGAGTGTAACAAAAAAGTGTCTACCTACCTACATCTCTATAGCTCAGCATTTCTCAATCTGGGGGTCACGAGGGGGTTACAGAGGGGTCACCAAAGACAATAAAAAAACGTATGTTTCTGATGGTCTTAGGAACCCCTTTAAGCAGAAAAGCTGAAGATCTCTCCGCCTATCCTTCTCTTTCTTTTTGGAAGCAGGCAGCAAAACCTCCCACCAAAAGCCTTCCTCCTGCTGTGATTGGTCCACCTCTCAGTCAGCCTCTCAGCAAAGGGAAAGGTTGTTTCTGAGACTCCAAGCAGGGAGGGGAGAGCAGATGTGCTCCACGCATGGCAGTGTATTGTGCATGTGCAGGCATGGGAGAGCATGTGAGGCTGGAGGGAGGCTCACACCAGCAAGTCCCTTTCAAGACATGGGAGTTCTGTGTGCCAAGTTTGGCCTAATTCTCCCATTGATGGAGTTCAGAATGCTCTTTAATTGTAGGTAAACTATAAAGCCCAGCAACTACAACTCCCAAATGTCAAGGTCTATTTCCCCCCAAATCCACCAGTGTTCACATTTGGGAATATTGGGTATCCGTGCCAAGTTTGGTCCACATCTATCATTGTTTGAGTGCACAGTGATCTGTGGGTGTGGGTGAACTACAACTTCAAAACTCAAGGTCAATGCCTACTAAACCCTTCCAGTATTTTCTGTTGGTCATGGGAGTTCTGTGTGCCAAGTTGGGTTCAATTCCATCGCTGGTGGAGTTCAGAATGTGCTCTGATTATAGGATAACTATAAATCCTAGAAACTACAACTCCCAAAATCAACCCCCCCACCCCACCCCTATTCAAATTTGGGAGTATTGGGTATTTGTGCCAAATTTGGTTCAGTGAATTAAAATACATCCTGCATATCCGATAGTTACAATTTGATTCATAACAGGAGCAAAATCACAACTATGAAGTAGCAACAAAATAATTTTATGGTTGGGGGTCACCACAACATGGGGAACTGTATTAAGCATTAGGAAGGTTGAGAAACACTGCTATAGCTGGTATGGCCAATATTGGATTGAATAGCAGAGAAAAACGCAGCTGCATGATGGGACAGGTTTCACTGCTGTTTGGAGCAGATATGTCTACACAAGCAAATGGATGTGTGAATGGGTTCCACCAACATATATTGCTGTTGCAGTGCCTTTGGATGATAGGAATGTTATTTCTATAACAATATGATGATATAATGTGCGTTGAAGAGAGTATCTATGCCCTGCTTTATCACCAAATGACCTAAGGCATTTTACAATCACAGGTCGAAATGACAAAAGAACCAAAGCAGATGATAAGGAAGTACGAAGTTGGTCAAAGAAACTCTTAATATGCCAATTAATAGGAAAACCAACTCCAACACCAAATAATCCCACAGATCACTAAAATCCACGAACAGCATCATAACAAATCCTTAACAAAGAATTATTATTATTTATTTTATTATTTAAATCATTTTTACCCCGCTCTTCTCAATCCCCGAGGGGGAACTCAGAGCGGCCTAACAAAAGGCAACAATTCGATGCCAAACACAATAAATACAATATAAAACCATAAACATTCAGGATTAAAATACAATTAACATTATCACATAATGCGCACACACTTAAGTTAAAAACAAAGCTCCATCCACCACGTGAGCATTGAGCCATAACCATCAACTTACCCATTACAATTACAATCCAAAGTGGTGTATTGTGCTACTGTGCAAAAGCCTGGTCCCAGAGCCACGATTTCACTTTTTTCCTGAATGCCAGGAGGGATGGGATTGATCGTATGTCGCTTGGAAGCGCATATCACAGACGGGGAGCCACCACCGAGAAGGCCCTCTCTCTCGGCTCCACCAACCGCATTTGCAAAGTTGGCGGGAGCGAGAGCAGGGCCTCCCCGGCTGATCTTAAATTACGAGGTGGAACATAGCGGCAGATGCGTTCGAACAAGTAAGCTGGGCCAGAACCGTAAAGAGCTTTAAAGGTCAAAACCAGCACTTTGAATTGAGCTCAGAAGTGGACAGACAGCCAGTGGAGCAGACACAACAGGGGGGTAGTATGCTCCCTGTATGTAGCTCCGGTTAATAATCTGGCTGCCGCGCGTTGGAATAGCTGCAATTTCCGAACTGTCTTCAAAGGCAGCCCCACGTAGAGTGCGTTGCAGTAATCTATATGGGATGTGACCGGAGCGTGGACGACCGTAGCCAGATCAGACTTCCCAAGGTACGGGCGCAGCTGGCACATGAGTCTTAAATTGTTTTAATGCATTTTAACAGTATTTTTAATGTATTTTATGTGTTTGCTTACTCTCTTCCTGTAAACCGCTCTGGGCACCAGAGTGAGCAATATAGTAAGTCGAATTTAATAAATAAATGAATAAATCTGTATACCTTTATAAAACAGAATGTTTGTATGTGTGTATGCGGAGGGCGGAAGGGTGGATATGTGGCAGCTATTTGCATAAAGTCCTTTGATTGGACAGCCTCGCCACTCCAAAATTCTAAGGCACCAGACAGAGGGCATTGCTAGCCACTGATTAGCCAGCATCCCAGAATCCAGGCCTCTACATTCAAACAACAGGATTTCTTCCCACTGAGGGGGAAAAATGCACCATCAACATTCCCTCCCCACTTGGCTCTGTGAAAACAAAATGGATTCCCTGTATTCTCCTCCCCTCAGCTTTTAGAAAACGGCTGCCTGCCATTCGGCCTTTTAAAGTTACCAATAGCAGGCCATAACATTACAGGCCCCAAAATAGAGTTTAGGGCAGGATGGCCGACGAATGATGGGATTTGCATCCCAATTCACTTCCCAGAAAACATTGTAGCCCTACAAATCCCCTTCTCCCAGATAGGCCCAAAAGAGGCATCCATCTTCCCTCTTCAACACAGTGTCAGAGAAAGGCAGCTTCTGACATGATATTTAGAACAGGCACGGTCACTCTACAAGGTAAGCCCTACTTCACTCAAAAGACACAAGAGAAAACAATAAATACCTTTCTCTAATGCCTTTTAATGCTTATATAAATAATTCTGGCCCAAAGCCCCTCACCCAGCCTCATTGGACCTTACTGCTAATTCCATGCAGGCCTTTCCCATTTTTTTTTTACTCCTTTCTGTTTTACACCGGTATACTTTCACAGGCCAGGGCGGATATGTGGCAGCCATTTTCACAGGCCACAGCGACCAGCGCGGGTGATGGACCTGCACCAAACTTGGTACACATAACCCCCTATGACATGACCCACGTATTATGGGATTTGTAGTACTTTCCAAGACTTTGGTTCCCACAGACCACTGAGGCCACCAAAATGGACCAATACAGACCACACTCAGCACACACAGCCCCCATGACCCACTCTACGTCCTGGTGCAGTTCGGAGGAGGGTGGACCATGGATGATGGGACTTGAAGTGCCTCTACTCACTTCCCAAGTCTGCTGCAACCCTCATCCAATCACTGATCGAGACCAAACTTGCCATACATAACCCCCATGACTGCCTTCACGTCCTGGTGAGGTTTGGGGGGGGAGGACTGACAATGGATGATGGGATTTGTAGTACTTTTACACCCTCTGTTCCCACAGACCACTGTGGCCCCCAACAAACACCGAGAAAGTCCACACTTGGCACACAGAGCCCCAGTGACCCACTCTACATCCTACTGAAGTTTGGAGGGGACAGAACATGGATGATGGGACTTGCAGTACCTTCCCTCACTTCCCAATCCTGCTACAAACCTAATCCAATGACTGATCAACACCAAATCTGGCACACAGAGCCCTCATGACCCACTCTACAGCCTGGTGCAGTTTACTGTGAGATGGACCACGGATGATGGGACTTGAAGTACCTTCACTCACTTCCGAAAAACAATGCATCCCTCATCCATTCACCAATACAGACCAAACTTAGCACACAGAGCCCCCATGACCCAATCTACATCCTACTACACTTTGGGGGGGGCGGGACACACAGAGATGATGGGACTTGCACTACCGTCAGTAATTTCATGATACCACTGCAACTCCCAATAACGATGGATCAAGACTAAACTTGGCACACAGAGCCCCCATGACCCACTCTACATCCTGCTGCGCTTCTCAAATAACCCGGGCAGGGCCAGGTCCCCAAGCTAGTAAATAAATAAAATAAACTGTGCAAAAGCTCCACTGACCACCAAGAAATAAACTGTGTTAAGCTGTTACAGCAAAAACAAAAACCCAGTAAAAAGTAATGGGAAAGATGTACAGTTTGGGTACAGCACCTTATACAGGTGCTGAAATTCTACAAATAGTGGAACCCATTTTATGAATATGTTTATGTAGAAGAATGTAAGGATCCACAACGATACTGAAGTCATTAAGCTGATGAAGAAGGATCAAGGTGGTAGGATGGAGGTGCCAAACATCCAGTACCGAAATATTCCCCTTTGGAAGAGGCTATCTCCTTAATATCTACAGATGGAGATATTCAAAGAAAAGGATCTCATTTTGGTGAAGGTGTTTGTATAGAATGTAAGGACCCAAGTTGTCACTGAAGATGACAACTTAGGATTCATGAAGGGGATGGAGACGTAGTGTTTTTCAACCTCTTTTGAGCCGCGGCACATTTTTTACATTTACAAAATCCTGGGGCACACCACCAATCAAAATGACACAAAATGACACTATAACACAGTAATACATATAGTTAATATGTTTTTAAATGTATTTGTACACTCAGTGAGAAACCTGGGCCTCTTTTGATGGGAGTTGTAGTTGCTGGGAGTTACTATGTGGGCATCAAATTGTGCCTTTTTGGAAGCCGCTCTGAGTCGTCCCCCCCGGGGGTTGAGAAGAGCGGCGTAAAATGCCAGAAATAAATAAATAAATAAATAAATAAATAAAATAGTTCACCCGCAATCAAAGAGCATTCTGAACTCCACCAATGATGGAATGGAATCAAACTTCCCACACAGAACACCCATAACCAAGAGAAAATACTATAAGTTTGGTGGGCATTGACCTTGAGTTTTGGAGTTGTAGTTCACCTATATCCAGAGAGCACTGTGGACACAAACAATGTTGGATCAGGACCAAACTTGGCATGAATAGTCAATATGCCCAAATGTGAACACAGATGGAGTTTGGGGGAAATAGACCTTGACATTTGGGAGTTACGATTTCTGGGATTTATAGTTCATGTACAATCAAAGAGCATTCTGAACCCCGAGACAAGGCCTGCTCCCCTTCCTTCTTCTCACCCTCCCATCGTGTGAGGGAGGGGGCTGCAGCACCGCACACGCTTCCCGCCCATTCTTTTATTTGCGGCTCCTCCGCTGCGCTACAAAATGCCGCCAGTGAGACCTCAACGAGAGGAACCCCCTCGCCCTTTTTCGCCTCATCCTATCAGAAAGCAGGAAACGCCGGCAGAACAGCACGGCCAACCGCTGCCACTCAAAGAGGGCCTAACCCCACCCCTTCGCTCCCTCTTCTGCGCGCACGCGACTCCCCCCTCCCCTGCCCTGCTCTCATGCCGCCTCCTCCTCCGCGCCTATAGCCAGCCACCAACGGCTCCTGCAGCAGCCATGATGGGACTCCTTCGCCTCACGCTCTTCCAGGCAGCCACCCTCCCCTTCGGCCTACGTCCTAGCAATCTTTAAACCAAGGCCTTTGACTATCGCTTGCGCTCGGCACTAAGAAGGGGAAGTAAATAACATTTGCATAAGGGGAGGGGGGAGCCTCGGGGAAAGGCGTGATGTGCACCTGTTCCTTCCTTCCCTCCCTGCGCACGCCAAAGTGCACACTCGCAAAGCATGCTGGGAGGTTCCAATTTCCCACGGCATACCTGAGGATCGCTCACGGCACACTAGTGTGCCGCGGCACGCCGGTTGGGAAACACTGGAGATGGATCAAAGTGATAGGATGGAGGTGTCAAACATCCAGAATGAAACAATCCTCTTAGCAGGTAGCCATATTTTTCATCTCTAGAGCTGGAGATACCCAAAGAAGATCTCATTTTGGTGAGCCTGTTGGTGTGGAAGATGACTATCCTAGATCCATCAAGGTGATGGGTCGAGATGATCAAAATCCAGCAATGAATAACTTGATTTCATCCCTGGTCAAGTGGATCCTTGGCAGGGGTGGTCTAAGGTAATTTTATATGGTAGCGAACATTATTTTGGCGCCCCCAAACATTATTTTGCCCCCATGTAAAACAAATATACAATTATAATATCACAATACCATTAGTAATATTATATTGTATCAATGTATATACAATATATTATAGTACATACTCATAGTATATTATATCATAATTATATTATACTACATTACAATATAATTATATTATAATATATTGACATTATAATATAATATAACATTCTATTATTATAATAAAATAATAAATAAAATTATTTATTTAAATGAAATTATCCTCTACTAAATATTTTCATTACTCCTATAAAACTCAAATAACCCAAAATAAAGTAAAAGAAAATAATATATATTACTATTTGACTGCGCAGTTGCGCCTGTCTCTCCTTGATTCTCCTGGCCGGCGCGCGCGTGCGCGGGGGGAGGTGGGCGGTTGTGGTAGGGTTCACACGTGATTGGGCCTGGCGAGGGAGTTCGCCTCAGCGCGCGGCGGCTACTTCCGGTGGCGGCTGTCAGGAGGCAATACGTCGCCAATACCCCTTTGGCTCCACTCCTTTCTCCCTTTGTCTCCACCCCCTGCCTGCCCAATTGGGTCACCATATTCGGCGGCAGGGCGGAGACAAACCTCCGCGCATGCCCAGAAGCGGCGTCGGCGCGCACAAGGCCAGGGCCTAAAAGCAGGCAGCCGCGGCGCTGCCTGAGGAACATCCCAGATGGCGCCCCTTCCCAGATGGCGCCCCATGCGGCCGCTTCCTTGGCCTACCTGTAGGACCGCCCCAGATCCTTGGTTTCATTTTCAATGTATGGACAGAAATATCAACTATCTTACTTTGAATGTGTTGACATAACTCTTTGGAATTAAACCTGCTGGCAGAAGAAGAAGAAACGAAACAAAAGACGCTCCCCTGAAGAAAGTGTGACAACGACTCCTGGGCACTAATCCATCCAAGAGAGAGAGATAATTTCTGACTTTTATCAAAAGAAAGAACATCCTTAGATCTTCCTGACATTCTGGCATCAGAGAAGGCTACCGGCTCCTCTGGAGGAAGGTGGAGACTAATTGCCCAGGAGGTAACTCTGAGACGTGTGTTTTACTTTATCATGGTATATAAATAAAAAGGGCAGGCTAATTAATCATAGAACTTACTAAAAGTGCTTTTTATTTCGCCATTTAGTATGCCAAAAAGATCATTTTCCTTAATGTATATCCCCAGTTTTCACATGATTTAATCCATCATGTTCCGTATTATGAAATTACTTTGTTTTACTTCCCAGTGCAGCTGAAGATCATTAACCCGTGCTATTATCTAAGTCGTACATCATCCAAGCGTATTACCTCATATGGGGTGGGGGGTGGGAAGCTACTTTCCTTGGCTTCACACTCTGTCTGAGAAACCATTTTTCCTGTGTGTTGCTGACAGCCGGAGCTGCTTTCATTACAAAGCAGATGGTTTTCCCCTTTCAAAGTAACAATGCTTACCTTCTGACTTACCAAGGCAATCCCTCCTTGTCCAATTATGATGGCCTTCCAAGTGTAGTGTCTTGGCGGTGGATACATAGGTGACTGTGGAGCCATTTGATGTATATGTTCTATATTTCTAGATCAGTGGTTCTCAACCTTTTGGTCTCCAGGTGTTTTGGCCTACAACTCCCAGAAATCCCATCCAGTTTCCCAACTGTTAGGATTTCTGGGAGTTGAAGGCCAAAACATCTGGGGACCCACAGGTTGAGAAGCACTGCTGTAGATAATACATCTCAAAAACAAGGACTGATAGGATAAACCTGATATTACTTTTGGAATCTGCAGGTCAAATATATCCAGAAACCGGTATAACATTTGAGAAACCAACATGTGTGTTGGTCAGTTTGAGGACTACAATTGAGATACCAGAAGACTAGGAGTTGGAAGGGCAGCTATGATGGACCTAGAGAAGATCCTGAAGTGTCTAGCTATATCATTGAATACTAAAGTTTAGGGGTGGATATCTCCGGCTGTAATACTTTGATTTCCGTTAATTTTTCGTATTTAAAATTATTTTGACCCTATATCGACCCTCAGTGTCCAACCCGGAAGTGACGTTTCAAAACCGAAGCCATGATCGTCATTTCCGTAAAGGGCACGTTATTAGGTCGTTATTTCCACCCTTTCTTGTTAACCCACGATGCTTCTGAGCTGGGGGGGGGGAGGGAAGAGTGGAGGGCTTGCCCTCCATTCTTCCCTCCCTGCCCTGCCAGCTGAGAGACATCGCAGATTAAATTTAATCAGCTGGCGTAACAAATAATAACAAAAATTCATTATTAATTACATTTCAATTATGAAATTTATTTTAAAATTTTCGGAATAATTTCTATAACGACCCAGCAACGGAAATCCTCCCCCCCCCCCAAGTTTAGAATCATTTTTTTAATGGATCAACCACCCCTACTAAAGTTATGAAGGCCCAGGTCATCGTATTTCTCGTTTCTATGTATAGTTGTGAAAGCTGATAGAAGAGAATCAGCTTAGTTGAGACCTGGTACTGTAGAAGAATCCCACAGATATGGTTGACTACTCAAAAAATTGCCATGGGTCCTAGAGTAAATCATAGTTGAACTCTCCCTAGAAACCAAGATGACTACATTGAGTGTGTCCCATTTTGACCATATCATGAGACACAAGACTCAATGGACAAGAATAAAGCTTAGAAAGGTGGAAGAAGACAACAGACAAAGAAGAAAACCCTATGAGAGATGGATAGTAGGCCTGGGTAGGTTCATCGGAAGGCTCGTAAAATCGGAATGAATTCAGATTAAATTCACTTTTGAAGTGGTTTCGAAGCGATGTAAGCAACCTGGAAGTAAATTTGCCATTTTGAAGCCATTGTCGCCACTTTCGGAAAGGAATCAGCATTAGAGTCCCGCCCCTCTCGAGGTGCTTTCCCTTCATCGGCGGAAGGCAACCAGCTGTAGATGTTGCAAAAGATCCTGTAGTTTTACAGCCGTTAAAAAATCGCGATTTCCCTTCCCTGACGAATGGTGATGCGATGCAAAGAGGGATGAGGTGGCCGTGGCTGAGCACAGCTATTCTTGAAGGCCGCGCCCCCAGAAGGCCACCATAAAGATTGCAAAAGGTCCTGTAGTTTAACAGTGGCGATGCAGAGAGCACAGCCACACACAAAGTTTATGGAGTAGAACAACTACTTAAAGACCACACACAAAAACAGGAAAAACACTTTCAAAATTCAAACCAGGAACGTATTTCTTTTATTATTAAAAAAAATACTTTTTTAAAAAAACATTGAAAATTTTTCCCTGGCAGGGGGAATTGAACTCGCGATCTTCTGCTTGTGGGGGAGGTGCACTCTCCCTGAGCCACAGCTGCCTATAGAAAATTTCTCTCCGCCATCAAAGCCATTCAAAATTTCACACCCCCAAAAGAGGGATGAGGTGGACGGGCTACCCACACACAAAGTCCCTCCCTCAGCCTCTGCATTCCCCGAGGGCCGAGGCAAGTGAGAGACAGGGCGGTAGGCAGGGCCCCGCCCCCTGCATCAAGGGCGCGTTCGCTGCAGCCCCACCGCTCCACCTCCGGCTCCCCGCAGCAAGCACTGGGCGGTCACGTCACCACCCCGTGCGTGGCAAGAGACGAGCACCAGGGCCCGCCCACTAAAGCCTCATTTTGGCGAAAGAAGCCCCGCGCAGGTGGAAGGCGGCGGCAGGGTGCGTGCGCGGTGGAGGACCGGGAATGCATGCGGGCAGTGGAGGACTGGGAGCGTGCCAGGTAGATCTTTTTGACTTGGTTGTTAGAAAGGTAGCTCGCAAACTGAAAAAGTATGGGCACCCCTGGAGTAGAACAACTACTTAAAGGCCACACAAAGAAACAGGAAAAACACTTTCAAAATTCAAACCAGGAACATATTTCTTTTATTATTAAAAAAAAATACTTTTTTAAAAAAGACTTTGAAAATTTTTCCCTGGCAGGAGGAATCGAACTCACAATCTTCTGCTTGTGGGGGTGGTGCACTCTCCCTGAGCCACAGCTCCCTATAGAAAATTTCTGCGCATGTGTGTCCGCCATTAACAAAGCCATTCCAAAATTTCCGAAATATTCGGAAAAATTCCAAAAAAAATTTCAGAAAATTTCAGAGGTCATTCAGATTCAAATCGCAAGTGCCCCCTACATCTGAAATGAGTTTTGAACCAGTTTTTTTTTAAATCAACAGGCCTAATGGATAGACTCAGTCAAGGAAGCCCTGACTCTGAGTCTTTGAGACCTGAGTAGAGTGACTAGGAGAGCTTTCACTGATTGGGTCACCGTAAGTCGAAGTTAACTTGACAGCAGTTAACAGCAACACATATGTATGTTCCCTTAATGTACGTCCTTTTCCCCTGCTTTTGGAAGCAAACACTGCATTATTCCTTGTTTTACTTTGTAATGCATTGTGAGTAACGTCAACACTGGCAATGCTCCCTTTTCGAGATCTGTGACAGTAGCTACAGAATTCAGAGAGTGAGAGATATTTCAGAGCTGCAATGTAAATGTCCAAGGCTTGTATTTTTGTGCTGCTGAATTTCTCATGAATGGGAAAAGCCTGAATGGAGGACTGAAATTGAAGCACTTAAAACTGCCAAAGAAAAGATAATAGATTTGGCTGGGATCCAAATGCCGTCATTGCGATGAACGCCAAGGACGATGCTTAGTTATAGTTTAATACTCCAGAGGACAAATGGTTCTCCAAACAAACCCAGGAGAATAACATAAAGTGGCAATATTAAGCAAACCCTAGGCCAAAGATCAACTGCAGCATTTGTTAACCATTTTTTTTTTGAAGTTAATATGATTTTTTTTTGGAAGTCACGACACTGAGGCTTTTGAACTTTATAACACAAATATGAAGGTACAAAGATTGCGCAGAAGTGGTTTTCAAAACTGCTTCTTTCAGGAAAACCTTGTTAATATCATCATTTTTCCCCCTGTGTATTGGGGGCAGAGTCGCGTCAGGTTAATTGGATTTTCATTACAGTTTTTTTGTACCCAAAAAGAGAGCCTGGAAGGTAATATTCTCATATCTTTCCATGTTTCTGGCATAACATCACTCCAATGCATTGTGGGAAATTGAAATGGTGGATCCCTCATTCTCACTGGGCAGTCTCCCATAGCCATGGTCATCTAAGGCCACTGAAATAGAAGAAGGTCTTCAAGTAGACATGGGTTATTCAATGCCTTGAATGACGGAGGCCTTTGAGAGTCATAGAATCATAGAATCATACTTTAAAACAAGCCGAACTAAAATGCATTCCTAAAATAAGAAAGAGGCCGGGAAAGTCCAAGAGGACATCAGTATGGCTTACAAATGAAGTAAAAGATGTGATTGGAAAGAAGAAAAACTCATTTAAGAAATGGAAGGCTCTTCCTACTGAGGAGAACAGAAAGGAACACAAGCTCTGGCAAACTAAATGCAAAGCAACCGTCAGGAAAGCCAAGAGAGATTTTGAGGCACATATAGCTAAGAATATTAAAAAAATAGCAAAAACTTCTTTAAGTACATCAGAAGTAGAAACCCAACTAGAAAAGCAGTTGGGCCACTTGACGAAAATGGTAAGAAAGGGACAATAAGTGAAGACAAGGAGATTGCTGAGCGGCTAAACGACTTCTTTGCCTCCGTTTTCACACAGGAGGACAGACAACATATGCCTGTAGCTGAGTCAGTTTTTTCAGGGAGGGAATTAAATGAATTAAACCAGATAGAGATAAACAAGGAAGATGTTCTCACATGCCTTACTAAACTAAATGTCAATAAATCACCAGGGCCAGATGGCATCCACCCCAGAGTTCTTAAGGAACTCAAGTGTGAAATTGCTGAAATTCTGGCCAAAATATATAACCTTTCTCTAAGATCAGGCACTGTACCCGAGGACTGGAGGGAGGCAAATGTAACTCCGATCTTCAAGAAAGGATCCAGGGGTGATCCAGGAAATTATAGGCCAGTTAGTCTAACCTCAGTTCCAGGCAAAGTGATGGAAACCATTATTAAAGAAAAATTACGAAGCACATAGAAGAACAGGCATTGCTGAAGGAAAATCAACATGGTTTCTGCAAAGGCAAATCATGTCTTACTAACTTGATAGAATTCTTTGAGGGTGTAAATAAACACATAGATAAAGGGGACCCAGTCGATATTGTTTACCTTGACTTTCAAAAGGCTTTTGACAAAGTCCCTCACCAAAGGCTCCTAAATAAGCTCTTCAGCCATGGAATCAGAGGACAGGTCTTGTCCTGGATTGGAACCTGGCTAAACTGTAGGAAACAAAGGGTGGTAATAAACGGACATTTCTCTGGGTGGAAAGAGGTGAGAAGTGGCGTACCCCAAGGTTCAGTTTTGGGTCCGTTACTTTTTAATTTATTCATTAACGACCTGGATGTAGGAGTGAATTCTGAGGTAGCAAAGTTTGCAGACGACACTAAATTGTTCAGGGTAGTTAAAAATGAATCTGATTGTAAAGAGCTCCAGAAAGATCTCTCGAAATTGAGTGAATGGGCAACAAAGTGGCAAATGCATTTTAACCTAAACAAGTGTAAAGTCATGCACATCGGGGCAAAGAACCCCAACTACACCTACCAATTGATGGGGTCAAAGCTTTCCGAGACAAACCAGGAAAGGATCTTGGGGTTTTGGTGGACAGCTCAATGAAGATGTCAACCCAGTGCGCAGCAGCAGCGAAAAAGCAAATTCTATGCTTGACATGATCAGGAAGGGAATCGAAAATAGGTCGGCAAATGTTGTATTGCCTCTCTACAAATCTATGGTAAGGCCACATTTGGAGTACTGTGTACAATTCTGGTCTCCGCACCTTAAGAAGGATATAACGGAACTGGAAAAGGTACAAAGAAGGGCAACAAAAATGATCCAAGGGATGGAGCAGCTCCCTTATGAAATCAGGTTGCAACGCCTTGGTCTTTTCAGCCTTGAAAGACGGCGTTTAAGAGGTGACTTGATCGAAGTGTATAAAATCATGCATGGGATAGAAAAGGTGAATAAAGAAAAATATTTTCTCTGTCACCCAACACTAGGACTAGGGGCACTCCCTGAAGCTCCAAGGTAGGAAAGTTAGGACTAATAAAGGGAAATATTTCTTCACCCAGAGGGTCATTGGGTTATGGAACTCACTTCCAGAGGAGGTTGTGACAGCTGTCAGCCTGGACAGCTTCAAGGCAGGATTAGACAGATTCATGGATACCAAGGGAATCAGTAGTTACTGAAATGGACATCCAAGTGCCACCTCTGTGTTGATGGAGGCAGGCAGGATTTTCCCCGGGTACTGGTTGTGGGGGGTCAGGAGCAGGTGAGGGTTTTGCCCTCCTTTCTGCTAGAGATCCCTGTGTACAACTAGTGGGCCACTGTGTGACACAGAATGCTGGACTAGATGGGCTGAGGCCCGATTCAGCATGGCTCTTCTTATGTTCTTATGTTCTTATGTTCTTATATTGTTTTATTTTCTGTACAATGTGACGTTGGTCCTTGACCGTAAATAAATATCTTAATCTAATGTTCTTATAGAATTATAGTGTTGGAAGAGACCTCATGGGCCATGCAGTCCAACCCCCTGCCAAGAAGCAGGAAAATTGCATTCAAAGCACCCCCGACAGATGGTGGTCATCCAGCCTCTGTTTAAAAGCTTCCAAATAAAGAACCTCCACCACACTCCAGGGCAGAGAGTTCCACTGCTGAACAGCTCTCACTGTCAGGAAGTTCTTCCTAATGTTCAGATGGAATCGCCTTTCTTGTAGTTTGAAGCCATTGTTCCATTGTGTCCCAGTCTCCAGGGCAGCAGAAAGCAAGCTTGCTCCCTCCTCCCTATGACTTCCTCTCACATACTTATACATGGCTATCATGTCTCCTCTCAGCCTTCTCTTCTTCAGGCTAAACATGCCCAGCTCTTGAAGTCGCTCCTCATAGGGCTTGTTCTCCAGACCCTTGATCATTTTGGTCGCCCTTCTCTGGACACATTCCAGCTTGTCAATATCTCTCTTCAATTGTGGTGCCCAGAATTGGACACAATATGTCAGGTGTGGTCTAACCAAGGCAGAATACAGCATGACTTCCCTGGATCTAGGCACTAGATTCCTATTGATGCAGGCCAAAATACCTTCCGCCCACGCGCACCTTCCATGCTGCACACTGTCTACGTTTGCTTCCGGATGAGAGAGAAGCAGGGCGCTCCTCTCTCTCGCCGGCAGCGGAGGCTCCAGGGTTGCTTCCGGATGAAAGAGAGGCAGGCAGAGCGTGAGGTGGGGGCCCCGGAGGCCCTGCTCCCTCCCCCGGCTTCAGCTCTACCAGCAGCTTCTCCAGCCTTGAGGAGGGCAGGGCCAAGCAAGCCTTGTGCTAGCTATGCCACCACTGGCTTGGCACTGCGATCCTCAAGCCTGGAGAAGCTGCTGGTAGAGCTGAAGCCAGAGGGGGCGGAGCTAGGCTGTGCCAAGCCCTGCCCCCTCCCGGCTACAGCTCTACTAGCAGCTTCTCCAGCCTTGAGGAGGGCAGGGCCAATCAAGCCTTGTGCTTGCTATGCCACCACTGGCTTGGCACTGCGATCCTCAAATCTGGAGAAGCTGCTGGTAGAGCTGAAGCCAGAGGGGGCGGAGCTAGGCCGTGCCAAGCCCCACCCCCTCCCCGGCTTCAGCTCTACCAGCAGCTTCTCCAGCCTTGAGGAGGTAGGTAGATCTTTCTGACTTGGTTTTATTATAAGTAGCTCGCATGCTGAAAAAGTGTGGGCACCCCTGATCTAAGTCATTAATAAAGATATTGAAAGGACCGGGCCCAGGACAGAACCCTGCGGCACTCCGCTCATCACTTCTTTCCAGGATGTGTCTATCAAGTGCCCCAATATTGTTGAGTTTCTTTCACATGTTCACTATGAGTTAGGGAGGTGTGCATCCCTAACTGTGGATGGTTCTCTGTTTGGAAACCATCAGATGGTTTATTTGAAGGTATATTCTGCTCGAGGAAACAACATCAAGCAGGGCTTAGAGGTTTGTTTATTTTACGACATGTCTTTCTCAGCCCAGGGGCGACACAGGGCGGTTCGCAATTAGCAACAATTTGATGCCTCAGTCATTATAACAATTAAAACAATCATAAAATAGTGTTAAAAACATTTAAAATGCAATATGAGAATATTTTAAAAACTATACAAACATTATTGCGAGCGTCTCCATGTCAAGCCATTATTCAATTACATCGTTAAGTCATTCCATAATTTCATATAGCCATGCTGTATTTGGGAAGGCCTGCTCAAAAAGCCAGGTTTTCATCTTTCTTCAAAAAGTCAGAAGGGAGGGGGCTGATCTTATATCCCTAGGCAGGGCATTCCACAGTCGAGGGGCCACCGCTGAGAAGACCCTGTCTCTCATTCCCGCCAAATGTAAGGAAAGTGAGAGCAGGGCCTCCCCTGAAGATCTTAACATCCTAGATCAGTGGTTCTCAACCTTCCCAATGCCGTGACCCCTTAATACAGTTCCTCATGTAGTGGTGACCCCCAACCATAAAAATTATTTTTGTTTCTACTTCACAATTGTAATTTTGCTACTGTTATGAATCTTAATGTACATATCTGGTAGGAGGTTGTATTTTCATTCATTCACTGGACCAAGTTGGGTACAAATACCTGGTACACCCAAATTTGAATACTGGTGGGGTTTGGGGGGGGGGGATTGATTTTGTAATTTGGGAGTTGTAGTTGCAGGGATTTATAGTTCACCTACAATCAAAGAGCATTCTGAACTCCACCAATGATGGAATTGAACCAGACTTGGCACACAGAACTCCCATGACCAACGGAAAATACTGGAAGGGTTTGGTGGGCATTGACCTTGAATTTTGGAGTTGTATTTCACCTACATCCAGAGAGCACTGTGGACTCAAACGGTGATGGATCTGGACCAAACTTGGCATGAATACTCAATCTGCCCAAATGTAAACACTGGTGCAGTTTGGGGAAAATAGACCTTGACATTTCAGAGTTGTAGTTGCAGGGATTTATAGTTCACCTACAATCAAAGAGCATTCTGAACTCCACCATTGATGGAATTGAACCAGACTTGGCACACAGAACTCACATGACCAACGGAAAATACTGGAAGGGTTTGGTGGGCATTGACCTTGAGTTTTGGAGTTGTAGTTCACCTACATCCAGAGAGCACTGTGGACTCAAACAGTGATGGATCTGAACCAAACTTGGCATGAATACTCAATATGCCCAAATGTGAACACTGGTGGAGTTTGGGGAAAATAGACCTTGACATTTGGGAGTTGTAGTTGCAGGGATTTATAGTTCACCTACAATCAAAGAGCATCCTGAACCCCACCAGTGATAGAACTGGGCCAAACTTCCACACAGACCCCCATGACCAACAGAAAATACTGTGTTTTTATTATGGTCTTTGGTGACCCCCTTTGGCACCCCCTCGTGACCCCTCTAGGGGTCCCGACCCCCAGGTTGAGAAACGCTGTCCTAGATGGTTCATAAGGAGAGATACGTTCGGATAGGTAAGTTGGACACCTCCAAAACTCCAAAACTAAGTTGGACAACTCCAAAACTCAAGGTCAAGCCCTCCTGTAGTTTGAAGCTATTCAACACCAACAGCATTTTATGCATAGGACCTGACAATCTGCAGTTTGTAGAAGTCCTGAATCCAGAGAACATGGATCAGGAGGGTTCATGGCATATCTGTTTCTAGTCTGGTAACTCTTTCTATGCTTGTATCTAAATACACACTGATCTATGTAAAAATTAAGGAATTGTACCCTGCTGTTGGTCCTCTTATTTGGGGGGGGGGGGGTTGTTAGGTGAGTGGCCATGCTATGCTCAGGTGAAATAGATGTTCACCTGGCAACAAAAACACACACATACAAAGCCTTGTTGCCAAACCAAATGAGTTCTTTCCCTGCCCGTGGCCTCATGAATTCCACAGCATCATGACAAAGTATGGAATGAGCAGCATACTGTTCCAGGGCAGTTATTAATTAATCATAAGCAAAACAAGATGGGAATCAAGGACACATTGCAACAGTAAAACAGTGTCGACTTTGTGTATTTATTTAATATTAACTTCTGAGCATTTTTGTGGGAATTCTGAGAAAGTGGACCTTTGCCGCTACCCTCTTGGTGTCTATCTAATCCTTTAAAACAAAATACAGCAAAATAGTATCTGTGTCATCAGGGGGAAGACCTTGGGAAAGGTGGGATGTCCATGTTATTGGAACCCCAAGATCTACCAAGCAGAGCCAGGTTTTGAAAACATAGGATAAAAGATGCCTTGGGTTGCATCTACGCCGTAGAATTAATCTCGGCACCTGATACAATTTCCCTGATATCGTCCCTTTATCTAGTCATTGGCGCTATAATTTTGTTGCACAACAGCAAATAAAATCTGTTTCTGGCCATTCTTTTCTTCATCGCTCCAGTTGCTGTCGTCATTGTTGCCACAAATATTTGAGAAACGCATCCCAAAAAATGCACGCATAAAAATGCAATCTAACAGAGGTGATATCACTTCTCAGAACATCCTCCCTTAATAAGTCTTAACATCTGGCAAAAAAAAAACCTGTAACATTCCGTCCTTCTTTGGTCTCGTGTTATCATTTGTAATATTTGAGCAATATTCTCTCTCTATCTGAGAACCAGTGTAGTGTAATGATTTGAACACTGCACTGTAACTCTGGAAATTGAGGCTCTAATTCAGGGGTGGGCAATTATTTTTTTCCAAGGGGCCACACGAGAGACAAAAAATATTATGGAGGGCCGCACCTAAAGGCTGAACTATGTTCTAATCTACATTATTTATTTATTTATTTATTTATTTACTATATTTACTATATATTACACATCATTAATATTGACATATTAATATATCAAGAAATATTCATATATTATTAGAATTAATATCATAATTATTATATTATAGTATATATAGACATTATAATATATCGATATTATAATCTAATATAAAATTATACTATATTATTTATTATATTATTATAATAAAATTATTATAAAATAATAATAAAAACCACTAAAATTAAATTAAATTAAATTCAAGAAGACAAGGTGCGAACCAAGGTGGAGGCTGACATCCTCAAGATAATTTCATATAGCCATGCTGTATTTGGGAAGGCCTGCTCAAAAATCAGACCAAAATGGACTATCAATGGATTACCCATTGAACAAGTAGACAAATACAAATACTTGGGGATCACGTTCCATGCTTCGGGTCGGTGGAACGATCAGATAAAATCAGCAACAGATAATGTGCAAAGAGCCTGTAGAGCCATCAAGAATTTTTATTTCACCAAGGGAGGCCAATATATCCCAGCTGTCACAAAAGTGTTTGCAGCGAAAATAATTGCCCAACTGCTGTACGGTGCACAAGTATGTGCCTTCAAAAAACTGGACACATTCGAAAAGTCCAAACCAAATTCCTGAGAAGTATTCTAGCAACTCCATGCTGCGTCCCTAACAACACCCTGCGCCTAGAAGCGGGCTTACCCTCCATGGAGGCACGAGTCCAGACTCTTACACTAAACTTCTGGCTAAAGTTAAAACACTTACCTAAAGGACTGGCCCCCTTAACCCTGACAGACTCTTTTAGGTCTACATGGAAAAATACGATTCTCAGAAATCTCAAACTGTCAGGGTTACAGGAAGACGAACTGGACCACCTGGGATATATGAATGCTAGAGTAGCAGTAAGGCGCAGAATAATGGATATAGATTACCAAAAACATCTAGCCTGTGCCAGACACCATCCACTACTAAAATGCAGTACTAACGTACCCTTTGCTACACAAAATTATTTAACAAATTTAACAAATCCGAAACATAGGAAAGTGTTTACTCTGGCCCGAGTCAATGCTCTGCCAACAGCTGTGCTACTGGGAAGGTACACAAAAACACCCTATCATGAACGTATATGCCCCTGCGATGCAGGGATGGTTGAATCTATAGAGCATGTGTTCTTTCACTGCCCTTTGTATTTGGATGCCCGCCTCTCCTTAATTTCACCAATCCTGTCCCATTTACCTGGTAGACCTGAGGAATTCTACCTATACTGGCTGCTTGACGACAAACATAAGGAGATAACCAACTTGGTGGCCAAATATCTCATGGCCGTTCTGGTCACGAGGAACCAGCATAATCAACTGCACGCGGAAACACAATAGGCCAGATACTTTTGGTGTTAATTTTAGAATTGAATGGAGTTTTAACATTTATATTGTTTTATTTTCTGTACAATATGATGTTGGTCTTCGACCGTAAATATCTATCTATCTATCTATCTATCTATCTATCCTCAAGAGAGGAAGGATCCCAAGATGGAATGGCCAATTAGAACATAAGAACATAAGAACATAAGAAGAGCCATGCTGAATCGGGCCTCAGCCCATCTAGTCCAGCATTCTGTGTCACACAGTGGCCCACTAGTTGTACACAGGGATCTCTAGCAGAAAGGAGGGCAAAACCCTCACCTGCTCCCGACCCCCACAACCAGTACCCGGGAAAATCCTGCCTGCCTCCATCAACACAGAGGTGGCACTTGGATGTCCATTTCAGTAGCTACTGATTCCCTTGGTATCCATGAATCTGTCTAATCCTGCCTTGAAGCTGTCCAGGCTGACCGCTGTCACAACCTCTTCTGGAAGTGAGTTCCATAACCCAATGACCCTCTGGGTGAAGAAATATTTCCCTTTATTAGTCCTAACTTTCCTACCTTGGAGCTTTAGGGAGTGCCCCCTAGTCCTAGTATTGTGTGACAGAGAAAATTATTATAAAATAATAATAAAAACCACTAAAATTAAATTAAATTAAATTCAAGAAGACAAGGTGCGAACCAAGGTGGAGGCTGACATCCTCAAGATAATTTCAATTGACCCAGCCCATATGGATGCAAGGAATAATCAGCCCCCCCCCCCCCAAGGCCAAAAGGAAGAGGGCACCCAGTAGGGTTGCCATTTTTTGATATAAGAAATAAGGGACATTGATGGGATTTTTCACAAAAATAAGGGACACTTCATTAAAATCTTGAAACTCAAACATTAGGTAGAAATAGTTTTATTAACAGAATAAGATAATGATTGAAACTCACAAAAAAACCCCTGACTTATACCCTCTTAACAGTACATGGTATGTTTCTGCATGCTTTGTCATGCATAAAAAACATTATTAGAACTACCTTATTTTCTCCATCTGTATTTAGTCCTTGACTTTGCTGACTTTAAAAGTGCACTGTCTAAACATTAAAATAAAATAAATTTTATAAGACAGTACATCTTCATGATTATTATGTCAATAGTTAATGGTATAGTATAGTATGGGATACACAGCATTGTATAGTATTGGGATACACAGCTAGGCCTATTTTAAGAGTAACTCTCAAGCAACCAGAAACTATCTTTATCCAACATGATCCAACATTCCCCTTGGGTAACGGTCAATTAGTCTACTGTACTTTGAAAAAGTCCTGTATCGCCTCTTCCTTCCAATGGGGACGCAGGCTGCCCTGCGAGTGGGAATCCCTCGAGCAGGCATTGCCGTGGAAACCACAGCACGCACCTTCCTCTGGTCAACCCCGCCTAGTCCTGTCCTGCTAGTCAAAAATAAGGGACAGGGCCTGAAAATAAAGGACACAAATTTTAGGGCCAAAATAAGGGATGTCCCTTAGAATAAGGGACGTTCCTTAGAATAAGGGACATATGGGAACCCTATTGGCACCCGGTTCCTGGCTTCTACCCACCTCTGGCTCTGGTTCCCCCTTGGAGTTTTCACTCTGAAACAAAAAGAATCCGGATTAGGAAGACAGGGGGAAAAGCAGAGGCAGGCACACTCAAGCTCTTTGGGAAACCCCACAAGTTCCTGGGAAAAGCTGGCTGCGTTTTCTCGTGGGGAGGGCTCCGTGGCCTTTTGGATGCAAGGGATAATCAACCAAGGCGAGGGAGGAAGAGGCGACGGGGCTTACCTTGTGCTGGAAATGGAAGAGCAGCACCCGAAGTCCAGAAGCGAGAGAGCGAGGGAGGGAGGGAGCCTGCCTGGCGGAGGGTTTCCTTGGGAAGGAGGCTGAGGCAGTCCTGCTCCACCACCGCCTGGCTCCAGCGGGCAAGGATCGAGCCGGGAGAACTAACTCTCAGGCGGCGGCATTGGAAGGGGATTCTGCCATATCAGTCACAAGCGGCATCAAGCAGGAGACCCTCAGGGAGGCGGGGCTTCCTGCGGAAGTTCTTCCGGAGCCGCAGAAGGGACAGGGACTCTGCTCCCTCCCTTCCTTTTTGCCCATATGGACACAAAGCAACACATTGCTTTGTAGCTGCCCCAGTTCGCCTCCCTCTCTTCGGGAAGGAACCCGTGGGCCGAATGGCATAGCCCGGAGGGCCGCATCTGGCCCGCGGGCCGCAAGTTGCCCAGGTCTGCTCTAATTCCTGCTTGACCACAAAAACTTCCAGAAAACCCTGTGACAATCCATAACTCAGAAATGATTTCAAGGCACACAGATACAATAATAATAATAATATTTATTTGTACCCCGCACCCATCTCCCCAATGGGGACTCGGGGCGACTCACATGAGGCCAAGCTCAAACAGCAAATTACAACAAAATAAAATCAAGAACAGCAACAATAAATACAATAAAAATACATACATATTATTACTCTAATTATATTACTCTAATGTTCTTATTGTTTTATTGTTATACTGTTTTACTGCTACTTTTATCTAATGAGATGTTTTATATGCTGTAAACCACCCTGGGCCTGCTGGGAAGGGCGGTATACAAATTGAAATAATAATAATAAAAAAATTAAAAACAGTATACAATATTATGGAATTCTGGAAGTTATAGTTTTGAGAGATATTTACCCTTCTTTATCAGAGAATTCTTGTGCCACAACAAACTACCCATGCCAGAAATCCATAGCATATAAGCACGGCAGTTAGAGTGGTGTCAAATTGCTATAACTCTGCAGTGTGGATGGCCGCTATGCTTTGCTATCAAAAAGGAAAGCATAAGAAAAAGTGCAAACTAGTAAAAAAAAGAAATCATTTTTGTGTGCATTTTGTTGGAACAAGCAAGGAATCCATGAGTGTGTGTGTGTGTGTCAACTCTAAAATAAGATGCATGCAGCTGATTGGTCAGGCAATGCCCAGGGAGCAGGCTGAGCCTGGGACTTTTGAGTACTGTTACATTTTGTAACAAGTGGAGAGAGAAGAAGATAGAAGCAGAGAGAGACATAGTTTGGAGCAGTGGTTCCCAAACTTTTTTGGCCTACCGCCCCTTTTCCAGAAAAATATTTATTTACTCACCGCCCCACTAGAAATTAATTTTAATTTTTTTTAATAGCAATTAAATAGAAAAATATATGTATTAATATTTCTACCTTTTTTGTAAAATATAATAAACAAGTTGAAAATTAGAAACATTTGAAATTATGAAACTATTTATTGAACTTAGAATAGAAAGTTAATACAAAAAAAAGTTGAAACATTCGAAATCATCTTAATGAGAAGGATGAACCTGGTATGCTTCGACCAATCTCGTAATCCTCGGCTCTATTTTCATCAGCAGTAATCTCAAATCATCGCAATTGATTATTTTGCAATCGGTTTCTTTTTTTTGTTAATAAATTGGTTACCGCACTGAATCCACGTTCCACTAAATATGTTGAAGGACATTATTATTATTGTTATAAGACTCAACCAGTTGGAAGGGAACCCCAAAGGTATTATTATTATTATCCCTTCCTTGGCGAGGAGGGAGCAGGAGGAGGGAAGAAGAGAGAGACACACACAGAGAGATGGATGGTAGCCTGTCACCTGGCTCATGCCACCACCCCCACCGCCCCCTTACAGGGGTTCAGCGCCCCCCAAATTCTCCTGGGCCTTCCAGCGCCCCTCTAGATCGCCCCACCACCCACCAAGGGGTGGTACCGCCCACTTTGGGAACCACTGGTTTGGAGTGTGCTCTCACTTCATGAGCTGCTGAAGGAGTTTATCCACATGGACAAAGGAAGACCATTTGCACCCAACACTATTTCAGGTAAATTCTGACCAATGCAGAATCGAATAATAATAATAATAATAATAAATACACTTTATTTATATTCCACTCTTCTCACCCCGAAGGGGACGCAGAGCGGATTACAGGTACACATACTAAGCAGACAATCCCTGCTGTTTTCCACAAACACACAAATAGACGAACGGAGGCAAACTCTGGCCACCAGGGGGAGCTGATGCACTCCTCGTCTCTCAGCGTTCTCAGCGTCCCTTGTTGTTCCTTCCAGATTCCTCAGCGTTCCTGGAATTCTTTTTTTAATCGCCTCGTAATTCAGTCAAAATTTGCCTCCCCACTTAATGTGGTACCTTTATCTTCTACTTGACAGATGCAACTGTCTTTCAGGCTGCAAAGGTCGACAGCAGGCTACACTTAAAGGTCGAGCACCCACCTCGACCCGGGCAGGTCTTGGACTCATGACCTAGTGGTCAGAGTGATCTTATGCAGCTGACACTTGGCCAGCTGCGCCACATTCCTGGTAGGACTAGGACTTCCTTTGGAGGGGGATTCTGCCATATCAGTCACAGGCGGCATCAAGCAGGAGACCCTCAGGGAGGCGGGGTGATTCATGCCACAGTTACATCAAGGCTGGACTATTGCAATGCTTTATACGTGGGTCTACCTCGGTCAGTAACTTGCAAGCTCCAGATAGTATAGAATGCTGCCGCCAGGCTCCTCACGAAAACACCCATGAGGTGTCACATAACGCCATACTTACAGAATTTACACTGGCTGCCGGTCAAGTACAGAGTCCTTTATAAGGCCCTGACCCTGACACTTAAGGCCTTGCGGGGCCAGGGTCCTACATACCTAAAAGACCATCTGATACCATCTATCCATCCGAGAGTACCACGGCCAGCCTACGAGAACCTTCTCTGTGTCCCGGGTCTGAGAGAGGCTCATTTGGAGTCCACGAGACAGAGATCTTTTTCCGTTGTGGCCCCTGTCCTGTGGAACTCTCTGCCGCCAGACCAAAGAGCCATCTTCGACCTGCCTTCATTTCTGGCGGCACTTAAGACATGGCTATTTAGAAGAGCATATGCATAAGTGACAGTGACCTGGAGCCTGTCTATTCCCATATTTTAACATTTTAATATTTTAAATTTTTAATATTTTAGTATTGTAGACGCCTAGCTGTGTAAGTCGCCCGGAGCACATTTGTGGAGGGCGACTCGTAAATAATAAAATTAGTTAGTTAGCTAGTTAGATTTAGTCACACAATCCCAGATTCAAAAGGAACATGCAGGATCCGAGGCGCAAATACCCTAGATTAGCACGACTCGTGTAGACACATCCTAGGCCAGAACCTTTCTCTGGCCACCTTCGCCAAAGTGCTGCATCACCGGCACATACGTGTGCCTACTTCTGACCAATCCAAACTTCAGCAAGTTCTTTAGGGTGCCAATAAATCTCCCCCGAATGCCTCGCGCTGCATTCTAATTCCATTCATGCCTTACAGATAATAATTTAAAGAGCTGGCCACCAGTACCAATTAAGTATGGAGAAAATAGATCATCCCTATAATTTATGTCTGCAAAAGGTTGGGCTGGATTTGTAATTAATGTTTGCTCCCTTTAATGAAATACTCCAAAGGTCTATGGTCTTGTCATTCGCGAGGGTAATTTTTCAATTGATTAGTAAAATAATACTTGAAAAGTAAACAGTCCTTCCTCGGCACAGAGATGTCTCAGTCAAGTGGGAACGGGGATTGGAACACTAACAAAATGCCATTCTAATATGGTGGCGATGGAAATGATCTCTACCGGAATTCACAACTTCGGCTAAAAGAAGGGAAAACAGAGGCGAGAGGTAATTAACCTTCCTCGGTGTGCTTTTATTAAATTTAATTCTAGGGCGACTTCCAGCATATCTAAATAGTTTCAGAAGGCAGCAGCTACATCGATGTTTCTCAACCTTCCTAATGCCGTGACCCCTTAATACAGTTCCCCATGTTGGGGTGAGCCCCAACCATAACATTATTTTCCTTGCTACTGAGAACACTGGTGAAGTTTGGGGGGGAAACATTTGGATGTTGTAGTTGCTGGGATTTATAGTTCACCTTCAATCAAAGAGCATTCTGAGCTCCACCAATGATGGAATTCGACCACACTTGGCACACAGAACTCCTATGACCAACACAAAGTACTGGAAGGGTTTGGTGGGCATTGACCTTGAGTTTTGGAGTTGTAGTTCACCTACATCCAGAGAGCACTGTGGACTCAAACAATGATGAATCTGGACCAAACTTGGCACGAATACTCAATCTGCCCAAATGTAAACACTGGTGCAGTTTGGGGAAAATACAGTTCCCCATGTTGGGGTGAGCCCCAACCATAACATTATTTTCCTTGCTACTGAGAACACTGGTGAAGTTTGGGGGGGGAAACATTTGGAAGTTGTAGTTGCTGGGATTTATAGTTCACCTTCAATCAAAGAGTATTCTGAACTCCACCAATGATGGAATTCGACCAGACTTGGCACACAGAACTCCTATGACCAACACAAAGTACTGGAAGGGTTTGGTGGGCATTGACCTTGAGTTTTGGAGTTGTAGTTCACCTACATCCAGAGAGCACTGTGGACTCAAACAATGATGGATCTGGACCTAACTTGGCATGAATATTCAATATGACCAACTAATAACAATGGTGAAGTTTGGGGGGTGGACATTTGGAAGTTGTAGTTGCTGGGATTTATAGTTCACCTTCAATCAAAGAGCATTCTGAACTCCACCAATGATGGAATTCGACCAGACTTGGCACACAGAACTCCTATGACCAACACAAAGTACTGGAAGGGTTTGGTGGGCATTGACCTTGAGTTTTGGAGTTGTAGTTCACCTACATCCAGAGAGCACTGTGGACTCAAACAATGATGGATCTGGACCTAACTTGGCATGAATATTCAATATGCCCAACTAAGAACACTGGTGAAGTTTGGGGGGTGGGGTGGACATTTGGAAGTTGTAGTTGCTGGGATTTATAGTTCACCTTCAATCAAAGAGCATTCTGAACTCCACCAATGATGGAATTCGACCAGACTTGGCACACAGAACTCCTATGACCAACACAAAGTACTGGAAGGGTTTGGTGGGCATTGACCTTGAGTTTTGGAGTTGTAGTTCACCTACATCCAGAGAGCACTGTGGACTCAAACAATGATGGATCTGGACCTAACTTGGCATGAATATTCAATATGCCCAACTAAGAACACTGGTGAAGAGTGGGGGGTGGACATTTGGAAGTTGTAGTTGCTGGGATTTATAGTTCACCTTCAATCAAAGAGCATTCTGAACTCCACCAATGATGGAATTCGACCAGACTTGGCACACAGAACTCCTATGACCAACACAAAGTACTGGAAGGGTTTGGTGGGCATTGACCTTGAGTTTTGGAGTTGTAGTTCACCTACATCCAGAGAGCACTGTGGACTCAAACAATGATGGATCTGGACCAAACTTGGCATGAATATTCAATATGCCCAACTAAGAACACTGGTGAAGTTTTTTTGGAGGGGGGGGGGTGCATTTGGAAGTTGTAGTTGCTGGGATTTATAGTTCACCTTCAATCAAAGAGCATTCTGAACTCCACCAATGATGGAATTCGACCAGACTTGGCACACAGAACTCCTATGAGCAATAGAAAGTACTGGAAGGGTTTGGTGGGCATTGACCTTGAGTTTTGGAGTTGTAGTTCACCTACATCCAGAGAGCACTGTGGACTCAAACAATGATGGATCTGGACCAAACTTGGTATGAATATTCAATATGCCCAACTGAGAACACTGGTGAAGTTTGGGGAAAAAACATTAGGAAGTTGGAGTTGCACGGATTTATAGTTTACCTACAATCAAAGAGCATCCTGAACTCCACCAATGATGAAATTGGACCATACTTGGCACACAGAACTCCTATGACCAACAGAAAATACTGGAAGGGTTTGATGGGCTTTGACATTGAATTTGGGAGCTGTAGTTCGCCTATATCCAGAGAGCACTGGGGATTCAAACAATGATGGATTTGGGCTAGGGTTGCCACTTTTTGATAAAAGAATAAGGGACAGGTACCTAAAATAGGGAATTTTTCACAAAAATAAGGGACACTTCATAAAAACTTGAAAATCAATTGATGATTTTCAAGTTTTTATGAAGTGTCCCTTATTTTTGTGAAAAATTCCCTATTTTTTAGGGACCTGTCCCTTATTCATGTGGCAACCCTAATTTGGGCCAAACTTGTCACAAATACTCAATATGCCCAAAAGAGAACACTGGTGGAGTTTGAGGAAAATAGACCTTTATATTTTGGAGTGGTAGTTACTGGGATTTATAGTTCACCTACAATCAGAGCCCCTTGAACGACACCAACAATAGAATTGGGCCAAACTTCCCACACAGAACCCCCATGACCAACAGAAAATACTGTGTTTTCTGATGATCTTTGGCAATCCCTCTGACACCCCCTTGTGACCCCCACCCAGGAGTCCTGATCCCCAGGTTGAAAAACGCTTCTAAATGCATTGTTTCAACATATGCAAAAGGTACGATAGGGATGAGTACTTCTAATGAATTCAGATTTTTCTTCCATCTCATGAATCCAGAGGCTATATAGCTTCTGTGTTTGCTTTTGTAACGATTGAGATTTATAGCAAGGGACTAAAATTTGATTCACAACAAACAGATAACTATCTTTCTTCAACTCTGCAGAAAATAGGTGATGTACTTTGGACCAAACTTTTCTCTCTACCCAAACTTTGTGAAGCTTTGCCTGCCGAGCTGCTCAAAAATAGATCTAAGAATGCATCTATACACTATAGAACTAATGCAGTTTGACACCATTTTAAATGCTATGGAATCCTGGGAACTGTAGTTGTACAAGGTCCACCTTTGCCAGAGTGGCATTGAGCCAGGACAGTTAAAATGGAGTCAAACTGCACTAGTTGTACAGTTTTAGACGTACCCTAAAACAATGTTTTTCAACCTTTTTTTGAGCCGCGGCACATTTTTTACATTTACAAAATCCTGGGGCACACCACCAACCAAAATGACACAAAATGACACTCTAACACAGTAATACATATAGTTAATATGTTTTTAAATGTATTTATACACTCAGTGTGAAACCTGGGCCTGTTTCGATGAACACAACATAGATATCCTGGCAGGAATGGCAGAAAGACACAAACTTCCCACACAGAACTCCCATAACCAAGTGAAAATGCTATAAGAGTTTGGTGGGCATTGACCTTGAGTTTTGGAGTTGTAGTTCACCTATATCCAGAAAGCACTGTAGACTCAAACAATGTTGGATCAGGACCAAACTTGGCATGAATACTCAATATGCCCAAATGTGAACACAGATGGAGTTTGGGGAAAATAGATCTTGACATTTGGGAGTTACAGTTTCTGGGATTTATAGTTAACACCCAATCAAAGAGCATCCTGAACTCTTGCAACAATGGAATTGAACCAAACTTGGCATATTGAACACTCATTACCAACAGAAAGTACTTTTTCTTCTACACTGCCACTTCTGCCACCATTTTAATCCGAGGGGGCAGCGTGAGCGTGTTCAGGAAGGGAGGGGGGAGGAAGACGTGACCCATGCGAGCGCTATTGCGCAGACTCGCCCCAGAGCAAAGCGAGGCAAAGCGAGCAGAGCGAGGCTGGGAAGAAGGGAGCCCGAGTGGAGAAGAAAAAGTGTTCGGCAGGAGGGGGAAGAAAGGGTATTGGAGGTTCCCATTTCCCACGGCACACCTGATGATCGCTCACGGCACACTATTTATTTATTTTATTTATTATTGGAACTTCTCAACCGCCGACTCCCGAGGGCTCGCGGCGGCTCACAGGAACCAATGGCACAGTGCCGTGGGTTAAAAACATAAAACATTTAAAAATACAATTAAAACAATGCAGTACAATTAAAACAATAGAGCAGCAGCAAATATAACTGAGTGAATATACACATGGGCCTACTCTCCGAAGGCCTGCCTAAACAAATAAGTTTTGCAGGCCCGTCTAAACGGGAGTAGGTCCCTCAAGGCTCTGGCTTCAGCCGGGAGGGCGTTCCATAGTGTAGGGGCTATCACAGAGAACGCCCTCCGACGGGTGGATGTTAAATGGGCCAACCTTACAGATGGAACTACTAGGAGGTTGGCCTCTTCGGACCGCAGTGATCTCGCTGGGCAATATGGGGTAAGACGGTCCCTCAGGTACGCTGGCCCCAGGCCGTGAATGGCCTTGAAGGTAAGAACCAGCACTTTGAAGGCGACCCGGTGCTCAATAGGCAGCCAGTGCAGATCCTGCAAGATTGGTGTTATACGGCAACCTGCTGGAGCCCCAGACAGGAGCCGGGCGGCAGTGTTCTGCACCAGCTTGAGCTTCCGGATCGCCGACATAGGCAGGCACACTGGTTGGGAAACACTGCCCTAAAACATGGTTCGGACCATGGCCTGCAAATGAATGTCACAGAGGTTATTCTGAATTGAAACTGCTGGTTGTGATAAAGAACTGATTTGCATAACAACCAAACTCACTATATTTCATCTGAAGCTTCTTTTTAAATTGGACTGGCAACTGCATTTTTGTTCCTTGGGTTTGACACAGGAAATAAAGTTAATTTTTGCCTGACATAAAATTGATTCATTTCCTCTCCTGGAAAAGCAAAGCCGCCTCTCCTTTCTTTCCCCATACACCGCATTTTATTTTATTTTTCTTCTAGGCTGCATTTAATTCAGAAGGAGGAAACATTCCTCCACATTTGTGGACTTTCTTTTTGCAGGCTTGATTTTTCACCAGTTTCATTAAAATGCAATCTTTAGGAAGCTCTAGGTCAGTGGTTCTCAACCTTCCTAATGACATGACCCCTTAATACAGTTCCTCATGTTGTGGTGACCCCTTATCATAAAATTATTTTTGTTTCTACTTCACAACTGTAATTTTGCTACAGTTATGAAGTGTAATGTAAATATCTGATATGCAGGATGTATTTTCATTCAAATTTGGCAGAAATTTATTTATTTAGTTAGTTAAAATTTTTGTACCCCGACCTTCTCACCTCTATAGAGCAGTGTTTCTCAACCTTCCGAATGCCACGACCCCTAATACAGTTCCTCATGTGGTGGTGACCCCCAACCATAAAATTATTTTTGTTGTTACTTCGTAACTGTAATTTTGCTACTGTTATGAATTGCAATGTAAATATCTGATATGCAGGATGTATATTCTGGACCAAACTTGGCACAAATACCCGATACACCCAAATTTGAATACTGGTGAGGTGGGGGGGATTGATATTGTCATTTGGGAGTTGTAGTTGCTGGGAGTTATAGTTCAACTACAATCAGAGAGCATTCCGAATTCCACCAATGGGGGAATTGAACCAATCTTGGCACACATGACCAACGGAAAATACTGGAAGGATTTAGTGGGAATTGACCTTGAGTTTTTGGAGTTGTAGTTCACCTACATACAGAGAGCACCGTGGACTCAAACAATGATGGATCTGAACCAAACTTGGCATGAATATTAAATATGCCCAAATGTGAACACTGGTGGAATTTGGGGAAAATAGAAATTGACATTTGGGAAGTTCTAATTGCTGGGATTTCTAGTTCACCTACAATTAAAGAGCACTCTGAACCCCACCAATGATAGGATTGGGTCAAACTTCCCACACAGAACCACCATGACCAACAAAATGCTATGTTTTCTGATAGTAATTGTCGACCCCTCTGACACCCTCTCACGACCCCCCGAGGGGTCCCGACCCCCAGGTTGAGAAACACTGCTATAGAGGGACTCAGACCGGCTTACAGCAAAAATTCAATGCTATGCAAATTAAAACCTATTACAACATTATTATTAAAAACTTAAAACACAAAATTACATACATACAAATTGCATACAGTACATACATACAAATACTCGAAACACCCAAACTTGAATACTGGTGGGATTGGGAGGAAAGTTGTAGTTACTGGGATTTGAAGTTCATCCACAATCAAAGAGCATTCTGAACTCCACCAATGATGAAATCGAACCAAACTTGGCACACAAGAACCCCCATGACTAACAGAAAATACTGGAAGGGTTTGGCGGACATTGACCTTGAGTTTTGGAGTTGTAGTTCACCTACACCCCGAGAGCACTGTGGCCTCAAAACAATGATGGATCTGGATCAAACTTGGCAGGAATACTCAATATGCCCAAATGTGAACTCTGGTGGAGTTTGGGGAAAATAGACCTTGACATTTGGAAGTTGTAGTTGCCGGGATTTATAGTTCACCTACAATCAAAGAACATTCTGAACCCCACCAAAGTTAGAATTGGGCCAAACTTCCCACACAGAACCCCCATGACCAACAGAAAATACTGGGTTTTCTGATGGTCTTTGGCAACCCCTCTGACATCCCTTCGCGACCCCTCCACGGGTCCCGACCCCCAGGTTGAGAAATACTGCTCTAGGTCCTCTAGTGAGGCTCTATGGGTTGGGGTTGTCCATTTAGTAATCCCGAAAGACCTAGATATTCACTTCCATGAGGATCTTGTACCCTTTACCCAGTGAATGTAGAAGACTGACTATACTTTAAAAAATGGCCAAATTTCATCAGCTAGCATTGGGCAGTGATCAGTTGTTAGACCAGTGGTTCCCAACCTTTTTTCTTTCTTTTTTTTTTTTTTACCAGGGACCACTTTGACCAGAGACCACTCTCCAACATTAGTACCAAAAGGGTTACGAATGCATTTTTGGTCAACTTTAGATTTGGCTTGGTTATTTGGGGTGCTGATTTAGAAAAATGCATTTGGATAGATCATATCAGCTCTAGTTTCTGATAGAGAACATATGTCATCCAGTAGTCACCATCTGCTTGCATATTTAATAAGCCTGAGCACAATAAGAAGGTTTCGCTACACCAGTCACTCTCATTGCAATGATCTACGAGGGTTGAATGAAAAGTAATGCCTCCACCTTCGTAACTCCTCAACAGATGGCAGTACTGGTGTGGGGCAAGTACTGGCTTGTTCAGTAGAATCTCCTCTACAGTTCAGTCTTGGCAGGAAGCCTTAGTACAGTTTGGAGTAAGCCTATTCGAGGGTTGAATGAAAAGTAATGCCTCCGCCTTCGTAACTCCTTAACAGTTGGCAGTACTGGTGTGCGGCAGTACTGGCTTGTTCAGTAGACTCTCCTCTACAGTTCAATCTTGGCAGGAAGCCTTAGCACAGTTTGGAGTAAGCCTATTTGAGGGTTGAATGAAAATTAATGCCTCCGCCTTGGTAACTCCTCAACTGATGGCAGTACTGGTATGCGGCAGGTACTGGCTTGTTCAGTAGACTCTCCTCTACAGTTCCATGTTGGCAGGAAGCCTTAGCATAGTTTGGAGTAAGCCTGCTTGAGGGTTGAATGAAAAGTAATGCCTCCACCTTCGTAACTCCTCAACAAGTACTGGCTTGTTCAGTAGACTCTCCTCTACAGTTCCATTTTGGAGGAAGCCTTAGCATTGAACGGTTGTGTTGTTAAAGTGCAAAGTATGGAACCCTGAACAGACAGTAGGTCAATGTGACTTAAGCAACGTGCAGTCATTTAATTCTTGACAGCAGAAGGTATCACCCTAAAGGAGATTAATCAGTGAAGGCAATCTGATTATGGTGCTTGTGTTGATGTGACTACATCTTTGGGCGAGTAAGTTGAAAGATGTTGAGGTGGGAACATCTGACTTGCATGATAAAGAAAGAGTTGGACGTCCTGTGACAGCAACCACTGAGTTTCAAAAGCAAAAGGTTGACAGATTGATTCAGGATGATCGTCGTATCACTCAGAGAGAAATTTCAAGCATAATCAGCATTTCACAAGAACGTGTGGGTCACATTATTGCTTTGCTTGGCTATTGGAAGATCTGTGTACGATGGGTACCTAAAACAGAGTGTCAACTTCTACCGTGATGGCTTCAGAAAACTTGTTCATTGTTGGCAGAAATGTATCCAATTGTCTGGTGATTATGTGGAAAATCGAATAGCGGTAGTTAAAGAGCACATTTTAAGGATTATTTCCAGGCCCGGATTAGGCCCTTTTGCCGCCCTAGGCCAAAAGGGCCATCTGCCGCCGCCCCCGACTCCGCCCCCTTGCCAGCGAGGAGGAAAGCCCCACCCCCGGCTCTGCCCCGGCCACGCCCTGCCCCGCCCCCACCCCGCTCCCTCGACAGCGAGGAGGAAGGAACCACCTTGGCTCCGCCCCCACTCTGCCCCCACCCCACCCCCTCGCCAGCGAGGAGGAGGAAAGCCCCACCCCCGTTGCCTCCCCACGGCTCCTCCCTCTTTCCTAAAGCCACCATGTCGGCAAGGAGGTGGGGGCAGAGCTGGGGGCGTGGCGGGGGCAGAGCCTTTGGAGCAAGCAAGGTGGGGCGGCCGCGCGCATGTGCACCTTTTTAATTTTTTCGAATTTTTTGGGGGGAATTTTTTTCGATTTTTTTTGGAATTTTTTTTACTTTTGGGGGGGTCCGGACCTGCTTCCCCCATGGGTGCCACCCTAGGCCTTGGCCTAGGATGGCCTTATGGGTAATCCGGGCCTGATTATTTCTGCATTTGATTTATTAAAATATTCCCATCCAAAGCCAAGTAACGAAGGTGGAGGCATTACTTTTCATTCCACCCTCGTAGTAATGGTGAGGCCGCAGACCATATTTTAGTTCTTGTGGACCATTGGTGGTTCACGGACCACAGGTTGGAAACCACTGTGTTAGACCAGAGAAGAAATTGATGTGGCAACTTGTAAGGGACATGTTTGCTCTGGGGCACCCATTGGATACTATGGAGGAGTCTGAATAACCCATTCAGTGGTATTCCTAGGCACAATGTATGCCAGGTGCAAAGCTGTTGGAGAAAGCTCAAGACTACTTGTAGGAAATTAATACCATTCGGGACTAATTGGAGTTTGGATTAAAACGGGTGAATGTGATAATAACAGGGTCAAACAAGGGCATGACACTGCCCTCTGGAATTGGGAAAGAAAAATGGATGCGTTCTGGCTTCCTAGTTTCATCACATGCTGTTCCAGAGCCATAAAAGCGCATTTTCTCCTTGAGTGAACGCCATGCAATTTTTCCTTAAAGAGGTGCTTTGTAAACAAGCTATTAAAATACTAAAAGAAAACATTGATTAGATGTAAATAGCAGTTACAATTCCAGAACCTACAAAAGCTGGTGACGCCTTCGTGTTTAATGATCAAAAGTGGAAAGGGGGAAGAACTGGCTCTTCAGAGCCATCGACGTCCCAAAATTGTTTCGCTTTGAGAGGTCCTTGGAGCCAGCCATTACAAAGAGGATGACCTGGCAAATCATAGAATCATAGCGTTGGAAGAGACCACATGGGCCATTTAGTCCAACCCCATTCTCCCAAGAAGCATGAAATTTGCATTCAAAGAACCCCTGACAGATGGCCATCTAGCCTCTGTTTAAAAGCCTCCAAAGAAGGAGCCTCCACCTTCAAAGAAGGAGCCTCCACCACACTCTGGGGAAGAGAGTTCCACTGATGAACAGCTCTCACAGTCAGGAAGTTCTTCCTAATCTTCAGATAGAATCTCCTTTCATCTGTGGCCCCAGCCCTTCATTCATCCATGAGAGGAGATGTTTCTGCTTTTTACTCAGGCAACCCTATTGGAGATGCCTCCTTCCCAAAAGAGTAGGAGCATCTCCTGTACCTTTCATGGTTGCATTGAAGAAGGATTTTGGCAGCAGTGTTGCTTGTCAGATGACAAAACCCACGGGAAGAATGGTAGACCTCCAGATCTTGTTGGACTTGCTGGAAACTGCCCACATGACAAGGGCCATTTGTGGAATGGGAGGGTGGAGATTGAGAAGAAGTCAATATACAGCAGAGACGGCTTGCTTAGTGCTGTTACTAGGAAAGAAGGAAGCCATGGCCAATCTGATTTATTGGGGGAGATGGCCTGGATGAGAACTGAGGTTATCACTTAAGTCAACCTTCTGGCTTTAAAAGTCTTGTTAGAGGTTCAGGGGGAGAAATGTCTTATCCTGGCTGGCTCAGAAAGAAACTTGTAGTAACAAACAGTGCTCAGGGGCTACTAAGCCACAAAAAAACAGTACCCACGAGGGGTTATTGAATAAATCACAAATAAAGTCAAGTAAAAGTTTCCAATATATCTATTTTCAATATTATTTATTTATTTATTTATTTATTTATAATTTCGATTTGGTAGACCGCTCTCTCTGGAGCCCAGAGCGGTTTACAACATAAAATCAATAAAAACATCAAAACAGTTAAAAAACGTATACCCAAAGGCCCCACTCCCCACAATAACCCCGGCAAGCAACAATGTGCAGAAGCAATGCATGGCAGGACGGGATGTTGGCAGCTGGCAAATAGGAGGCATCAGCTGGAACCAAATGCCTGCCTATATAGCCAAGTCTTCACAGACTTGCGAAAAGCCAACAAGCCCTGTAGTGCTCGTATCTCCTCTGGCAGAGAGTTCCAGAGGGTCGGAGCGGCCACTGTAAATGCTCTCTGCCGGGTGCTTGACAACCTACAGCTCTTAATACTAGGGACCTCTAGTAGATTAAGCCCCTCTGAGCGCAGTGATCTTCTGGGTTTGTATGGGGTAAGACGCTCCCTCAGGTACACTGGCCCCAAACCATGTAAGGCCTTGAAAGTTAGAACTAACACCTTGAAGGAGACCCGGAATTCAATGGGAAGCCAGTGCGGTGCACGCAGGAGTGGGGTCACATGCGCAGATCTTGGGGCTCCCAACAGCAGGTGCGCTGCTGCGTTCTGCACCAGCTTAAGTTTCCGGATCGCCGACAAGGGCAGGCCGATGTACAGCGCATTACAGTAATCGAGCCTCGAGATGACCGTGGCTTGGATCACCGTGGCCAGGTCGCAGCGGGAGAGGTAGGGAGCCAGTCGTTTCGCCTGCCGTAGATGGTAGAACGCTGTCTTGCAAGTGCAGGCAATCTGCACTTCCATCGACAGTTGGGTGTACAGCTGGACCCCAAGGCTCTTAACTAGGGGCTGTGGGCGAAGTGCCACACCATCGAACGTCGGCAGCTGGGTCTCTACCCCCTCCAGGCGGCCCAGCCACAAGATCTCCGTCTTCGTCGGGTTCACCTTCAACTTACTGGCTCACAGCCATCCAGTTACGGCTTCCAGGCAGAGATGGAAATTATCGGGTACAGAGTCCACCCCGGGGTCCATCCTCAGAATGAGCTGGGTGTCATCAGCGTCATTATGTGTCATTATGCTGCATATGAAATCACAGAGGAACATTCAAGACCCAAATGGGCCTAACGAGCATATCCCACGTAGGGTATAAATCAAACACAATAAGTAGCACTCCCACGCAGGGGTTAAGTCAACTCAATATTGTACTGCTTATGAAATAATGGAAAAGCATAAATGACCCAAATGGGCCTGATGAGCAAGTCCCACGTAGGGGTTAAATCAACACAATAAGTAGAACTCCCACGCAGGGGTTAAATCAACACAAGGTAAATAGATCAATAGCTATTATAGCTCATAATCATGAGTCCATATAAGGTTCGAAAATATCATATAGGTCCACAATGGGGAAAGCGAATGGGACGCGGAGGAGTGAATTGGTACTCATCCAGGTGAATGAATCAGGCCGACGGAGTCGCGATGCGTATTAAGAGGCCAAAAGTATCCGTTTCACCGAAAAGTCCGGTTTTGTCAAGGCAAATCCAGGGGAGCGTCCAACATCTGTGAAATAATATCAAGGTAAATCAAGGGTAAAACCCCAATGATAATGTAAATGACTCCGTCGGCCTGATTCATTCACCTGGATGAGTACCAATTCACTCCTCCGCGTCCCATTCGCTTTCATTGTGGACCTATATGATATTTTTGAACCTTATATGGACTCCTGATTATGAGCTATAATAGCTATTGATCTATTTACCTTGTGTTGATTTAACCCCTGCGTGGGAGTTCTACTTATTGTGTTGATTTAACCCCTACGTGGGACTTGCCCATCAGACCCATTTGGGTCATTTATGCTTTTCCATTATTTCATAAGCAGTACAATATTGAGTTGACTTAACCCCTGCGTGCAGGGCCGTAGCCAGGATTTTGATTCGGGGGGGGGGGGGCTGAGTTTGGTTCGGGGGGGCTGAGACTGGGTGGAAGAGGGTCTACCCTAGCAAACCTTTTGTATTGTTATCCCAATAACCTCATTAATGTGGGATATAATGAGCATGGTGATCAGATCATGATATGAATAAACATAACAGTTTAAATAAAGTACCAGTAAGGCCTTTTCGCGGACCACCCTGAGAATTTCGGGGGGGCTGAAGCCCCCTTAGCCCCCCCCCCTCTGGCTACATGCCTGCCTGCGTGGGAGTGCTACTTATTGTGTTCGATTTATACCCTACGTGGGATATGCTCGTTAGGCCCATTTGGGTCTTGAATGTTCCTCTGTGATTTCATATGCAGCATAATATTGAAAATAGCCCGCACCACAGGAAGAACACCATCATCCCAACGTCAGCATAGGCAAATCTGTGCTTAAGTCCGTTCAGCAGTTCACCTACCTGGGAAGCATCATCTCTTCAGATGCCAAGATTGCCAAAAAGAGATAGATCACAGATTAGCAAAGGCATAGAGTGCATTTGGAAGGCTTCACAAACGGGTCTGGAGCAACAAATACCTGAGGCAAAGCACCAAAATCAGCGTGTACAGAGGTATCGTACTGTCTATTCTCCTCTATGGGTCTGAAACATGGGTCACCTATCGCCAACACCTATGACTCCTCGAATGCTTTCATCAGCGCTGTCATCGCACAATCCTAAATATACGCTGGATCGACTATGTGACTAATGTTGCTGTCCTTGAGCAAGCAGGGATCACCAGCATTGAGGCCATGCTATTGAGAACACAGCTGCGCTGGGCAGGGTATGTCTCTAGGATGGAGGACCACCGCCTCCCAAAGATACTACTCTATGGTGAACTCACCACGGGTCAGCGCAAGAGAGGCGCCCCCAAAAAGAGATATAAGGACTCCCTGAAACAACATCTCAGGCTCAGCCAGATTGATTACCAACAACGGTCTACCCTGGCCTCACATCGGGAGGCATGGAGACGCACTATCTACAATGCTGTGGCCTCTTTCGAGAAGACATGCCAAATGGGTCTTGAAGAGACTGCAACTTGGAAACAACATCACCCAAGGAGACTTTCTGCTGTGCTTTCTGCAACCGAACTTGCCTATCTCAGAGTGGCCTTTTTGTCATCAACACGCTTGTAAAAAGCGTGGGATGAGTCCTTCCTAAGAATCTTCGTTCGCGAAGTAATGCCGAGATTTAGAGAGAACATCTCTGGGTTGTTGTAGGTTTTTCAGGCTATATGGCCATGTTCTCGAAGCATTCTCTCCTGATGTTTCGCCTGCATTTATGGGAACATCTGCATCTAAGAGAACATCCCATATTAAAGAGGATTTCCGTGACCCCCAATAAACCCAAAGAATCTGTGGAATTTACTTCCATGTTGACTCAACACTCGATAATAAAATAAAACTCCAGCCATAAACTCGACCAAACAAGTGTCATCTTCAATATGTAATTTAAGATGAAATTATCAAGAGGTTAATCTTATTCCGCCGGCTGCATAAAGAAACCATTCAACGTGGATAAAGATCAGTGACAAATGCTTTTTCCTCTCATTCATGGCCTGTTTCTTCCGTCGTCTTCCCCTCTTAAAATCCAATTTTCCAGTTATTGTCGCACTTATTAAAAGCTTGACTGTAAAATCTTTGCTTATCCGGAGAGCTATTTTTAATCATAACTGCTTCCCATGTTTAACCCTCCCCGGGAACTTAAACACTTTCCACAAAATAATGCATTTTCAATAAACTGAAATATTAACCAATCATACCTAATGGCCGCGCAGCCCCGAAGAATGGATTTGCCGGAAGTCCTTGGGGTTTCGTATCAATCGAACGCTGCATCGACTCACCCAGGCTTGCATTCGAATTACATCGCATTTGGATAAAAAACAAAACAAAAAAGGCAGAGAGGCAAGCGAGAAGGGAGCGAAAGTCTCTCATTATGTTTCCCTGACATTAATTTGAGCATTTTTATATGTGTGTCCTATTAAGTACTTTAAGTGCTTTTTGATAATTGTGCTTTGTAGTTTTTTTTACAGCACTCCGGCCTATTCCCAGTTCAATTTTCTCTTTTATCCAATGTTTGAAATATTGATTTCTGACAGATAAAAGCAAACCTTATAATCTCAGCAACATGCGGCGAGTGCGAGAGACTGGAGCCCCAGAACCCACCGGGGAACGCTCCTATTTGAAGCTCGTCTTTGTTGTATAACATTTTATCAACCAAATTTACTTACTGCTCGCCGATATTTATGTAAAAAAGCAAACCTCGCCTGGTGATATTACCGGCGTCCGGCTATAGGCTCCCCTCCCTCTTTTCTTTCTTTGCATTTAGTAAGATAAAAGAAGAGGCTCCCTTGGTGGCTGATGATTGTTGCAGCTTAAACTCCTGTCAGCCGACTCCGGGTAACTGTGATTTATCTACTGCAGATTGTGGAGGGTTGTCTCGGAGAAGAGTTTCTATACTTGCTTGGAAAAAAGAAAACTCTGCGTGGAAAACGGACAGATCGAAACTGCGCAGAGAAAGGCGCAGGGCTCCAGGACGATGTCCCATTTGGTGCAGGTTGAGCCGAGTTCGAATCCCTATTTATTTATTTATTTTGACTTGTTCGTCGCCACTCCCGTCAGGCTCGGGGCGACTTACATATGGTAAAAACACAGTAAAATGCAAGCACGATTAAAAACAGATTTAAAAACATCACAACTTTACACCAAAATTAAAACATACAGTGAGACGTAGCACCCAGTAGATACTCTCGGGCCTAGGGCTAGAGTTGATTAGCCGAAAGCCTGTCCAAATAGGAAGTTTTTGCGGGCCTTCCTGAAGGCTAGCAAGTTGGTGAGTGTGCGGACCTCGGGAGGAAGAGCATTCCAAAGAGTTGAAGCTATGGCACTAAAAGCTCTCCTCCGTGTCGCGGTCAGATGGAGGGTTTTGACGCTCGGAACCACCAGAAGGTTAAGGGACTCTGAACGCAGCGGTCTTGCGGGACAATATAGGGAGAGGCGGTCCCTTAAGTCAGTGTTTCCCAATCTTTTTTGAGCCGCGGCACACTTTTTACATTTGCAAAATCCTGGGGCACACCACCAACCAAAATGACACAAAATGACACTCTAACACAGTGATACATATAGTTAATATGTTTTTAAAATGTATTTATACACTTAGTGTGAAACCTGGGCCTGTTTCGATGAACACAACATAGATATCCTGGCAGGAATGGCAGAAAGACACAAACTTCCCACACAGAACTCCCATAACCAAGAGAAAATGCTATAAGAGTTTGGTGGGCATTGACCATGGGTTTTGGAGTTGTAGTTCACCTATATCCAGAGAGCACTGTGGACTCAAACAATGTTGGATCAGGACCAAACTTGGCATGAATACTCAATATGCCCAAATATGAACGCAGATGGAGTTCAGAGGAAATGGACCTTGACCTTTGGGAGTTGTAGTTGCTGGGATTTATAGTTCCCCTACAATCAAAGAGCATTCTGAACCCCACCAATGATAGAACTGGGCCCCCAGGAGGCAAGAGGAGGTCTCTACTTGGGGAAAGGGAGGCAGGCCTTCCCAATGCATGGAGAGGGGGAGACCAAGTAGACAACAGGTGGGGAGGGGGGTGTCTGTAATTTTGTGCCTCTATCGAGGTAGGTTTCTTAGGGTTTTTATACTTCAACACACTAGACTCTCCCCCCCTTCCCCCCGCTCCCTGGAGGTTCCAATTTCCCACGGCACACCTGATGATCGCTCACGGCACACTAGCGTGCCCCAGCACACTGGTTGAGAAACACTGCCTTAAGTACACTGGCCCCAGACCATTCAAGGCCTTAAAGGTTAGAACCAGCACCTTGAAGGTGATCCGGTGCTCAATCGGAAGCCAGTGCAGTTCGCGCAGGACAGACGTCACGTGGCAGGAAGATGGTAGGCCTGCCAGTAGCCGAGCTGCAGCGTTCTGCACCAGCTTCAGCTTCCGGATCACTGACAAAGGGAAGGCCAATGTAGAGAGCATTACAGTAGTCCAATCTTGAGATGACCGTGGCTTGGACCACTGTGGCTAGGTCATGGCAGGGCAGGTAGGGAGCCAGCTTCCTCGCCTGCCGGAGATGGTAAAAAGCTACTCGGCTGACAATGGAAATATGTTTCTCCATCGTCAGTTGGGAGTCTAGTGTCACTCCAAGACTCTTAACGGATGACGACGGACGAAGTGTTGCGCTGTCCAGGGTTGGGAGCTACTGCAGTGTTTCTCAACCTTCCAAATGCCACGACGCCTTAATACAGCTCCTCATGTTATGGTGACCCACAACCATAAAATTTTTTTTGTTGCTTCTTCATAACTTTAATTTTGCTACTGTTATGAATCATAATTTATTTTTATTTATGTCAGGAGCGAACCAAACAGTTGTCTCTCTGCATTACTTCGCAAACGAAGATTCTTAGGAAGGACTCGTCCCACACTTTTTACAAGCGCGTTGATGACTAAAAAGGCCAATGTGAGATAGGCAAGTTCGGTTGCAGAAAGCACAGCAGAAAGTCTCCTTGGGTGATATTGTTTCCAAGTTGCAGTTCTTTCTGCATTGTCATTTCTCTTCGAGACCCATTCAGCATGTCTTCTCGAAAGAAGCCGCAGCATTTTGCATAGTGCGTCTCCATGCCTCCTGATGTGAGGCCAGGGTGGACCATTTTTGGTGATCAATCTGGCCGAGCCTGAGATGTTGTTTCAGGGAGTCCTTATATCTCTTTTTGGGCGCTGACCTGTGGCGAGTTCACCGTAGAGTAGTATCTTTGGGAGGCGGTGGTCCTCCATCCTAGAGACGTGCCCTGCCCAGTGCAGCTGTGTTCTCAATAGCATGGCCTCAATGCTGGTGATCCCTGCTTGCTCAAGGACAGCAGCATTAGTCACATAGTCAGTCCAGTGTATATTTAGGATTGTGCGAAGACAGCGCTGATGAAAGCGTTCGAGGAGTCGTAGGTGTTGGCGATAGGTGACCCATGTTTCAGACCCATAGAGGAGAATAGACAGTATGATAGCTCTGTACACACTGATTTTGGTGCTTTGCCTCATGTGTTTGTTGCTCCAGACTCTTTTGTGAAGCCTTCCGAATGTACTATATCCCTTTGCTAATCTGTGATCTAACTCTTTATCAATCTTGGCATCTGAAGAGATGATGCTTCCCAGGTAGGTGAACTGCTGAATGGACTTAAGCACAGACTTGCCTATGCTGACGTTGGGATGATGGTGTTCTTCCTGTGGTATGGGCTGGTAGAGGACTTCCGTTTTCTTCAGGCTGACTTCCAGCCCAAACAGTTTTGCAGCTGCTGCAAAGCAGGATGTTAGGCGCTGCAGGGCTGCTTCTTAATGGGCGACAAGGGCAGCAGCATCAGCAAAAAGCAGCTCACGGACTAGATAGTTTAGAGTCTTAGTGTGAGCCCGTGAGCTGCTTTTTGCTGACGATGCTGCCCTTGTCCCCGTTTCAGAAGCAGCCCTGCAGCACCTAACATCTTGCTTTGCAGCAGCTGCAGAGCTGTTTGGGCTGGAAGTCAGCCTGAAGAAAACGGAAGTCCTCTACCAGCCCGCACCACAGGAAGAACACCATCATCCCCATGTCAGCATAGGCACATCTGTGCTTAAATCTGTTCAGCAGTTCACCTACCTGGGAAGCATCATCTCTTCAGACGCCAAGATTGACAAAGAGATAGATCACAGATTATCAAAGGCATATAGTGCATTTGGAAGGCTTCACAAAAGAGTCTGGAGCAACAAGAACCTGAGGCAAAGTACCAAAATCAGTGTGTACAGGGCTATCATACTGTCTATCCTCCTCTATGGGTCTATATATATCTCAAGGGTGGAAGAAAGAACTCTTATCTGCTTGTAGCAGGTGTGAATGTTGCAAATGGCCACCTTGATTAGTATTTAATAGCTTTGCAGCTTCAGAGCCTGGGTAGTTGTTGCCTGTGGGATTTAATTTCAACAGAAAGGAGAAAACCATGAAAGTGAACATTTTTTTATTTAAAAAAAATCTAAAATCAGGACAGAAAATAAAGAGTAACATCCAAAAAAGCAGGGGACAAGAATCAATCATGGCAACTAACTCTTCCCAACAAAGGATTTCCCCCAGACAGGAAGCAGCCAGGCTCTGAAGCTGCAAGGCCATTAAATGCTAATGAAGGTGCCCATCTGCAACGTGCGTATTCAGCAGCAGAGTAGCAAAGTACAAGGGCTGTTTTAGTGTGGTGAGATGTGTTCTTCCCGGTAGCTTCAGGTATAAGCAAACCGCTGCAGCTTCCCCCATCTTGGGCACCTTGCCTTCCTCACTTTCAGATTGGCAGCAACTCTGACAACAGATTTTGCTTTCCAGTGCCCAAGCACCCACCAAGAGCTCATACATCAAGATCTTGATTTTACTGCAGACTTGCAGGAACTATCCAAGGTCCTAAATCTATTGGTAATAGCAATTCAGCAACATGGATAGCTCCTTGAAGCCCAAAACGGATTCACCACACCTCTAATTTAGGAGTAACTAGTAGGCATGAGAAAAATGAAACGGAAATTAAAAGGATTCGTAAGAGATTCGTATGTAATGGGACTTTTGAGCTTTTTACGGATCGCTGTCGCGAACCCGGAAGTAGACTTCCTTTACGGTCCTTGAGGCCAACAATTTTGCGTTATGATCATAATAAATTCTTAATTATTGTACTACGTACTCACTTCTCCCTGCCTTCTCCCCCTCATTTCCTTCCCGCCTTCATTCAGCTTCTTCTTTTTCCCGCATTTCTATGGGGAACTGGAAGTGACGCTGCTGCTAGGTAGGCAATGCATTCTGGAAAGTGTAGTCCTCCACGCTCCCCCCTCCTTCTCTTCTCCGTTGCTCTGCTGCCATGCCCCATCGCAGGGGCCAGCTTCACACACACACACACACGTGCGCTTCTCCTCTCTCTCCCCTGCGCTCTCTCAGATGCTTCTCTTCCCCGTGCTCTGCCATGCCCCATCGCAGGGGCCAGCTTCAGCCCTCCAGGTACGTGTTTTGGACTTCAACTCCCACCATTCCTCACAGCCTCAGGCCTCTTCCTTTTCCTCTCAGCCTGGGCAAACTTGGGCCCTCGCTCCCTCAGGATTGGGGTGAGAGAGAGGCAGTGAGGAGCGAGGGGGGGCTCCTCCTCCTTTTCTTTTGCTGCTTCCAAGAATAGAATACCCACTCCCTCCCTCCCTCCTTCCCTCCCTCCTTCCTATTTGGAGAGTCCCATCTAGAATTCAGTGTGGTTTATTCAAGTTTTGGCCTACAACTCCCAGAAATCCCAGCCAATTTACCAGCTGTTAGGATTTCTGGGAGTTGTAGGCCAAACCATCTGAATGCGCATGCTCTGGCATACGACAACTAACGAATTTCGTTAGTAATTAAGTTACATTTTAGAAATTTTTGGAAAAATTTTTGTAAGTCTTTCTTTTACTAATCAACCCCCCCCCCCCCAATTTGATTTTAGAATCGCCATTTTTTGGATTCGAAACCATGCCTAGTAACTAGCCATTCAGGCCTGAAATTTTAAGCTAGTGGTGCTAAGCCCCTAATCGTGGACCTTTCTGGATGGAAACCATGTCCTCTATATCAGCGTTTTTCAACCTTTTTTGAATGTCATTTGGGAGTTGTAGTTGCTGGGAGTTATAGTTCACCCGCAATTAAAGAGCATTCTGAACTTCACCAATGATGGAATGGAATCAAACTTCCCACACAGAACTCCCATAACCAAGAGAAAATACTATAAGACTTTGGTGGGCATTGACCTTGAGTTTTGGAGTTGTAGTTCACCTATATCCAGAGAGCACTGTGGACTGAAACAATGTTGCATCAGGACCAAACTTGGCATGAATATTCAATATGCCCAAATGTGTACACAGATGGAGTTTGGGGAAAATAGACATTGACATTTGGGAGTTACAGTTTCTGGGATTTATAGTTCAAAGAGCATCCTGAACTCTTGCAACAATGGAATTGAACCAAACTTGGCACATTGAACTCTCATTACCAACAGAAAGTACTGAAAGGGTTTGCTTGGGAATTTACCTTGAGTTTGGAAGTTGTAGTTCACCTACACCCAGAGAGCACTGTGGAATCAAACAATGCTATGTTATGTTGTTGTTTGTTTTCTATCCAGAATCACAATGTTGAAAGGAGGCTCACCACTTTAAGGTCCCTAAAACAGGCATGGGAATACTTTGGCCCTCTGGGTACTTTGGACTTCAACTCCCACCATTCCTAACAGCCTGAGGCCCTTTCCTGCTTAAGTGGCTGATGGGGGAAAGGAAAAGGGCCCGAGGCTGCTAGGAATGGTGGGAGTTGGAGTCCAAAACACCTGGAAGATCCAAGTTTGCCCATGCCAGCTTTTGACAGAGACCTCTTCCTCTCCCTTCCCCTTTGCGCCCTTTCTTCCCCCTCCTGCCGAACACTTGCTTTTTCTTGCCGCTTCTGCCACCATTTTGATCCGAGGGGGCAGCGTGAGCGTGTTCAGGAGGGGGGGAGGAAGACGTGGGGCGAGTCTGTGAATAGCGTGAGCAAAGCAAGGCAAAGCGAGCAGAGCGAAGCTGGGAAGAAGGGAGCCCGAGTGGAGAAGAAAAAGTGTTTGGCAGGAGGGGGAAGAAAGGGTATTGGAGGTTCCAATTTCCCACGGCACACCTGATGATCGCTCATGGCACACTGGTTGGGAAACACTGCTCTATATCTCAAATATGTTATTGTTTCCAAGTTCTTTGGGCACCGTTTGTTCCAGAAACCAAAAAGTTCTTTGTAATATATAAGTTTCTATCTACTAGTCTGTGTGGATAATGTTGAGTAAAGAGTATTTTTTTCTTTATTTCTTAAAAAAAAAAGCCAGCCCTCAACAAATCTTTGTTGTTATGGACTGGCATTCTGCCAGCCACTTAGCAATTAAAGGTTTAATTTCCCAGCAATTAAAGTTTTCATTACTAAGCAATTAGCACTTAAGGTTTTACATGATAAGCATTTAGTTGCCTTCGAAGGCTGCCAGGAGTTGGGGCTGGTCAAAGGATAGGCTGAAAGCAACTTATAATGGGAAGGAGGGGGGAGTTGAATTCATGGATATGGATACCATGATGGCCAATGCATCTTCCAGCTGAAAATAATGCAATAGGATCACGTCTGCACAGAAGAAACAATAAGCTCAAGGACAGGATTGAAGAGCATTAAGGTCTGGGACCAACTTGACCTTCCAGGACCTCCAGTCTGGCCTTTGGATTTTCCAGAAGGCAATTGTTCCATCCCAATTGCATTGTTTGGTGGCTTCCCAGATCTATCTATCTATCTTTCTTTCTTTCAAAACACTTCTCCTAAGGCTTTCTTCCCAACACTAAGAGATTCAAGCTAAACTAGGCTGCCATTTTTGATTCCAGTCATTCTGCCTTTGAAATACTGAATTTTAGGAACAGAAGGATGGGCTTCCAGATGGGTTTGGACTCCCTTCCTCACCAGAGCATTGCTGTTTTTCATCATCATCAATGTTGGATGGCCATTTGTTGGCCATTCAACCTGATAGTGAAAATGATGATGATCTGATGGAAGAGATGAAAGGGCCATCTAGTCCAAGCCCATCTGCCTTCATGCAGGAACACCACAATCAAAGCCCCCCAAAAGATGGCCATCCAACCATCATGATGGTGGTGGTGGAAGAGAGCTCAAGGGCCATCTAGTCCAACCCCATCTGCCTTCATGCAGGAACACCACAATCAAAGCCCCCCAAAAGATGGCCATCCAACCATCATGATGGGTGGTGGTGGTGGAAGAGACCTCAAGGGCCATCTAGTCCAACCCCATCTGCCTTCATGCAGGAACACCACAATCAAGACCCGCCCCCAAAGATGGACATCCAACCACGATGATGATGATGTTGGACCCCAAAAGATGGCCATCCAACCACGATGATGATGATGTTGGAAGAGACCTCAAGGGCTATTTAGTCCAACCTTCTTCTGTCTTCATGCAGGAAACCCACAGTCAACACCCCCAACAAATGGCCATCCAACCTTGATGATGATGGAAGAGACCTCAAGGGCTATCTAGTTGTACCCTATTCTGTCTACATGCAGGAAAACCACAATCAAAGTCCCCCAAAAGATGGCCATCCAACCACGATGATGATGATGTTGGAAGAGACCTCAAGGGCTATTTAGTCCAACCTTCTTCTGCCTTCATGCAGGAAACCCACAGTCAAAGCCCCCAACAAATGGCCATCCAACCTTGATGATGGTGATGATGGACGAGACCTCAAGTGCCATCTAGTCCAACCCTATTCTGCCTTCATGCAGGAAAACCACAATCAAAGCCCCCCAAAAGATGGCCATCCAACCACGATGATGATGATGTTGGAAGAGACCTCAAGGGCTATTTAGTCCAACCTTCTTCTGCCTTCATGCAGGAAACCCACAGTCAACGCCCCCAACAAATGGCCATCCAACCTTGATGATGATGGAAGAGACCTCAAGGGCTATCTAGTTGTACCCTATTCTGTCTACATGCAGGAAAACCACAATCAAAGTCCCCCAAAAGATGGCCATCCAACCATGATGATGATGGTGATGGAAGAGACCTCAAGGGCCATCTAGTCCAACTGAAGTAAAGCAGGGAGGAGAACACCCCACCTTCCCCATCTAGTCCAACCCCATCTGCCTTCATGCAGGAACACGACAATCAAAGCCCCCAAAAAGATGGCCATCCAACCATGATGATGATGATAATGATGGAAGAGACCTCAAGGACTATCTAGTCCAGGGGTGGGCAACTATTTTTTCCAAGGGGCCACACGAGAGCCAAAAAATATTATGGAGGTCCGCACCTAAAGGCGGAACTACATGGTAATCTACATAATTTTTTTATTTATTCATTTACTATATTTACTATATATTACACATCATTAATATTAACATATTAATATATCAAGATATATTCATATATTATTAGTATTAATATCATAGTTATTATAATATAGTATATATATAGACATTATAATATATTGAAATTATAATATATAATATAACATTATATTATTTATTATTTTATTTTATTATTATTATAAAATTATTATACAATAATAATAAAAACCACTAAAATAAAATAATGCTTCCTTGTAGTCCCCTTCTCCGGAGAGTTTTATGCAGAGGTCAGGCAGGGGAGGCAAGCCAGGAGCCCTTAGAGGGCCGGATAGAATCGGCCAAAGCTGATCTAGTCAACCTTTTTCTGCCTCCATGCAGGAAAACCACAATCAAAGCCCCCCCATAGATGGCTATCCAATCTTAATAACAGTAATAATTAGTAATAATGGGTTGCCATATGTTAAGAGTTGACTTGAAGGCAAACCACGATGAGAAAGGATCCTGCATTCTATAACCTCCAGAACTTGAAAAAGTTACTTTCCAGACCAAAGTTCCCAAAATATATCCAATTACTATGATTGGGGGAAAAACCACTTTTCCAGCTTTGATTGGGGCAGGATGTGGAATGGATGGCTTCGTAATGGATTATTCATCTCTCAGATTTTCAGAGAAAGTATATTTTACTGTACGCTGAACAAAAGCATGGGAAAGGAGGACTTGGGGGCAGGGAGAACCCCGAAGGTCTCCATGTAATCCATTGTGGAATGCTGAACTGTGTGCGTTAAGCTTGCTGAAACTTCCTTGCTGAAACCAAAGTACCTTCCAACAATGCCTCGGCTGTTTCAAAGAAGAGTGGAATTGCCTCTTGAAATTCTAAAGTAACAAGAGAGGATGTGACCTCGACCCCAAAGTTACCTGGTTCATTAATTATATTTAAAACACACAGAGAAATAAATTGCCCCCGCATGTGCGGAGCTGTCGGGATGAAAGAAATCAGGTTCTGAGTTATAGAAGATATTTCATTTTAAATCGACGACTCCCCTTTTAGGCTTATTTACCAACACGCCATCCAACATTCTGGAGGAAATAAATGAAATGTTATAATTATACAAGGGAGCAGGTTACTGACCTCTGGATTGCAATATCTTGTCTTCTTTGTCCTCCCCCTTTACAAAAAGATGAAATTGCATCCCCCACCCCTCACCCCGGCTGTTGCAAGAATGAGGTGGTATTGGAAGCTAGTGAGCCGTGGCACCGTGTGCCTCTTCATGGCTTGCCATAATTTGCCCATTTTCCATTTTGTTTGATTTTATTAACACCTGAGTCTCTGGAGAGGCAATGAGTTGAGCTGTCATCGGGTGACGGAGACCATTCCCATTTCCAGAGAGGGATTCATTTCTACCATCCTTCTGCCCCTGAACATTTATTTATCCAAAGCCATAACTGATTTTTTTTTATGATGTGTTTTATCTGCTTCCGTGTGTTCACCACCTCGAGTCACCTTCGGCCTGAGAGGGGCGGTATAGAAGTATAGTAAATAAATAAATTAAATTAAATAAATAAACTGAATAACCAAGGCCTTGGCCCCACCAGCATTTTCAGAGTGTCTCTGAGAATGTTTGAGTTTTATTCGCTGCTTAGACCAGTGATTTTCAACCTTTTTTGAGCTGCGGCACATTTTTTACATTTACAAAATCCTGGGGTACCCCCACCAACCAAAATGACACTTTTTTCTTTTTTTATAGATTTTTATTGAGTTTTTCCTGGTACATGACCAGCTATGGAGGGGAGGGGAGGGGAGGGTAGTTGTGAAGGGGAATGGGAGTGTGTGGGGTTGGGTTTACAAGGACTTCCCGAGGGTATCCAAAGAAAGTATATAAATTAAAAATCTCAAAAATTGTACAAAACATATTAATACCATGATTTTATGATCTCGTCTCTAGCCGAAATAATATTTTAGAGGTCATTTAGATCTATTGAGCATTTAAATTACCCTTCTTGCATATAGTTCTTAACTCCTGACCAGTCCGTTTTGTGTTTTTTATGGTTCAAATTCTGAGTTAGAGCTTCCAGCTGAATCATATCCAGCACCTTCAGTAACCATTCCTCTGTCTTCGGGATTGTGTCCTTCTTCCAATGGCGCGCCAGTACTATCCGACTGCAGGCACTGAGTAAAAAGAATACTCTTTCCTGGTTATTGTTTAATATTGGGTTAGATATACCCAAAAGGTAATACTGGGGGCAGGGCCGTAGCCAGGATTTTGTTTCGGAGAGGGCTGAGGTTGGTTCGGGGCTGAGACTGGGTGGAAGAGCGTCTACCCTAGCAAATCTTTTGTATTGTTATCCCAATAATCCCATTAATGTGGGATATAATGAGCATGGTGATCAGATCATGATATGAATAAACATAACAGTTTAAATAATGTACCAGTAAGGCCTTTTCGCGGACCACCCTGAGAATTTGGGGGGGGGGCTGAAGCCCCCTTAGCCCCCCCCCCGGCTACATGCCTGACTGGGGGTCCATGGAGAATTTGACTTTGAGAATCTTTTCCGTTTCTTTGTGGATCGCTTTCCAGTACTTGATGGATTTTTTACACTTCCATCATTGATGCATATATGTTCCTGTTTCCATTTTACATTTCCAGCACATGTTGGAACTTTTATTGTTGAATTTAGCTAATCTTGATGGATGCAGGTGCCACCGAAATTGCATCTTCAGCCAATTTTCCTCAATATCTGCTGTTACAGTATACTTTAGTTTGTCAATCCATATTTCCTCCCATTGTCTCATTAATATGGAGTGGCCAAGATCCTGGGCCCACTTCGTGTGGCAGTTCTTAACTTGTTCGTCTGTGGTTTCCCACCTTAGGAGCTGTTTATAAAAGATACTGTTGTTCTTCTTGTTATTCTTAATCACCTGGTCCCAAATTCCCTCTGCCATAAAACCTGCACTTTCCTTGTCTGTTTTAAAACTTTGAAAAATCTGGTGGTATTGAAACCATGAGATGTTATATCCTTCTTTCTTCAGCTCCTCGATTGTCTTCAGTTCATAGTTGCCTGTGGACTGTTTCAGGATTTGCTTATATGTTGGCCAATTGGATCCTGCTAACACATTTTTTACATTTACAAAATCCTGGGGTACCCCCACCAACCAAAATGACACAAAATGACACTTGAACACATAGTTAATATGTTTTTAAATGTATTTATACACTCACTTAGTGTGAAACCTGGGCCTGTTTCGATGAACACAAAATAGATATCCTGGCAGGAATGGTAGAAAGACACACACAAAGCTCTTGCTCAACAGCTGTCAGTCTCTGTATTGCCTCGAGTTCACCGTCTTTTCTTTTTTCTTTTGGCCACCACTCATATTAGGGCCTTCATCTGTGTCATAATTTTGTCCAGGGCCCTCTTCGGTATTTGCATTTTCCCTTCTCAAAAACTTCTCCATCACTGTCACTCGCTTGTCTTGCTGGGATCCCAAATTGCCACTGTCACTTGACGCACAGTTGCAGCACTAACTCTAACTTTGTTTACTTAGCCACGTCTGAGCGAATCCAAGATGGCTCGACCATAGCACTCTCGCATCACTTCTTAGGTGACGCGAGAGTGCTAAGGTTCCATTTCTTAAAGGGACAGATGCGCCTTATAGTAGTTTATATATGAATGAACTTCGGAAATAATTTCCCACAGCACACCTAATGATCTCCCACGGCACACTAGTGTTCCGTGGCACACTGGTTGAAAATCACTGGCTTAGACCATAGGTCTTTAACATACAAAGCAAACAAATAAATACATGCAAACCAGATTATCAAATCTATATATATAAAGGAACAGTCGTCATGTGAAGACTACCTGAAACAGAGAAACCTTACAACGCAGAAACACAAAACTTGCCAACAGAAATAGGCCTCAAGCAAGGTACGTTTGTAGCAAAGAAACTCCCCCCCCAAGCCTAAAAGGCCCCCAAAACAATGAGTAAAAATAAAACTACATTTCCCAGCATCCTCCGGGGCTGCCAAAGACTCTCCCAGCCTCTACATTCTGAAAACATGATTGGCTGCCAATAAGGATGGATTTGCATAACTGCTGTACTGGCCAGCCAACATGAACATTCCGACCCATAACAAACTGCCAGAGCCTCCTCCAACACTTTCAAATCAGAAGACCATGATGGAGATCAACACCATTCAAGGGGAGCTCTTCTTCCTTTCCCAAAAGATCTCCAGTGGCTTGGAATTCCACATTAATAAGAGGACCATCCAGCAACAATGGGGTTTGCCAAGGAGGGTGCTCCACCCCCTCTATATGCTGGCTCCAATGGGTGCAAAAGACACAGAGCAGGACATCTTGAAAAAGAGAGGAGCAGAAAGTAAGCTAGACATGAAGATCTTGAGAAAGGTGGCTAAAAAGGATACGGAAAGGATTTTTAACAGTCCCCCAACAGACACCGGATGCACCTGTGAAGATAGAGATCCCCTGACAGGACAAGCCCTCCCCAAGCTGATCCGTCCTGGCCATGGTACAAGTCAAACCCGAAGGACTGCAGGCAAAGAGCTGAGGCACAAACATAAAACACCCAATTCACTTCAACACCATAACTAACATCATTTCCAACCCTTACATACTCAGACTTTCTCGCATCTCCTAAATAGGGCACAGCAACGCGTGCCGGGTACAGCTAGTATAATATAAAATACACCATTACAATCTATATAAATAAAAATGTAATGTTCGTTTGTGGGATTAACGTGACTCAAAAACCACTGGACAAATTGACACCAAATTTGGACACACAATACCTACCAAGCCAACAAGTGACCATCACTCGTAAAAACACTGAAAAACACAGTGACTTGAAAAGCAAAAATAACCAAAAACAAACAAAACAACGATACAGTGCATGTGCAAAAACGACTTCCCCATAAAACAAAACACACAATAGCATATCCAAACTCTCTTCCAGACTACAGCTCCCAGCATCCTCTAGATCAGGCCCTTTAAGATAGGAGGAGGATCCACAATCCCTGCGTATTTCCAATTTCCTATTCCTGGACTGCAACTCCCAGCAATCCTCCAGATAGATAGATTAGATAGAAAGGTAGATTGATTGATCAGGGAGACTGCTAGAACTTGCAGTCCAAGAATAGGTAGAGAAGGAAGAAAGGAGAGAAAGAGGAGGGGAAGGAGAGAAAGAAAGAAGAGAAAGAGGAAGGTTGGCCATAGCAATGCATGGCGGGTACAACTAGTCCTACATAAGTTATTAAAATGCTACATAATATATCAGTGGTGAGATACGTCCTTAAAATAGGGAGGAAGGAGCAAGCTTGTTTTCTGCTGCCCTGGAGACTAGGACGCAATGGAACAATGGCTTCAAACTACAAGAAAGAAGATTCCATCTGAACATTAGGAAGAACTTCCTGACTGTGAAAACTATTCAGCAGTGGAACTCTCTGCCCCGGAGAGTGGTGGAGGCTCCTTCTTTGGAGACTTTTAAACAGAGGCTGGATGCCCATCTGTCAGGGATGCTTTGAATGTGATTTTTCCTGTTTCTTGACAGAATAGGATTGGACAGCATGGCCCACGAGGTCTCTTCCAACTCAGTGATTCTACGATTCTATGATTCTAGTGGTTTGAGTTTTGGAGTATGACTCTAGAAGCCACAGGATGATCTTGGGAGGGTTACACACTCTCAGCCCTAGAAAATCCTTCAATCGGGTCACCATCAAACAGAAACAACTTGAAGGCACAAAACAATGAAAACTTTGGGTGCTTTCTAAAGAGCTCTTGGTATGATATAAGCCAGTGTTTTTCAACCTTTTTTGAGCCGCGTCACATGTTTTACATTTACAGAATCCTGGGGCACACCACCAACCAAAATAACACAAAATGACACTCTAACACAGTAATACATATAGTTAATATGTTTTTAAATGTATTTATACACTCAGTGTGAAACCTGGGCCTGTTTCAATGAATACAACATAGATATCCTGGCAGGAATGGCAGAAGGACACAAACTTCCCACACAGAACTCCCATAACCAAGAGAAAATACCATAAGAGTTTGGTGGGCATTGACCTTGGGTTTTGGAGTTGTCGTTCACCTATATCCAGAGAGCACTGTGGACTCAAACAATGTTGGATCAGGACCAAACTTGGCATGAATACTCAATATGCCCAAATGTGAACACAGATGGAGTTTGGGGAAAATAGACCTTGACATTTGGGAGTTACAGTTTCTGGGATTTATATTTAACATACAATCAAAGAGCATCCTGAACTCTTGCAACAAAGGAATTGAACCAAACTTGGCATATTGAACTCTCATTGCCAACAGAAAGTACTGAAAGGGTTTGCTTGGGAATTGAACTGGAGTTTGGAAGTTGTAGTTTACCTACACCCAGAGAGCACTGTGGACTCAAAACAAAGTTATGTTATGTTGTTGTTTGTTTTCTATCCAGAATCACAATGTTGGAAGGAGGCTCACCACTTTAGGATCCCTAAAACAGGCATGGGAAAACTTTGGCCCTCTGGGTGCTTTGGACTTCAACTCCCATCATTCCTAACAGCCTGAGGCCCTTTACTGCTTAAGTGGCTGAAGGGGGGAAAGGAAAAGGGCCTGAGACTGCTAGGAATGGTGGGAGTTGGAGTCCAAAACACCTGGAAGGTCCAAGTTTGCCCATGCCAGCTTTCGACAGAGACCTCTTCCTCCCCCGTCCCCTTCGCGCCCTTTCTTCCCCCTCCTGCCCAACACTTACTTTTTCTTCTACACTGCCGCTTCTGCCGCCATTTTGATCCGAGTGATAGTGTGTGCGTGTTCAGGAGGGGAGGGGGGAGGGAGGAAGGCATGACCCATGCGGGCGCTACTGCGCAGACTCGCCCCAGAGCAAAGCGAGGCTATGCGAGCAGAGTGAGGCTGGGAAGAAGGGAGCCTGAGTGGAGAAGAAAAAGTGTTCGGCAGGAGGGGAAAGAAAGGGTATTGGAGGTTCCAATTTCCCACGGCACACCTGATGATCGCTCACGGCACACTAGTGTGCCACGGCACACTGGTTGGAAAACACGGATATAAGCAAAGTGAAAGAAATCAAATACATGGAATCAAAATGATGGTACTTTGTCTACCAAGAATACAACGGGTGAGATTTGTTGATTTCACCGAGAGAGATTTCAGATGGAACTCTCTCTCTTAATCCAGCAAGGCATATACACACTTTTCTTGGTCTGGATCATACCCGGGATGGTTATCCCATTCTTCTCTCTCTTTTTTCCTTCCCACCTGCTTTTCATCTTGTGTCCTTGCAACCTCCTCTCTTTATCCTGAGATCGTCTTCTCGGTGACATTGATGTCTTGGCTCAAAAGGCTAAAAGATAAGACTCAGAATGACGATTGAGTGACACATCCAAACTAAACTTGGCCTCCGACCTCTCCCGCCACCTGCACTTTCTATGGACCCCAGCGATGAGCTGCCAATATTGGAACAAAGTGGCTCTTCAAAAGAACAAGGGGCCCTTATCTTGCAATTCAAACACAACATTTTCTCCCATTTGGGGATGTTATCAATAGAAGGGAAGGATGAAGTGTATTGAAACGGACAATTAAAAGCCAGAGTTGAACATTGCTGGCCCAGGGCTTAATCCAGTCTCCATCCTATATTATATTATATTATATTATATTATTTATTTACGACATTTATATGCCGCCTTTCTCACCCCGAAGGGGACTCAGAATGGCTCACAAGTAAAATGTAAATACAATATATTATATTATTGCCATAGCACAATATTAATATTTTATATTACATTGTACTATAACATTATGCTATAATATTATTAATAATATTATATGTAATAAAATATATATACAGTAATTATAATATTAGTAGTAGTAATATTATACTGTATTACATTATAATATTATCAATATGATATTATATACAATATATTATATTACATTACATTATATTATATTATACTAGCTGTACCCGGCCACGTATTGCTGTGGCAAAGAACAACAGCAACATCCCTTCCTGCCTTTCGATCTTGCTCTCCTCCCTGTCTTACTCATTCTTCAGCTTTTTCCTTCTCTCTTTCCTCCTTCCTTTCATCTTTCCTTTCCCTCCTTCCTCCCATTCATGGCCCCCAGCGGGTTTGATATTTGTGTATTTTGTTTGCTCTGGGGCAGGTAGAAGGGGAGAGAAGTTGAAATGTTTTTTGTTGTTTCCTTTTTGGTGGGGGGGAAGGAGAGAAAAGGGGTCTGGATGAGCAGGGAATGTTTCTGCGCACACGCGGCATTCATCGTTGGCACAGGGGATGCTGGGAAGTGTAGTTCCCCGTGTTTTTAGGCATTTTAGAGCGTTGTTTTTTTTAAAAAAAAAAAGTGACTTTTCCTGGTGGTAAACATACCTTGTTTGGATGTGTGTGTATGTGGCCTGGTTTGGTGTGTCTGCATTGTGTGGTTTTGCTGTCTATAAGCTCCTAAGCACGACAGCTCTCATTTTATATAGATAGATAGATAGATAGATAGATAGATAGATAGATAGATAGATAGATAGATATTATAAGCACAGTGCAGGAGTCAAGATGGAACTGCCTTCCTGGACCCTCTCTTCACTCTGATCTCAGAGCAACAGTTGGTGTTGGGGGGAGGGGCTTGTACAGGCATTCATTCAGTAAATAACCCCAGGCCTTTACTATGTAGCCGTAGGCCATAGGAGTAATTTCTGGTGCCCGTGCACTATTGTATAACTTTTATTGTATAGTTTTAATCTTGTGTTTTTATCGTATTTTATGGTCTTTTTAACACTTGTAAGTTGCCGCGAGCCTGACGGGAGTGGCGATAATCGAAATAAATAAATAAATAAATAAATAAATAAATAAATAAAACCAAATCTGTTTTGTATACAGAAAATAGGTTTTTGGGACAGAAAACTTTGTTGCCTATACAGGAAGCCCCTTTTCTGAGCAGAAAACAGTTTTGTACTAGAAAACATGCATTTTCCTCTGCAGAATAAATCCCGTGCAATGCTTTGGGACATAGAATCTCACAGAATCCAAGGAGAGAAATCTACTTTAATTATGCATCCTTGTATTTAAGGATATGTAGCCCCCATAACCCTATGGCAAATACATTTTGTAAGTTTAGTCCTACCTGCCCTGACTGTCCCTTCCAGAAACCATATACATCATTTTCTCAACGAACCTAATGATCAGATGGCATTTCCTAAGCTCAACGCACCTCTCTGGATTGTCTCGAAGATTGCTATTATTATAAGAGGCGGAACAAAGAGCGCTCAGTTTTACTGACAGTTGTGATTATAATGTATGTGACGCACACATCGCGTCCTTTTATGAATTTCTGCTTCTCTATGAGACGCAGTCATGCGGATTGCATTGGCAGCAATGGAACCCAAGGCAATACAATGGGGATGTTGTGTTTCTGATAGCAGGTTGCAATATCTAACTATATATGCAGATTCCAGTTGATGTATACTTCCATTCATTGACTAGTTGGATCTCTGTTGGAGAATTTAATGCATGGTTTGAGGAGCATGTTATGGGGATGTGTTTATCGAGCAACTATCACATATACAGCAGCCATTACTGTTGGTTTATACGGGGATTAGGATTTCCATATGGAAGACTCAACACCTACAAGACTGAAAGTTAGAATTTGCAAATATTTTTCCAAAGAGAAGATGGTAAAAAGGTAAAGGTTTCCCCTGACTCTGGGGAGTGGTGCTCATCTCCATTCTAGGCCAAAGAGCCGGCATTGTCCATAGATGCCTCTAAGGCAGGGTGGGCAACCTACGGCCCGCGGGCCGGATGTGGCCCGGCAGCCGATTCTATCCAGCCCGGGGAGAAGGGCGTTGGGGGTGGGGCCAAGAAGAAGGGATGCCGCTGCCACAATCCCATCGTGGGCTTTGTGGGGCCTGTGTCAGCAGACAGGCCGGAGTAGCGGCAGCTTTGGAGTGCCTGACATCCTTGGAGGCGATCCGGGCCTGCAGCGGGAGCACTCGGCGACCTGCGGGGGCTGATCGCCCTGGTGACCCAGAAGACTTGATCGTTTTCCGGGTCACCAGGTCGAATAAGCTGCCTCAGATCGCCTACTGCTCCCCTTGCAGGCCCGGGGATGGCAGGCACTCCATAGCAAGGCGATTAGCTGGGGAACAGCTGGGGGCGAGAGCGGGCCTGCAGCCTCCGATCGCCTGCTGATCTGCTGCTGCGGCAGCTGGGTCCACTTTGCCATCCTCTGGGCTGGTGCCATTGGGACATTCCATCTTGGGATCCTTCCTGTCTTGAGGATGTCAGCCTTCATCTTGGTTCGCACCTTGTTTTCTTGAATTTAATTTTAGTGGTTTTTATTATTATTTTATAATAATTTTATTATAATAATAAAAATATAAATAATATAATATAATAATGTTACATTATATTATAATTTTAATATATTATAATGTCTATATATTTATATACTATAATATAATAATTATGATATTAATACTAATAATATATTGATATTTCTTGATATATTAATATGTTAATATTAATGATGTGTAATATATAGTAAATATAGTAAATAAATAAATAAATAAATAAATTATGTAGATTAGAATGTAGTCAGCCTTTAGGTGCGGCCCTCCATAATATTTTTTGGCTCTCGTGTGGCCCCTTGGAAAAAATAATTGCCCACCCCTGTTCTAAGGTCATGTGGCCAGCATGACTGCATGGAGCACTGTTACCTTCCCACAGAAGCAGTGTCTATTGATCTACTCACACTTGCAAGCTTCCGAACTGCAAGGTTGGAAGACGCTGGGACTAACAGTGGGAGCTCACCCCACTCCCTGGATTCGAACCACCAGCCTTTCAGTCCGCAAGTTCAGCAGTTTAGCGGTTTAACCCGCGGCGCCACCAGGAGGCCAAAAGGAAGAAACCTATAAACAAATGGAACATTCGTTCTATTTGCTAAATGTCTTTTTAAGACACTCACAACGTCAAACCATTCGCGGCTCTTTCAGAATTATAATTATAGCCTTATAATTCCATAATAACTATCATGGCTGCATCCTATGGGATCCTGGGAATTGCAGTTTGCAGGAGAACATGAGCTTCCTGGCTGAGACTCTTAAGTGCCCTTCACTGAACTACAAATCCCAGGGTTTGCCATTCTCACACTGCAATCACTTTTCCCAGCCCTCTTAGATTTGTTGATTTTGATTCCACACATTCTCTCATCTCCTGTCAAAGCTGTCTCTTCGAAACAAATGATGCTCAGCGAAACTGCGATTCTTAACAAGTCACCAAAAAACGTGGTGAAATCTCCAACGTCGCTTCTTTTTGTTGTATGCCACTCTGCGACTTTTGCATGAGCAGCAGGAAGGAAGGAAGGAGGGAGGGAGGGAGGGAGGGAGGGAGGGAGGGAGGAGGCAAAACGGTGAAACAAATGAGAACAGCTTAATTGCAATAGTAATTCTAATACCTTAAAGTCATGAGATCCTGTCTGGTTTTCAATGTTTAGAAGGGTCAGCCCTGGTTAGCACTTGGATGGGAGACCACCAACGAAATCTCAGTGCTGAATGCTATATTTAACTTATATTTGTGTGTGTGTGTGTGTGTGTATCCATATAAATAAAAATGTAATGTTTCTTTGTGGGATTAACATAACTCAAAAACCACAGGACAAATTACTGCCAAATTTGGCCACAAGACACCTACTAACCCAAGGACCATCACTCAAAAAATTGATTTTGTCATTTGGGAGTTATAGTTGCTGGGATTTATAGTTTCCTTACAATCAAAGAGCATTCTGATCTCCACCGATGATGGAATTGAACAAACGTGGCACACAGGACTCCTGTGACCAACGGAAAACGCTAGAAGGGTTCAGTGGGCATTGACCTTGAGTTTGGGAGTCGTAGTTCACCTACATCCAGAGAGCACTGTGGACTCAAATAATGATGGATCTGGACCAAACTTATCACGAATATTCCATATGCCCAAATATAAACACAGATGGACTTTGATGGAAATAGACCTTGACATTTGGGAGTTGTAGTTACTGGGATTTATAGTTCACCTACAATCTGAACATTCTGAACCCCACCAATGACAGAATTGGGGGAAACTTCCCACACAGAAGCCCCATGACCAACACAAAACACTAGAAGGGTTTGGTGGGCATTGACCTTGAGTTTTGGAGTTGTAGTTCACCTACATCCAGAGAGCACTGAGGGCTCAAACAATGATGGATCTGGACCAAACTTAAGGCCAACTCCCTTCACCAGGGCAAGAACACATAATCAAAACCCTCCTGACAAATAGCTGTCCAGCCGTAGAGAGATATATGATACACACACACACAAATATAGTATCATAGATTTGAAAGGGACCCTTAAAGAAAGACAATTATATATTGCCTGTTCCATAGTAGGCAAACCAGACAATCTCCACATCAACACTGATAAAGAAACAGCAAGAAATACTATTTGTCCACAACCATAAAGAAATTACATATATTAGAAACCAACACTTTCTCAGTACTTTATTTTCCAGATCATTTATTTTATTTATTTACAGTATTTTTACCCACTCTTCTCAACCCTGGGGGGGGGGGACTCAGAGCAGATTACAAAGGTTTACAAAGATCACTGGACTGGGCCACAGCAATGCCTGGCAGGGTTCGGCTTATCTATCTGTTTATCTATCTATCTATCTATCTATCTATCTGTATCTATCTATCTATCTATCTATCTGCTTTGAGTCCCCTTCGGGGGAGATAAAGTGGGATAATAATATAATAATAATAATAATAAAGTGAACACTGTAAAAATACAATGCAAAGCAAAAGAGAAAACTGGCAAAATGGACAGTTTCTGGAAAAACATGAGAGGCAAAATTGGGAGGGAAAACACATGGATGTGGCTCACAAACGGAACTTTGAAAAAGGAGATGGAGGGCCTCGATTTTGCAGCCCAAGAACAAGCCATTAGAACCAGTGCCATCAAAGCCAGAATTGAAAAGTCCACCACAGATCCCAAGGCTAGACTCTGCAAGGAAGCAAACAAAATGACGGATTACGTACTCAGCTGCTGCAAGAAGATCGCGCAGATGGACTACAAGCAGAGGCATAACACTGTTGCTCAGATGATCCATTGGAACTTGTGCCACAAATACCATCACCATGTGACAAAGCCTGAAAAAGTTACAGAAAATGAACACATCAAACTACTCTGGGACTTTTGAATTCAGATTGATAGAGTTTTGGAGTGCAATACTCCTGACCTCATGATCATGGAAAAAACAAAGCATGCATCGTCGATGTTGCAATTCCAGGTGACAGCAGAATTGACGGGAAGAACTGGAAAAGCTGACACAATGCGAGGATTTAAAGATCAAGCTGCAAAGACTCAGGCACAAGCCAGTCAAGTTGGCCCCAGTGGTGACCGGCACACTGAGTGCAGTTCCTAAAGACCTTGGCCTGCACTTGAAAACAATCGGCGCTGAAAAAATTACCATCTGTCAGCTACGTTGACTCACACAATGTCCTTTGAGAGAGATTCAAACGGTGTTTGGGTGTTATTGTGGAAGATCTTCTTCCAGCAGCTCATGAGGCAAGAACTGTCTTTCTTTCTGTTCGCTTGTGTACAGCTAAAGACTAAATATGTAACTGTTGCCAAAACTCCCAGGCTCAGCTAGCTTCTTGGGTGTGTCCCAACCAATCAGCTTCATACTTTGCGTTTTCAGTTAACACACTCACCAACTGTTGTTGTTTTTTTTATATGTCCTAACAAATTGCATTAATTCCAAAATGTAGAGTTCAGAATTATCCCAAACACTGAATTTTCATGATGATAACAACCATAATAGACACAGAAGGGGGTATATCTTCCTGTCTGGAAACTCGGAAATAAACTAAAGGGCCCAAGGTGCAATGAGTGGATTGCTCCTTCTCACTTACTTACAGACAGGGCTGGATCTTACGTTATGCAAACTACGTGCCCGTGGGGGGGGGTGTGCCACATATTCAGGAGTGCATCGGCCGCCAAACGCCCCTTCTCAGTCTCCGGTAGGGTTGCCACTTTTGGTATAAGAAATAAGGGACATTCACCTAAAAATACAGGATTTTTCACAAAAACAAGGGACACTTCATAAAAACTTGAAAATCAAACGTTAGGCAACCCTAACTATACTCCTTTTGATGCAGCCTTGGATTTTTCAGCTGCGGCATCACACTGTTGACTGATCTTTAGACTGGGGTCTAACAGAAGCCTCCTTTCGCATGCATTCAGGGCAATATCATCTACTTGGGCCATTCTGCAAGGAGGCACATCCCAAGCCCTCTTGACAGATGCCCGTCCGGCTCAAAAGCCCTCCAGAGACCCCCATCCGCCCCTCACCCCTGGTGTGGCTGTGATTTGTGTGCCTGGCAGGGGGTCACCTTCCTTCCTCTCCCAGCGGTCGACGGTGAAGAAGGCCCCACAATAGAGGTGGGCAAGGGCACGGCAGACCTGGCTCTGGGTCTCCATGATCACCAGTTCCATGCTGGCCCATATCTCCCCGCACCTGCAGCTCCCTCAGACCGCTCACCAGCGGTGCCAAGAAGACCGGCAGGCCCCCTTCTCTTCCTTTTCCTCCTCCTTCTCCTCCCCCCGGGAGCGAGGGCTCTTGGGAAATGGAGTCTCGCCCAAAAGGGCCACGCACACCTCTCAATCAAGACGAGGCAGCCTTGGACTACAATTCCCGGCCCCTCGCGGGGAGGCGAGAGGAAATGGGAGGAACCAAAAGGGGTAGCAGGATGGAGGAGGAGGAGGGAGGAAGTATGTGTGTATATGTACTGGCCCAGCCTCACCTCCTGCTGCCACCTGTCCCGTCAATACAGGAGCTGAAAATAAGGGACAGGAGCTGAAAATAAGGGACACGAAATTTGGGGGCAAAATAAGGGACGTCCCTCAGAATAAGGGATAGTTGGCAACCCTAGTCTCCGGCCCCGTGGAAGGCGGCCTGCCTGCGCCGCATCAAATGCGGCGCAAGCAGGCCAGAGCCACCCACAGTGGCTCCATGAGGCCGAAGACTGAGAAGGGGCATTTGGCGGCCAATGCGCCCCTGAATATGTGCCTCCCCCGTAGTTCATGGGCGCGTAGCCTCTGCCCTTGCCCGCCAACCCCTCCTCCTCAGTCTCCGGACTCGTGGAGGGTGCGCATGCACGCCGAGTGTGCATGCATGGAACCAGCTGTCTCCGCGCATGTGCCCCGGCACACATGCGCACCCTCCATGAGGCCGGAGAGTGAGGGGGCGCCAAAATAATGTTAGCTTACCATTTTAAATTACCTCAGTATGGCCCTGCTTACAGACAAAGGATAAAGAACAACGAATCTAGCCTGCTTGCTTCTATCCAGAAAAATGAATGTGAAGTCGAGTGGAGGGTGAATCCTGGAGACACAGTACACATGAAAGGAGTAGAAAACTAAGCAGAAACATAGACCTCCTTTGCGGAGATGAATCAATGAAGCCTTGCAAATGGTAGCAAGCTCCAATAACTACAAAAGTGAAATTGGGTTGCATCCTGATCTAATAACCCTGAACCGTTCCCTTTACTCGAATAGAGCGGATGCTTTGCTACGCTTAACACGCACCATAGCACAACATTTATTGCTAAACCTCTGGATCCATTATTGCTCCGGGGCTGGTCGCGTTTATTGTCGATCATCGGGTGATATAACTCACAAATATGGCCTTTGTTTTTACAGGACGCAGCGAGATTCATGAATCAGGACGCCAAGGCACAGCATCCAGTCCTTTGCATATCAAACAGCTGGCTGAAAAAAATAGTGATACTCTGTTTTATGGACACAATGCATTAATTGATGGATAGGAAAGAGTTGGGCGAATGGAAGGAAAATTTGATATCCATCGACACATACGTTGAAAGCCGGCATGTGTTCTGCGGAGAGTCAGACTCTGTTCCAACACATGTCTTCAATTCAAGAAACGTTAAGTTGGATCCCATTCAAATTAGTGTATATATTTTATACACACACACACACACATATATGTAATGTTCGTTTGTGGGATTAACATAACTCAAAAACCACTGGGCAAATTAACACCAAATTTGGACACAATATACCTACCAGGCCAATGACTGACCATCACTCATAAAAACACACACAAAAACCAACAGAACAGACTTTTAAACCCCCCAAAATAAACCATATATACAGATACACATACATTCATATACATGCACACATGCACACATACATATACATGCAAGCACACACAAATAAACACATATACACACATATACATATATACACATATAAACACAGATATATGCATATACACAATTATTTATTTATTTTATTTATTATACACATATAAACACAGAAATATACATATACACATGCACACATATATAGACACACACATATATATGCAAGAACACATAAATATACACATAAAGTATACGCACACATACATATATACACCTACACACATATATATATACGCATACACACATATATGCATATACACAAGCACACACATATACACAATATACATATACACATATAAACAGAATACACAATATATACACACATATGCATACATAAATACACACACATATATGTACACACACACACAAACGCACATATATACACATATACACAAATACACACACATACAAAAGACAGAAATACACAGACTGGGCTACAGCAATGCATGACGGGACGGCGTGTGTGTGTGTGTGTGTAATGTTTGTTTGTGGGATTGACATAACACAAAAACCACTGGATGAAATGACACCAAATCTGGACACAATACACCTATCAGGCCATAAAAACACAGCAGAAGAGACTTTAAAAGACAAAAAACAAAAAATACATTACAACGCATGCGCAAACCACATATACACACAAACACACACATATACACAAATATATACACACATATACACATATATTCACACCCAAAACACATTTACACAGATGGCCACAGCAACGCATGGCAGGGGACGGCATATATATATATATATATATATATATATATATATATATATATATATATATATATATAATCCACGTGTGTGTGTGTGTGTGCATGCTTTGGGCTGAAGCGGTTTTAAAATGTTATATGTTTCCCCTCCCACCCTTCATTGAAATCCAGTTTAATGTCTCAGGCCTGTGTTTTTCCTGGGGTCATAAAATAATCTCTCCTTGATTGATGACTGCCAAGATAACAATTGCCCCTTCCAGTTGGGGATCTAATAGCCTCCGACTCTCTTCTGGGGCTGTAATTTATTTCGGATTGTTATCTGTGTTTGCCTCACATCTTTACACAGCCATATGCTGATGCAGATGTCAGCAGGCTTTCTTTGTAGAGAGGTGTTGCTGAAATCTGGCTTGCGGAATAAACAGCTTTGTATTTATTTACTAGCCAATGAAACTCACATCCTGGCTGCATCCATAGATAGAGTATTTCTCCCCCTCTTCAGATTCAAATCCGAAGAGGCAAACCAATCGGCCCCATTTTTTTACTATATATAGCTTGTTATAGGTCAGTTCTGGGAAGCAAGCCTTTTTTATGGGGGAATTTTATTTCCTAAGTTTCAGATGGGAGAATAAAAACGCCGCTCATCATCACCCATTTGCAGCATTCAGGGGGTCTTTGGCTCCCTTCGGGCCAAGTTTCAGCCTTGGGGAAGGTTACAACCCTGTTTTGAGAAAGAAATGTACCAATGCTTCGAGCGAAATGTTAAACTACAGTGGTCCCTCGCTACTTCGCGGTTCGCTTTTCGCAGACTCGCTGTTTTGTGGTTTTTCAATATGGGCTTAAGAGCGTTTGTCTGTATGGAGAAGCTGCCTCTGCGGATAAAGCCAGAGCCCAGGATTGTGTCAACAACACGTTAAAGGAGGGTTATGTAGTGCAGTGTTTCTGAACCGCTGCGACGCGGCTAGTGTGCCGTGACGGACCTCCTGCTGTGCCGCGAGAAAAGCTCTCTGCCCCCCTTCCTTCCCCCCTCCTCCTGCTGAACTCCTGCTTTTGGGGGGAGGAGAAGGAAGTGCCAGGTGGAGGTGAAGAAAAAGAAGGGGCCGGGGCCCAGCCAGCGTCCAATCCGCCATGACTCCCGCCATGACTTTCAGCCCTCGCTCGCTGAAGCCACACGGAGGAAGAGCCCCGTCCACTGAAGCCCGTCCACCGCTCATGCTCCTCCTCCTCCATGCGGCTTCAGCAAGCGAGGGGTGGGAGTCATGGCAGAGAGTGGCACCGGGGACGGGGGCTATGACTCCTGCCCCTCGCTCGCACTGCCCCTCAAAGCTGGAGAAGCTGTGGGAGGGCGGGAGCCGGGGGGATGGGCGGGGCATGGGCTCTGCCGCCTCCCCCGGCTTCAGCTCTCCCACAGCTTCTCCAGCCTTGAGGGGACAGTGCCAAGCCAGCATTGTGCTGGCTCTGCCACCGCTGGATTGGCATTGCCCCCTCAAGGCTGGAGAAGCTGTGGGAGAGCTGAAGCCAAGGGGAAGGGCGGGGCATGGCACGGCCTGGCTCCTCCCCCACCCCCCAGCTTCAGCTCTCCCACAGCTTCTCCAGCCTTGAGGGACAGTGCCAAGCCAGCATTGTGCTGGCTCTGCCACCGCTGGCTTGGCACTGCCCCCTCAAGGCTGGAGAAGCTGTGGGAGAGCTGAAGCCAAAAGGAAGGGCGGGGCATGGCACGGCCTGGCTCCTCCCCCTCCCCCCAGCTTCAGCTCTCCCACAGCTTCTCCAGCCTTGAGGGGACAGTGCCAAGCCAGCATTGTGCTGGCTCTGCCACCGCTGGCTTGGCATTGCCCCCTCAAGGCTGGAGAAGCTGTGGGAGAGCTGAAGCCAAGGGGAAGGGCGGGGCATGGCACGGCCTGGCTCCTCCCCCTACCCCCAGCTTCAGCTCTCCCCCACCTTCTCCAGCCTTGAGGGGACAATGCCAAGCCAGCATTGTGCTGGCTCTGCCACCGCTGGCTTGGCATTGCCCCCTCAAGGCTGGAGAAGCTGTGGGATATCAGGAGCCGGGGAGAGGGCCGGGGCATGGCGCTGCCTGGCTCCACCCCCTCCCCCCGACTTCAGCACTCCCAGCAGCTGCTCCAGCCTTGAGGGGGCAATGCCGAGCTAGCATTGTGCTGCCTCTGCCACCGCTGGCTTGGCACTGCCCCCTCAAGGCTGGAGCAGCTGCTGGGAGAGCTGAAGCTGGGTGGAGGGGCGGGGGCATGGCGCCCCTCCCTGGCTTTGGCACTCCCAGCAGCGCTCCCAGCAGGCCACCATCCCCCCAGATGTTCTTTACTGTATTAGAGTGTCATTTTGTCATTTTGGTTGGTGGTGTGCCCCCGGATTTTTTTAATGTTAAAAGTGTGCCGCGGCTCAAAAATGGTTGGGAAACACTGATGTAGGGTATAAGTGTGTGGGGAGGGTTTATAAAGACTTAAATAAATATTAAAATAAATATAGCATTTCTACTTTGGGGATTTTCACTTTTCGCGGGTGGCCCGGGAACATAACACCAACGATAAGTGAGGGAACACTGTATCTCCGTACCAAATTTCAGCTCCCAGGAAAGAAAAAACACTAGCTGAATTAGACCAACGTCCTCTATACATATTACACCATGCTGTTTCCTATGTCAGTGGTTCTCAACCTTCCTAATGCCGCACTCCCTTAATACGGTTCCTCGTGTTATGGTGACCCCCGACCATAACATTATTTTCGTTGCTACTTCATAACTGCAATTTTGCTACTGTTATGAATTGTAATACAAATATCTGATATGCAAGATGTATTTTAATTCACTGGACCAAATTTGACACAAATACCCCAAATTTGAATACTGGTGGGGTTGGGGAGGATTGATTTTGTCATTTGGGAGTTGTAGTTGCTGGGATTTGTAGTTAACCTACAATCAAAGAGCATTCAGAACTCCACCAATGATGGAATTGAATCAAACTTGGCATACAGAACTCCCATGACCAACAGAAAATAGTGGGTCTGGTGGGCATTGACCTTGAATTTTGGAGTTGTAGTTCACCTATATCCAGAGAGCACTGTGGACTCAAACAATGTTGGATCAGGAACAAATTTGGCATGAATACTCAATATGCCCAAATGTGAACACTGGTGGAGTTTAGATAAAAGAGACAAAACACCTACTAACCCAAGGAGTGATCATCACTCAAAAAAAAGATTTTGTCATTTGGGAGTTGTAGTTGCTGGGATTTATAGTTCACCCGCAATCAAAGAGCATTCTGAACCAAATGCGGCACACAGGACTCCCATGACCAACATGAACATTGATGGGCATTGACCTTGAGTTTGGGAGTTGTTGTTCACCTACATCCAGAGAGCACTGTGGACTCAAACAATGATGGATCTGGACCAAACTTGGCACGAATATTCCATATGCCCAAAATATGAACACTGGTGGAGTTTGAGGGAAAATAGACCTTGACATTTGGGAGTTGTAGTTGCTGGGATTTATAGATTTATAGGTGCTTCTTCCTCCACCTTGCACTCCCTCGCTCCCACAATGCCCCGCGGGCGAAAGAAGCACCGTGCGGTGGCAGGAGCATGCGCAATGCCCCGCGGAAGGCGCTCCCTTGTTCCCGCAATTGCAGGAGCGAGAGAGCGCGAGGCAGGGCCTCCAGAGGCCCCACCTCGTGCTCTGCCCTGTCTCTCTCTCGCCGGCAGCGGAGGCTGCACCAGGGGCGGTCCTACAAGATAGGCCAAGTAGGCGGCCGCCTGGAGCGCCATCTGGGAAGGGGGCGCCATCCTGGCCACATGGGGCACCATCCTGGCCCTGCCAATGTTCCTCAGACAGTGCTGCCGCTGCCTGCTTTTTGACCCCGGCCTTGTGCGCTCCGACGCCGCTTCTGGGCACGCGTGGAGGTTTTCACACAGGAGCAGTTGCTCTGGAGCTGAAGTTGAGCGCAGGAGCAACTGCACATGCGCGAAAACCTCTGCGCATGCCCAGTAGCTCACTTGCGCAGAAGCCTGTAAGCAAAGCACTCCCTATCGGGCAGGCAGTTTGCGGTGCAAGCGCGCATTTGCAGGGAAGGAGAAAAGAATCAGTGAAGGAAGTGTAAGTGAAGGAATGAATGAAGGGCTTTCCTCCTCCTCCTCTGTGACCTCTTCTCTCCCTCCTTCCTTTCTTCAGCTCTATTTCTGTCTAGACCTGAGGGGCCTGAGGCTATGAGGAGTTGTGGGAGTTGGAGGCCAAAACACTTAGAAGGAGGGAGGGCGGGCCCAAGTTTGCCCAGGCCGCGCTGCCTGTATTCAACCTCATTTGAACATTTTGGCTGTTTTTCTATTTACATTTACATTGGGATCCTAATTTTGGACTTATGGGAGACTCCTATGAATTATGAGTCGGGTGATAGGTAATATATTCTGATTTTGATGCATTTACATTGCATTTCTTGTTGATTATTATACAGTTCTGCTTAATATTGTCATACAATATAATACAAATACAATATAACAATAGAATAATGATATATTTTATATTACATGTAATATTACAAACAATATTGCAGTATAGTGGTATTGTACAAAATAGTAATATATAATATTTTATTTTACTTTATTTTGGGTTATTTGAGTTTTATAGGAGTCATGAAAATATTTAGTAGAGGATAATTTTATTTAAATAAATAATGTTATTATTTTATAATAATAATATAATAGAATGTTACATTATATTATAATGTCAATATATTATAATATAATTATATTGTAATGTAGTATAATATAATTATGATATAATATAGTATGAGTATGGTATAATATATTGTATATACATTGATACAATATAATACTACTAATGGTATTGTGATATAATAATTGTATATTTGTTTTACATGGGGGGCGGCAAAATAATGTTTTTGGGGGGGGCACCAAAATAATGTTCGCCTACCATTTAAAATTACCTTAGACCGCCCCTGGGCTGCACGGCTGCTTCCGAACAAGAGAGAGGCAGGGCGGAGCGCAAAGCAGGGCCTCTGGAGGTCCTGCCTCGCGCTCCCTCGCTCCCGCAATGCCCCGCGGGCAGCAGGAGCGCACGCGCTGCAGGAGCACGCGGGCCGCGGCAGGAGCACGTGCACGGTGGCAGGAGCGCATGCGCGGAAGGTAGATATTTTCCACTTCTTTGTTTTAAAAGTAGCTCGCATGCTGAAAAAGTATGGGCACCCCTGATCTATAGTCTTCTCTGCCAAAGGGATCCCAAAGACCATCAGAAATATATGTTTTCTGATGGTCTTTGGTGACCCCTCTGAAACCCCTCACACACACCCCGGGGTCTCGACCCCCAGGATGAAAACACTGATTTAATGATACAGCAAAAGTCTGTTCCAAGTTTGGAAAAGTCACCCTTTTGTGAACAATGGCACTCAGAATTCTTCAATATGGATTCGGGAAGACGTAACCTGGATCTCCACTGCCATATATTTGTAGTTTGAAACTGCATTATTTGGTCAGTATAGACCCGAATTGCATTATATCAAAGTATAGTTCGTGTCCCAGTCACTCAATGTAACTTTCCCAAGCTGTAGTCCTTCTTGCAATTTTTCGCCCACATCACAATACTTATACCCAAGTTCACTTTCTGAGAATACATTTGGAATATAAGCCGATCGCTGGACTCGATTGGATCAGCCATGGCTGTGGCTGGAGACAGAATTTGCTTGCCAGACTACGGAGAGAGGTTAGAAGGATAAAACTGACATCTAATTAGATTTCATTCGAAAGTCTCGATGTGGCAATTATGACTTCTGAATCAAAGTGGTTGTTATTTCGCAGGGTAGCCTAAGCAATGCGCACGATTATAATAATTATTGTGCACCTAATGATATCTAATAGGACTTTGCATTGGGAACAAAATGCTTCTAAAGTGTTCTGACAGGGTGGCCTCAACTCTGGGTGGCAAATGGAATGACAAAAGGTTAATACCCTCCGCAGCTGATCGTGTTGCAAGAAGCCCATGCTGAGTGATGTCTCTGTTGCGACGGGCTGTGTTAGGATTGAGCAGACCAGAAAACACCCCCAAATAGCATACTTGCATAAAAATGGGGTCCTATTGAAAGAGTAACACTGGATTTCCTTGGGAGATGTTTGAGTTTAGAAAACCATTTCTATTTATTGTATTTATTTATTTACCACATTTATATAACGCCTTTCTCAGGCCGGAGGCAACTCAAGGCGGTTTACAATCGGTATAATTCAATGCCCCCAACAACGTATTATCTATATATATAAAAAGAGTGGTCGTGCAACGGACATTATGCACGGCCAAACTATGCCCCCAAAAACACAATCCAACGAGACACATTCCCCAGACCACGAGGTATTACCCTAACTCCCAAAAACCCACCTCCCTACCTTGCCACCCCCCCCAAACAAGCCCCCCAAAACCGCCCATTGCCTCCCGTTCTGCGCTGGCGCGAGCGCAGAACACAGGGAGAGCAATCGCGCAGGCGCACTCCCCCCCAACACACAAACCCATCCCGTCTCCCTCTCTCCCCACTCACCCTGAACCGCGCCTGAAAGAAGGTAACCTCCCGGCCTTACCTTCTTTCAGGCGCCGCCCTGCAACCGCGGGGGCACGGGCGGAGGGCGGATCGCCGATCTCCGGCCCTGCCTCCCATGCGCGCCAGGGCGGGAGGCAGGGCCGAGATCGCGATCCGCCTCCGCCGCCCCCACCCCCATCCAGCGACCGAGCCTCAAAGAAGGTAAGCTCCCGGGCTTACCTTCTTTCAGGCGCCGCCGCTGGATACGCGGGAGGCGGCTGCGGAGGGCGGATTGCCGATCTCCGGCCCTGCCTCCCCATGCGCGAAACCCAAACCCCTCTCCGCCCTCCTCCTCCGCCGCCTCCCAACCGCACCTGGACCGGGGAGATGCGGACGGCGCCGTTCCCGCCTCCTCTGCTGCATTCGCCCTCCTCCGTCGCCTTCCAGGGGCTTCGGACCCGGCCGCCACTCCTGGAACCGGGTGCTGCGGGCGGTGTCGTGACCGCTCCTCCGCTGCCTCCTCCGCCATCTCGCATCCGTTCCCGGGCCACACGGGCGACGGCATGGCCGCCTGGGAATCGGGCGAGGAGGCAACGGAGGACGCGCCCACGACGACGCCCGCACCACCCGGATCCAGGAGCGGCGCCCGGGTCCGGGAGCCCCTGTAAAGCGACGGAGAGGACCGAGAACCCAGCGGAGGAGGCGGAAACGGCGCCTCCCGCGCCTCCCCGGTCCAGGAGCAGCTGTGAGGCGACGGGGGAAACAGCCACAACCACGGCACTACACTTCCCAGAAAGCTCCGCAAGAGCAGGAAGTGGCCATGCGGGGCCTTCTGGGAAGTGTAGTCCCGTGGAGGACTTCTGACCAGGAGAGGCGGGACTTCCTCTTTCACGCCTGCTTCCTCGCATCCTTGCCCTCTTCCACCGACTCCATGCCACTCCTGGACCCGAGCTGCGTGTCCAGGAGCAGCTAGGAGGCGGAGGAGGAGGCCTAGGAAGCGACAAAGGAGGCGCCCAAAAACAATGACCACCCTGCCTGCCTCAACAACCGCCTGAGAAGCGGGGGAAGACCCCCCTTCCCACAACGACGAGGAGAAGACACATTTAAAAAAAGTAAGGAGACAACACGAAAACAATCAAACGCTGGAAGGGGGAAGAAGGAAAGAGGGAAGAAGAACAGAGAGAAAGAAAACAAGGATGAAAGGAAGGACAGAGAAGGCAAATAAACAAGAAAGGAATTAAAAGCCACAGCGAAGCGTGGCCGGGTCAGCTAGTATATCTATAAAGGAACAGTCGTCATGTGAAGACTACCTCAAACAGAGAAACCTTACAACGCAGAAACACAAAACTTGCCAACAGAAATAGGCCTCAAGCAAGGTACGTTTGTAGCAAAGAAACTTTCCTCCCAAAAATCTAAAAGGCCCCCAAAACAACGAGTAAAAACTACATTTCCCAGCATCCTCCAGGGCTGCCAAAGACTCCCCCAGCCTCTACATTCTGACAACATGATTGGCTGCCAATAAGGGTGGATTTGCATAACTGCTGTACTGGCCAGCCAACATGAACATTCCGACCCATAACAAACTGTCAGATGACTGCCAGAGCCTCCTCCAACACTTTCAAATCAGAAGACCATGATGGAGATCAACACCATTCAAGGGGAGCTCTTCTTCCTTTCCCAAAAGATCTCCAGTGGCTTGGAATTCCACATTAATAAGAGGACCATCCAGCAACAATGGGGTTTGCCAAGGAGGGTGCTCCAGCCCCTCTATATGCTGGCTCCAAGGGATGGAGGTCATCACCAAGTACCTTCTGATGCCCAGCGCTGGAAGAGCTCCCTCAGATGGCCTGTCCATGAGGAAAGCCTCATCGGACATCGACCAATGGGTGCAAAAGACACAGAGCAGGACATCTTGAAAAGAGAGGAGCAGAAAGTAAGCTAGACATGAAGATCTTGAGAAAGGTGGCTAAAAAGGATACGGAAAGGATTTTTAACAGTCTCCCAACAGACACTGGATGCACATGTGAAGATAGAGATCCCCTGACAGGACAAGCCCTCCCCAAGCTGATCCGTCCTGGCCATGGTACAAGTCAAACCCGAAGGACTGCAGGCAAAGAGCTGAGTCACAAACATAAAACACCCAATTCACTAACAACAATTCCAACCCTTACATACTCAGACTTTCTCGCATCTCCTAAATAGGGCACAGCAACGCGTGCCGGGTACAGCTAGTTCTATATATATCGGCATTACTTCACGAACGAAGGTTCAGGAAGGACTCATCCCACGCTTTTTACAAGCGTGTTGATGACTAAAAAGGCCAATCCGAGATAGGCAAGTACAGTTGCAGAAAGCACCGCAGAAAGTCTCCTTGGGTGATGTTGTTTCCAAGTTGCGGTTCTTTCTGCGTTGTCGTTTCTCTTCAATACCCATTCGGCGTGTCTTCTCGAAAGAGGCCGCAGCATTGTGGATAGTGCATCTCCATGCCTCCCAATGTGAGGCCAGGGTGGACCATTGTTGGTGATCAATCTGGCTGAGCTGGAGATGTTGTTTCAGAGAGTCCTTTTTGGGAGCGCCTCTCTTGCGCTGACCCATGGCGAGTTCACCATAGAGTAGTATCTTTGGGAGGCGGTGGTCCTCCATCCTATGGACGTGCCCTGCCCAGCGCAGCTGTGTTCTCAATAGCATGGACTCAACACTGGTGATCCCTGCTTGCTCAAGGACAGCAACATGAGTCACATAGTCAGTCCAGTGTATATTTAGGATTGTGCGAAGACAGTGCTGATGAAAGCATTCAAGGAGTCGTAGGTGTTGGCGACCCATGTTTCAGACCCATAGAGGAGAATAGATAGTACAATAGCTCTGTACACACTGATTTTGGTGCTTTGCCTCATGTGTTTGTTGCTCCAGACTCTTTTGTGAAGCCTTCCAAATGCACTATATGCCTTTGCTAAACTGTGATCTATCTCTTTGTCAATCTTAGCATCTGAAGAGATGATGCTTCCCAGGTAAGTGAACTGCTGAATGGACTTAAGCACAGATTTGCCTATGCTGATGTGGGGGTGATGGTGTTCTTCCTGTGGTGCAGGCTGGTAGAGAACTTCCGTTTTCTTCAGGCTGACTTCCAGCCCAAACAGCTCTGCAGCTGATGCAAAGCAGGATGTGAGGCGCTGCAGGGCTGCTTCTGAATGGGCAACAAAGCAGCTCACGGACTAGATAGTTTAGAGTTTTCGTGTGAGCCCTCAGACGTATATATATGCCATCTTCTTCTTCGAGGTCTGAACAATGCTTAGATTGATGAGTCCTTCCTGAATCTCTCGTTGGAAACAACATCACCCAAGGAGACTTTCTGCTGTAATGCCGAGAATATAACATTATATTATATCATATTATATTATTATATAAAATAACTAGCTGTACCCGGCACGCGTTGCTGTGCCCTATTTAGGAGATGTGAGAAAGTCTCAGCCCTTTGCCTTATCCTCCTCTGACAGTTTATTATGGGTCGGAATGTTCATGTTGGCTGGCTAGTACAGGAGTTATGCAAATCCGCCCTTATTGGCAGCCAATCATGTTGTCAGAATGTAGAGGCTGGGGGAGTCGTTGGCAGCCCCGGAGGATGCTGGGAAATGTAGTTTTTTTTACTCGTTGTTTTGGGGGCCTTTTAGGTTTTGGGTGGGAAAGTTTCTTTGCTACAAACATACCTTGCTTGAGGTCTATTTCTGTTGGCAAGTTTGATGTTTCTGCGTTGTAAGGTTTCTCTGTTTGGGACGGTCTTTCCATGACGACTCTTCCTTTATACTGTATATATAGATAAATAAAATTATTTATTTAAACTAAATAAAATTACTTATTAAAATTAAAAAAAATTATAGAATTATTTTAAACACAGGAAGAAAAAAACTTTTCTTCTGAAGGCCGGGAGGGAGGGTGCTGGTCTAATTTCATGGAGACTGCAGCGAGATCCGACCAATTCCAGCTCAAAAGCGTCCAACAGCATCAACCTCAGTGCTCTCTTTAAAATACACACAAAACTCATTGCTCAAAATGTATTCCACTGGAAGAATTTGTTCACTTTTCCCAGGGAACCAAATGTCACCACGAGCCACGGTTAAGTGGACCATACTGCCACATAGTGGAAACCCAGAGCATGCTGCCTTCCCAGCACTCGGCAATATGTCCCACATCTGTAAAGATGGAATAATGAGGCTTGTTCACTCCTGTAATAATTAACGGTGCATTTGCACTCCACGTGGATCGCTGTTGATGTTTACGGTTTCATCAAGTATGATGGATGCCTTGTGTTTGCAAATTCAGATTAGCATAATTTCTGAACCAAGGGACCCATGAAAAGGTTCAATTATGAAGCAATCTCATTAATACCGGGGCTTGTTAAACTAATAGAAAGAGACAAGGCCCAACAGCTCTGATATGGATACGTGTGCTTCGAATATAATTAATGGAGAAGGAGTCCGGGGTCCAAAATGGGCAGGCGTTCGCTGAAACACGGCATGCAGGAATAATCAGGTCAATACCTGCTCCTAAGCCTGAAACCGTATGTTTCTTTTCTTCGTCTTTTGGTAATTTAATTATCTTGGTTTATTTTATTTTTTTTCCTGTTAAGACCACGAAGATATTGCAAATTTGACAAGTTCCTTAGAACGTTCCAGCCCTACCCGAGACAACAGTGATCGTACCGTCTCAAAATTTCATGTGGTGAGTTGATGTCATGATTGCTTCTTTCTGAATAAGTATGTTGTGCTCATTCTTTTTCATTCCGAATCCATCCAAAACACAGACATGTGCATCTCAAGCTCTGAGGATAACCTGGGAAGGAATCCCACTGGAGCAGGGGTCGGGAACCTTTTTGACTCAGAGAGCCATGAAAGCAAAATATTTGGAAATTTATTTCAGTGAGAGCCATATAATATATATAATATATTTTAAGACTGAATTCAACTAAATGTGAGTATATACATACATACTATGAGGAAAGGATTCCCCCAGCAGAATGACGGGACACTTCAGACCTGGCTCTGCAAAAGGCATGCTCAGGACTCTGGGAAGGAAGAGAAGACGGAAGGAAGAGTGAAAGAAAGAAAGAAAGAAAGAATAAAGGAAGGAGGGGGAGAGGAAGAAAGAAGAGAAGAACAAACTATGGAAAAGGAAGAAACGAAAAGCAGGAAAGTACCAAGGAGGGGAAAAGAAAGAAGGAAATGGGAAGGGAGGAAAGAAAAGGGTGGGGGAAAGAAAGGAAAGGGAGTGAGGGGAAAGTAAAATAATGAAGGGAAAAGAAGAAAAGAAAGAAGGGGAGAGAGAGGGAAGTGAAAAGAAAGGAAGGAGAAGCAAAAGAAGACTTGGGGAAAAATAATAGAAGAGGGCGGAAGGAAGGAAGGGAGGGAGGGAGGGAGGGAGGGAGGGAGGTGGAGGGAGAATGGAGGAATGAAGGAAGGTGTGAGAGGGAGGGAAAAGGAAGGAGAGAAGGAAAGGGTGAAGGGGAAGAAAGGAAGGAAGAGGAAGGAAGAGGGAGAATGGAGGAAAGAAGGAAGGGGAGAGAGGGAGGGAAAAGGAAGGAGAGAAGGAAAGGGTGAAGGGGGGAGAAAGGAAGGAAGAGGAAGGAAGAGGGAGAATGGAGGAAAGAAGGAAAGAAGGAAGGGGGGAGAGGGAGGGAAAAGGAAGGAGAGAAGAAAAGGGGGAAGGGGAGAAAGGAAGGAAGAGGAAGGGGGAGAATGGAGAAAAAGAAAGGGTGAAGGGGAGAAAGGAAGGGGAGAGGGAGGGAAAAGGAAGGAGAGAAGGAAAGGGAAGGGGGAAGGGGGAGAAAGGAAGGAAGAGGGAGAATGGAGGAAAGAAGGAAGGGGAGAGAGGGAGGGATAAAGAAGGAGAGAAGGAAAGGGGAAGGAAGGAAGGAAGAGGGAGAATGGAAAATGCGTCATTCCTCCCCCCTGAATGCTGGAAAACCGATGCCTGGGCTGCTCTGGAGAGCTAGATGCAATCATGAAAAGAGCCACATCTGGCTCCCGAGCCATAGGTTCCTGACCCCTGCACTGGAGTATTTCAGCACACCAAAATACCCGGGAGTTACCCTGAATTGTGCTCCAACCTACAAGAAGCACTGCTTGAATATCAAGCAAAAAGTCGGCCCTAGTAACAATATCATCCAAAAGCTGACTGGCACAACCTGGGGATCACAACCAGACACAGTGAAGACATCTGCCCTTGTGCTTTGCTACTCTACTGCTGAGTATGCATGTCCAGTGTGGAACACATCTCATCACACTAAAACAGTGGATGCAGCCCTTAATGAGACATGCTGCATTATCACAGGAGTCCACAACATGCGAGTGTGGAGAAGAGCAAACCGCACACCACCTATTTATTTTAATTTATTTTATATCATTTATATTCCGCCCTTTTCACCCCGCAGGGGACTCAGGGTGGATCACAATGCACATATAAAGGCAAACATTCAATGCCATAGACATACAACATATATAATTAGACAGACACCTATTACGGTCTGAGCCCTGCCACATGCACAATGGGGGACCTTCTTGCAGCAACACCAGAGGCACTCCAAGTGGCCAGCTACTAGTCAAAGGATATTTAATAGAATGCCAAGTTCTTTAAATCTGTGGGAGTTTTTCCCCCTTAAATACATTGCAACCGTTCCCTTGGTTCGCTCCTGATATAATAAATAAATAAATAAATTCTTTTCATCTTTAGATGCATTTGCAATAAAACGTATTAGACTTTTGAAATTCTTGTAAACAGAACATTTGGGTTTTCTTTTTATGCCCCGCTATCGTTTCATAGAGTGCAAAGCCCAACCAGACCAACTCAACTTGCAGATGTTGTGAAGCAAGGATCTCACCATCTGTATTTGTTAGTTGTGCAGAAAACATATGCCAATATGAGAATTAGTCTTTAGATGAACTCATGCGACTGCCCCAGGTTTCTTTTCACTTATCCACCACCAGTTATGGCTTTTCAGGTGCCACATGGTTGGCTTAAAATGTTGTTTTTTTGGAGCTATGGTACGGGATCAATGGGGAAAACCTCCCCTCTGTATTCTAATTTCATGGCAGGGATTTAGGAAGCTGCCTTGAAGCAGACTGATGATTGATTCATCTAATCCAGTGTTGTATACTTTGACAGGCAGCACAATATTTTTAACTGGAGAAGCCACCAAACAATGGTCCCTCTACCATGATGGCAAGATGTTTGGTTGGGCCTTCTCGGTGGTGGCTCCCCGCCTGTGGAATGCGCTCCCTATCGATGTACGATCCATCTCATCCCTCCTGGCATTCAGGAAAAAAGTAAAATCCTGGCTGTGGGACCAGGCGTTTGCACACCAGCACAAGGCAGCACTTTAGATGGGATTTTAATGGAAAGTGGATGAATAGGGCCAATGCTTTTTATGGACAAAACACTGTTTTAATCTGGAATGAATGTGCATGATGTTTAGGTAATTGTATTTTAATGTATTTTAATTGTTGAAGGGTTCTGGGGTCTTATATTGTTACTGTGTGGGCATCGAATTGCGCCTTACTGTAAGCCGCTCTGAGTCCCCCCTCGGGGGTTGAGAAGAGCGGGGTAAAATCCTGAAATAAATATATAAATAAATAAGAATCACTCTAACTTTCAGGAGATTTTAGATTAGCTGTCATAAATAAAGACACCCCAAGACTATAACTGGAGAGCATTCCTGGAGTCTGTTGTCACCTAAAATGTAAGTCTGTTGTCACCTTTGGGTCACCGTACTGGAATGGAAATATGATTGCCTAATCTTGAGATTTGATTGTGGACATTTATATTATATTTACGAGCCTTGAGAAAGGATCCCGAAACGGTTTCTGTGTGGCCGCGATATCGGAGCATCCGCCTGCCGTCGGCTCCTGTGTTGTATTTGACTACACTAAGAGACATGGATCTCGCTCTCTCCACTGACGTCCTGGGGATTTCCCCATAGGAAATGGGGAAATTTACACTCCTTCACCAGGATTTCGTGTTGTGTTTGTGGTCATACCCCTCCCATTCGAGAACCCCACACCCATCCCACGGACGTATCCCTTGTGTTTGACCATTAGCATCAAGAAGAGAACTTTGGGACATTGTTTACCTCCATCCGGGACTGATTTATGGACATTATATGGGACTAAATAGTGATATATATATAGCGCTGTCTTCATTGGATATACACTATATCGGATTTTCTCGAATGCTATGGATAAAAATATAATTGCGATATCTACAAACCGTATGTATGACCTATACTTAACACGATATACTACTATTTAGTAGCACACCTGGTCTATGGTATTGTGTAGCTTTACCGCTGAAAGACACGAGACCACATGGAGGACAATGTCCTTTTAACATCATGGACAACACAGAGATATATTTTCTGAAGATCTGGCCTGCTTCTATGAGGGTTGAATGAAAAGTAATGCCTCCACCTTCGTAACTCCTCAACAGATGGCAGTACTGGTATGCGGCAGGTACTGGCTTGTTCAGTAGACTCTCCTCTACAGTTCCATTTTGGCAGGAAGCCTTAGCATTGAATGGTTGTGTTGTTAAAGTGCGACGTATGGAACCCTGTGCAGAAGATGTCACCCCAAAGGAGATTAATCAGAGAATGCAAGCTGTTTATGATGATTGTGTTGATGTGAGTACTGTGTGTCATTGGGTGAGTAAGTTTAAAGATGTTGAGGTGGGAAGATCTGACTTGTGTGTTGGAGTTGGACATCCTGTGACCACACACTTCACATGCCACCACAGCAGAACTTCAGAGACTAGATCTCACCACCGTATGGCAACCTCCATACAGTCCAGATTTGGCACCGCCTGACTTCCATCTGTTCCCGATAATGAAAGAAGATCTGCAGGGACATCATTATGCTTCTGATGAAGATGTTGAGAGAACTATGAGACGCTGGTTGCAGAAACAGTGTGTCAGCTTCTTCCATGACAGCTTCCGAAAACTTGTTCATCGTTGGCAGAAATGTATCCAATAGTCTGGTGATTATGTGGAAAAGTGAATAGTGGTAGTTAAAGAGCACATTCTAAGTATTATTTCTATAAAATGTTTCCATCCAAACCCAAGTAACGAAGGTGGAAGTATTACTTTTCATTCAACCCTCGTAGGAGCAGCACTGCTCTGTGGCCATCTGTACAAGCTCTTCCAGTGGACCCTATTCTCTTCCAAGACAGGAAAACTTATTCCGGGTTGAACTACTATTCTAGAGTTCTCAAGGCAAAAAGTGGGACCCAATCACCAGCTTTCTATTCTAGCAGAATTTTTTTTTTTTACTAATAACCCATATGGAAAAGATTTCAGCCTTTTCAAGAATGGGGAGGTATTGCCATTTACGCAAATTGGGAAAGCACCAAAAATGAGGAGTGTATATGAACATCAGAAACCCCCTAAAGGGGCAGATAAGGCCACCAGGACCAGTCCAGTATTTATCTTCCGCATGCATATAGAAGTTGTGCAATATTTTCAGCTGAGGCTTAGCGTCTTCTCTTCAGTTCAAGATCATGGAAGATCCTAAGACACAAGAAGTCATGGAAGGCAGCTCACTTCTCCAACACTTTACTGATGTCGCCCAGCTTCTGCTGCCAAATATCAGAGCTGACTGCCAAAGGCTAAGCTCCAAATACGAGATAAGTACTGAAGTTCTATTGGTATTTGATACACCAACTATGGAAGCGGTTGGACATTCTTGGCCAATGAGGCACAACCTTATCAAACTCAAGTTCTAGATATGAAGTTGTGTGTGGCACAATTGTGCATACATTTGTGCATTCAATTGTGCATTTAGTGTCTTGATTCAGTTGAACGTCCCTACTATTCAACACAATGGTTGCATATCGCAATGAATGCACAACTCTATAGGCAGAGATTACATCTCTATATACCAGTGTTTTCCAAACTTTTTTGATCCGCGGCACATTTTTTACATTTACAAAATCCTGGGGCACACCACCAACCAAAATGACACTCTAATTTACCATATTGTACTATACCATTATACTGTAATATTATTAGTACTATTACAAGTAATATAAAATATATAATTTCAATATTGTATTATTTTTAAAAGTGTTATCTTGTATTACATTATAATAATATAAATCTTATAGGTACATACAATATATTATCAGTAAAGCACAGGAGTTAATCCTGACTGTTATCATTACTCTCATAGTCAATAACGATATATATCATGACTATGACAAATACTGATAATATAACAATATAATAGCATATACTAAGGGAAAATAATAATATTATGTTAATACATAGTTCATAGTAATAATAATATTAATATAGCCCATGAGGCTCCTTCCACGTCACGTCACAGTCTCTGAGGCCTGGTAGGCCGCTCACGTACCTGCCTGGACAAAGAGGCAGTAGAGCCGCGGGTAGGAGAGGAAGCCAGTGAAGGCGGAAGCGCCAGCCAGGGCCATGCTCAAGGGCTCCATTGCCCCGGCAGGCCGAACCAGCGGCAGGCCTGCCGCCAAGCCCAGCACTGCCAGGCACACCCGCCGCTGCATTGCCTCAAACGAGGCACTTCCGCCCCACTGGCGTCCCCACAGGGAAGGTGCTTCCGGTCCATCTTGGTGCCGGGTGGGAGTTCAAGGCCACCGCGACGGGATTGGCCCGTGGGGAATAAAGGGGTGTGGCTTATTCAAGACTCAAGAGGTTCCAATTTCCCACGGCACACCTGATGATCGCTCATGGCACACTAGTGTGCCGCAGCACACTGGTTGGGAAACACTGCTATATACCATCTGAGTCAAGGGTTGGACCCTAAACTTCATTGCCCTAAAAACACAGCTTTTCACAAGTGAAGACGTTTGGAGGACAGGAAGCTACGATATTCTGTAAAAAGAAAATCTATAAGTATTATAAGCACGCATTCTATGAGAAATTAGATGCTTTTTTGGCAGCTTTAAGTCATTTGAGTGAAATGGATCACGTGCAGAAATACAATGCGTTCCTAACAATTCATTGTTGAGACTTGCACCCACTTCCTCACACTAATTTTTGTTTTCTCGCTTCATTATCTCTGTGTTATTGTGCACATGCTCTTACCCGGTCATATGATCTTTATTAGTTTTGTTTTTATTTCTATTTTTCCCCCCCTTCAACAAAAGAAGGACTTGAAATCACTGGAGGGTTTCGGCATCTTTTCTTTTTAAAGTTTCCAAAAATACTTGAGAAAGGATGAATCACTCATAAACACTGCATTTTATGAAATTTTCAGTGACTCACACTGTATCCAAGCAGAACCACAAAAGAGAGAGAGAGAGAGAAAAGAGATCTACTCTTCACACAAAAAAAGGTGTTTCTTATAATTAAAGAAAATTATTCTTAAAGCCCTGTTTGGTTTTGTTATTATCGTTTATCAAATTCCCAACAATCCTCTTCTCTGTGTCTCTCCCTGTGTGTGTTTAAGCAGTGTAATGTAACCTAATAAAAGAGAGCCGGTTTGCTAGATTAATTTCAATTTGTAAATGTTGATTAATTCCATGCAAGGGTGTAATGATCCAGCAGGGAGGAAAATATGACACTGGAAACGGGTTTCAAAGAATATAGCAGCTGTATGCGAAAGCCGTTCTGCTTAGAGTTACAAAGGAGGCACAGTTTGCTTGGGGAATGATCCGTTCTGGCAACAACAACAAAAACAACAACAAAAGGGAAGAAAGATTAGAAAAAGACTTGTGTTTCTTTTTATCTTCGAGCAGAATTAGACGAGACCTTTCAGGGTGTATCATTCCATGGCAAGCCGCTAAAACATCCAGTGACTGTAAACAGGGCCGTAGCCAGGATTTTGTTTCAGGGGGCTGAGTTTGTTTCGGGGGGGCTGAGACTGGGTGGAAGAGGGTCTACCCTAGCAAACCTTTTGTATTGTTATCCCAATAACCCCATTAATGTGGAATATAATGAGCATGGTGATCAGATCATGATATGAATAAACATAACAGTTTAAATAATGTACCAGTAAGGCCTTTTCGCGGACCACCCTGAGAATTTCGGGGCTGAAGCCACCTTACCCCCCCCGGCTACATACCTGACTGTAACGTAGTAAGATATCTTGACTCAATCCATCTACTACTTTGGGGGGTAAGGGAGATTCCGAAATTTTTGTCATGTTCCTATATTGCTCTGGATTCTCCTTCCGTCTCATCTCTTTCTCTCTTCCTTTTAATCTATGTCAGTGTTTCCCAACCAGTGTGCCGTGAACGATCATCAGGTGTGCCGTGAGAAATTGGAACCTCTGATACCCGTTCTTCCCCTTCCTGCCAAACACTTTTTCTTCTCCACTCGAACTCCCTTCTTCCCAGCCTCGCTCTGCTCGCTTTGCCTCGTTTTGCTCTGGGGTGAGTTTGCGCAGTAGCGCCCACATGGGTCACGTCTTCCTCCCTCCCCCCTCCCCTCCTCACGCTGCCCCCTCGGATCAAAATGGCGGCAGAAGCGGCAGTGTAGAAGAAAAAGTAAGAGTTCGGCAGGAGGGGGAAGACAGGGCGCAAAGGGGGAGGGGGAGGGAGAGGTCTTTGTCGAATGCTGGCATGGGCAAACTTGGACCTTCCAGGTGTTTTGGACTCCAACTCCCACCATTCCTAGCAGCCTCAGGCTCTTCTCCTTTTTCCCTCTCAGCCACTTAAGCAGGAAAGGGCCTCGGGCTGTTAGGAATGGTGGGAATTGAAGTCCAAAGCACCCAGAGGGCCAAAGTTTTCCCATACCTGTGGTGAGCCTCCTTCCAACATGATAATATAACAATATAATAGCACATACTAAGGGAAAATAATAATATTATGTTAATACATAGTTCATAATATTAATAATAATAATATAGCCCATGAGGCTCCTTCCATGTCACGTCACATTCTCTGAGGCCCGGTAGGCCACTCGCGTACCTGCCCGGAGGCGGGCTCCATTGTTCCCCGCGCTGTGGCAGCAGTGGGCGAAGAGGCAGTAGAGCCCGAGGTAGGAGAGGGAGCCCATGAAGGCGGAGGTGGTGGCGCCAGCCAGGGCCAGGCTCAGGCTCAATGGCTCCACCGCCCCGGCTGGCCGGACCAGCGCCAGGGCCACCACCAAGCCCTGCACCGCCAGGCACACCCGCCACCGCATCGCCTCAGACAAGGCATTTCTGCTCCACTGGCATCGCCTCAGGGAAGGCGCTTCCGGTCCCACCGCCATCTTGGTGCTGGGTGGGAGTTCAAAGCCACCGTGATGAGATTGGCCTGCGGGGAATAAAGGGGTGTGGCTTATTCACGACTCAAGAGGTTCCAATTTCCCACGGCACACCTGATGATTGCTCACGGCACACTAGTTGGGAAACACTGGCTTAAAGAACAAGAAGTCTTCTTAAAGCGTGCCTGCTTGCATCTGAACACCTCTACTGTAGAGTAGAAACAGGTAAAAAGCATCTTGGCCTTCAGTTAAGCCCCCCTCCTCTAGGGTAAGAAACAGCTTTAAGAACTTGCCTCCTTTAAAATGCCTTGGAAAGAGTGTGAGTGGTGTGCAAGCCCACGAGAGAAAGTGTGCGCGCCTACCTGTAGCACCTGTCCTCTAGAGTAGAAACAGCTTAAATGCCTAAAATGATGGGAAGGAGAGCCTGGGAACCCCCACCCCACAAATGGGCCGATAGAAAACAGATATTTCGGCATGCAAAGGCATTGATATGAGTAATCTTAAGGGATGGGGGGTTGCACCTGGAATGCGGTGCAGCTGGCTGACTGTCAGCTGCATAAGATCTCTCTGACCAGTAGGTCATGAGTTTGAGACCTGCCCGGGTCAAGGTGGGTGCTCGACCTTAAGTGTAGCCTGCTGTCGACCTTTGCAGCCCGAAAGATAGTTGCATCTGTCAAGTAGGAGATAAAGGTACCAAATTAAGTGGGGAGGCAAAATTTGACTGAATTATGAGGCCATTAAAGAACTCCAGGAACATTAAGGAATGTGGAAGTGTAGCACAGCAGTTCTCGTTTGTGCCTAGAGAACTGGGGCTAGGACCCGGGGTCCCATTAGCATTGGGCCCTGCAGCTGCAGAACCAGATTCAGAGGATGAGTTGGAAGATTGGGGAGAAGGACAGTTTCCCATCAGTGGGCCTCCTTCGCCCACGGAGAGTTTGGCATGGGAAGAATTGATGTTTGGCCCTGACGTAGATTCAGATAACCAGGTGCAAATGGAGGGCAGTGATTGTGGGTGTTATGAGCACCCAGGTGGGAAAGGTTCCCAGGAGCTTCTGAGTCAAAACATGGAAGCAAGCGGCTGGGAAGATCCCAGGGAGGGAAGCTCTCATGCAGATAGTGACCCAGGTGGTGAAAGGCAAGGCCGAACCTTTGATAGGAGAAGTAGCATTGAGTCCCGCAGAAGGGGATGGTACCGCAGCCTAGACAGGCCGAGGTCCGTCAGCGGAGATTGGAGACGACGGCCTAGAGCGTCGGGGGACCTCGGCCGAAGGATTAAGTATAGGAGTCGTGGGAACGAATCCTCAGTGCTTCGCCACGTCTTATTTGAATAGGCGTGAAGCGAAGTGGGTCCACGGAGCTAAGTGAGCTAGTGGTCATCAAGTCCTACCTTGCATCTGCCTTGCCTTGTTTCCTGATCCGCAGTGTTGCGCGGAGCCTTGCCTTGTTTCCTGATCCGCAGAGTTGCGCGGAGCCTTGTCTTGTTTCCTGATCCGCAGAGTTGCGCGGAGCCTTGCCAAGCCTTTGGATTTTGCCACGTTTGTTTTGGACATTATTGCTTCAAGCCTTTTGGATTACTTGCTATTCTTTTGGTCAATATCTTTTGAACTGTTTTTATATTCAATAAAGTAGTTAGCCTTCAGTCCGTCTCTGTGTGTGTGATTAAGGGGCCGGTCAAGTCCGTGCATCGTGACAGGAAGGAACAACAAGGGATGCTGGGAACGCTGAGAGATGGAGTGCGTCAGCTCCCCCTAGTGGCCAGAGTTTGCCTCTGTTCGTCTATATGTTTGTATGTGAAAAACAGCAGGCATTGTCTGCTAGTATGTGTATTTGTAATCCGCTCTGAGTCCCCTTCGGGGCGAAAAGAGCGGAATATAAATAAAGTAAATAAATAAATAAATAATATTAAGATCTAAAGAAAGGTAGGCTTGAAGAATATGTTACAGGAAATGGGGAGGACGTGATATGTTTTGGTACCTATAAGCAGTAGCTAGTGAGTTTGGAGTCACTTGTCATCCCGCCTTTTTTGCTGTTTTTTTCTCCAGTGTGTTACGTTAGTTTTGTTTGTAGCTGATCAAAATATTAATAAAAGAAGAGAAGGAGATGAGAGAAAGAATTAAACCTCGGCTGTGCTGACAGTAGTGTCAACAGATCTGATGAGGGAGGGAAGCAGAAGAGTGAGGTGGTTTGGTGTGCAAAGAGACAGGCGAAAAGGGGGTGCCTCTTCTCTGTGATTAGTTACAAGGCATTTACTTTAGATAAGTGCTGTTTGAGTGGGTGACCTCATACGTACCTTCTACCCCGCGCTGTTGCTAATTGTCTGCTTGAGATGAGATTCCACTAATGGTGTCACAGCATGAAAGAGAGATGTAAGGCAACGACAAGGAAGTGTGGGAGAAAGGAAAAGAGATGCTTTCTTTTCTTCTCTTCCGCTGCCTTTCGCGAACTATCAAAGCGCCCATAGCAAGGAATACAGATGGCCATAATCCTTAAAATATTGGAACCTCGGAACCAGTGTTAGACTACGACTCTGGAGTCCAGGGTTTGAATCCTTGCTCAAACATGGAAGAGCAACAGATGATCTTGGGCACGTCACACTTTCTCAGCCTCAGTGAGAAGGAAAAAAAGGCAAAGCCTATCCGAACAAACTTTCCCAAGAAAAGCCCTAATGGAGTCACCAGATTTATTTTTTTTCATGTCAGAAGTGACTTGAAAAACTGCAAATCACTTCTGATGTGAGATAATTGGCCATCTACAAAGGCGTTGCCCAGGGGACACCGGGATGTTTAGATGCTTTACCATCTTGTGAGAGAGGCTTCTCTCATCTCCCTGCATGACCCAGGGTTCGAACCGCTAACTTGTCGGTCAGCAGTTCTGCTGGCACAAGGGTTTAACCCAGTGTTTTTCAACCTTTTGAGCCGACATTTGGGAGCATTTTGAGCCACGGCGCATTTTTTACATTTACAAAATCCTGAGGCACACCACCAACCAAAATGACACAAAATGACACTCTAACACAGTAATACATATAGTTAATATGGTTTTAAATGTATTTATACACTCAGTGTGAAACCTGGGCCTGTTTCAATGACCAACATAAAATACTGGAAGGGTTTGGTGGGCATTGACCTTGAGTTTTGGAGTTGTGGTTCACCTATATCCAGAGAGCACTGTGGACTGAAACAATGTTGGATCAGGACTAAACTTGGCATGAATACTCAATATGCCCAAATGTGAACACAGATGGAGTCTGGGGAAAATAGACCTTGACATTTGAGAGTTACAGTTTCTGGGATTTATAGTTAACACACAATCAAAGAGCATCCTGAACTCTTGCAACAATGGAATTGAACCAAACTTGGCATATTGAACTCTCATTACCAACAGAAAGTACTGAAAGGGTTTGCTTGGGAATTGACCTTGAGTTTGGAATTTGTAGTTCACCTACACCCAGAGAGCACTGTGGACTCAAACAATGTTATGTTATATTATGTTGTTGTTTGTTTTCTATCCAGAATCACAATGTTGGAAGGAGGCTCACCACTTTAAAGTCCCTAAAACAGGCATGGGAAAACTTCGACCCTCTGGGTGCTTTGGACTTCAGTTCCCACCATTCCTAACAGCCTGAGGCCCTTTCCTGCTTAAGTGGCTGGGGGGGGAAAAGGGCCTGAGGCTGCTAGGAATGGTGAGAGTTGGAGTCCAAAACACCTGGAAGGCCCAAGTTTGCCCATTTTACATTTTGTAAATGTAAAAAATGTGCCGTGGCTCAAAAAAGGTTGAAAAACACTGACATACAGCGTACTTTCAAATAGAGCAGCATTTGGGAACATGTAATTACAAGGAAGGCAAAATGAGGGCATATATATGAATTCTGCCTCTCATGAAGTCTTCCTTCAGTCCCCAAATTTCTGCCATTGCAGAGAGCAAGACATTGGAATCAGACAAGTTTCGGAACCGCATACATTTAGCACTTGGAGTAAATGTAACTATTCAATTGGCCATCTGTAGAGATGCCGAAGGGAGGAAAGAAAGGAAAGAAAGAAAGATCGTTTTACATTTGCGGAAAAAGAATCAATAAATTTGATTGTATGTCAGAGAAAGTGTTCTTCGAAACTAGCCTCAGTGGAAATAGGAAACGTAATCAGATCAGACCTCTGAAACAAGATGTGTCAACCGATATTGGACAAAATGCTCCACTAGCAAATATCAGACCAGGAGAGGTAACGAAAATATGAACTGCAATATAGCGGTCTAAAGCTTCTTTGAGACGGTCAAGAGATAGAGATCCAGCTTGCAGCGGGTTAAATCTCACTCGTTCTGAAAATGCAGCTTGTGCAAAGTCCTGGCCAGGTATTCATTTGTACATTTAAGGATCGTGTGGCAGTTGCACCAATTCCTAGAGATGTTAATTTATTTTATGTATTTGTCACGTTTCTATACTGCCCCTCTCAGCCCGAAGGCGACTCAGGATGGTTTACACAGGCAGTCTCTGCCCTCAATACAACACAGCAACAAGTCAACCCCCCAGAAAAAACATATAATAACAATTTAACAATGAAAAACATACAATTGCAGCCTCAGCGTCATGTTGAAATCAGTTTCCATCACATCGTCGTCATTCCTTATATCCAATTAAGCCTTATATTTCATCAGCAAATGCCTGCTCAAATAACCAGGTCTTGACTTTCTTGCGAAACATCAGGAGGGAGGGGGCCGATCTGATGTCTTTCGGGAGGGCGTACCAAAGCCGAGGAGCCACCACTGAAAAGGAACTGTCTCTCGTCCCCGCCAGTCGCACCTGCGAAGAAGGCGGGACCGAGAGCAGGGCCTCTACAGATGATCTTAAACATCTCGATGGTTCATAGGGAGAGAGGCGTTCGGACAGGTAAGTTGGACCCGAACCGTTTAGGGCTTTAAAGGCTAAAGCCAGCACTTTGAATTGTGCCCGGTAGCAAACTGGCACAACAGAGGAGTTGTACGGTCTCTGAATGGCGCTCCTGTTATCAACCTGGCTGCTGTCAGTTGGACTAGTTGCAGCTTCTAAACAGTCTTCAAAGGCAACCCCACGTAGAGAGCATTGCAGTAATCTATACGGGATGTAACCAGAGCATGGACCACCATGGCCAAGTCAGACTTCTCAAGGTACGGCGCAGCTGGCGCACAAGTTTTAACTGTGCAAATGCTCCCCTGGTCACCGCCGAAACCTGGGGTTCCAGGCTCAGCGATGAGTTGCCATTGCGTTTTTGTAGACCTCTATTATTATTATTAGGGTGCGCTGGTGCTTCAAATCTGAATGACTTCCAAAATTTTCTGGAAATTTTTCGAAATTCCCCAAATTAATTCCGAAATTTCGGAATGGCTTCATTAATGGCGGACACGCATGTTTAACCCAGTTTGGATGCGGATGTCTTCTCTCCGCGTCAGAACTGGGGTGACAGCTGTGTTTAACCCAGTTTGGATGCGGCTGTCACCCCAGTTCCGACGCGGAGGGAAGGACATCCGCCTCCAAACTAGGTTAAACAGCCAATGAGGGGAAAGCACCTTGGGAGGGGTGGGAATCTAATGCCGATTTCTTTCCGAAAATGGCGTTGGTGGCTTCAAAATGGCAAATTCACTTCCGGGTTGCTTACATCGCTTCGAAACCGCTTCAAAGGTGAATTTAATCCGAATTCATTCCGATTTTATGAGCATTCCGACAAACCTTCCCAGACCAACTGGATAACTTTTGCTGCAGTACCAAAGAGTCTTGTCTATATAACGTTAGTCTGAGAGACACTGGGCGTGGAAGCCTCTTGAAAGTACCAAGACCTGCGTATTTGGTATGGCTGGCTGTTTCATGATCATGACGAAATAAACCTTGTACTTCTTCTGAGACTGGGTGTTTGTCTTTCTGCCTCCCGCGACCGGACCCAATGCAGGGACCCTGAATATGGGGGTCCCTAACAGTTTAATATCAGAACAATTATCCCTTAAATCCTGAAATGGACTATTGCTGTTGTAGTTGTACCGTGTTTCCCCGAAAGTATGACACCCCCGATTGTAAGACGTATCGGGGGTGTCAGGGGGGTCGGCTAATGTAAGCCGTACCCCAAATGTAAGCCGTACCTCGTCGCCACGCCCACGCCGCCGCCGCCGCCGGCCCATCGGCCGCGGCACACCTCCGCGGTGCACCTTTCTGCCAGGCCTCTGACGCATCCAAGAAAGGGGGGAAGCGCAAGGGCGGAGGAAAGCAAGAAAGGGAGGGGGAAGAGCGCAAGGGGCGGAGGGAAGTGCCGACACTTCCATCCGCCCCTTGCGCTCTTTCCCCTCCCTTCTTTCTCTCCAAGAAAGGGAGGGGAAGAGCGGGGCGGAGGGAGGCGGAGGGAATGACGCCGATGCGCCAGAGTGACGCTCTGACGCGCGTCAGCGCTCTGACCTCCGCCCCTCCGCCCCTTCCCTTCCTCCTCCTTCCTTCGCGTCAGAGGCCTGGCAGAAAGGTGCGCCGTGGAGGTGTGCCGCGTCGATGGGCCGGTTGCGGCGGCGGCGGTGGCGGCGTGGCGATGGGGTACGTCTTAGTTTATATAAGACGTACCCCGAAAGTAAGGCGTAGGGGGACTTTTGGGGGGGGGAAAGAAAGTAAGACGCTGTCTTACTTTCGGGGAAACACGGTAGTAGTTGTTGTTATTCATACCCTGCTTTATCTCCCCGAAGGAGGAGATAAGCAGGATAGAAATAACAACAAGCCCCTCTCTTCGAGTTTTCTGATCCAGTCTAAAAACACGGCTGGGGTCATTAATCGAATACAATCAGTTTTATCTGTAGTTATGACTGTATTTTATAAATTTCGAATTTATTTTAGTATGTGATATTTTATGGGTCACTATTTGTTTTGCTTTTGGGAAAATGGGGTGACATTTTTACATACGCTCTGCCTGACGAAGTTCAAGAAATTAGAGAATTGTCCTCCTTCCGAAAGGCATGTAAGACAGTCCTCTTCCGCCAAGCGTTTCTCACTTGAGTAAGGCTGTAACACCTTTTGCTGTTAGTCCTAATTCAATGGTAGTGGAAAGTATAGATTTTAGATTTAATGTGTTGTTTTATTGTCGGGCTGTGTTTTTATATTGTTGTAAACCGCTCCAAGCTTCGAAAAGGAGCGATCTAGAAGCCGAAATAATAAATAAATAAATAATACCTAGTGCCCAGTCCTTCAGAGAGTTTTAGAAATAATAATAATAATAATAATAATAATAATATTTAATTTGTACCCCACCACCATCTCCCTCCAAGGCACTGCAAGTAAACATAAGCAATTATAACAACACAGCTCAACAATTCATCTATTTTGTCTTCAACTGGCTAGAATTCTTTAGCTCTATGTATCCTGGAAAATGTGATTTCGGGCATGAGGGAACACAGGTAAATATGATCTGAGTGTCATTAAAAATATTACATTAAAAGCCGGATTGCTTTTATGGCACATTAGCTAACTGCACATTTTCCAGTCCCTTGGTCTCAACAAAAACATATGATGCCATGCCTTCATTTAGTGAGAACAAGACTCATATGCCTTCATGAACTGTTTTTGGGGTGCCTCATTCCCTGGGAAATCTTTCCTGCTTTTGAACTTCTCTGGGATATGTTCCAGCTTCAAATATAACAGAGATGCTTACAGTGCAATGCAATGAAAATCAAACAATATGGACCCAGCCCAGAGGATGACAAAGTGGACCCAGCCGCCGCTGCAGCAGAGCAGAGTAGCAGACAATCAGAGGCTGCAGGCCTCCGCCCGCTCTCGCCCTCAGCCGTTCCCCAGCTGATCGCCCTGCCATGGAGTGCCTGCCATCCCGGCTTTGGAGTGCCTGCCATCCCAGGTGGTGATCCGGGCCTGCAGTGGAAGCAGTCGCCGACCTGAGGCAGCTGATCGCCCTGGCGACCCAGAAGAAGATCAAGTCTTCTGGGTCGCCAGGGTGATCAGCCGCCGCAGGTCGCTGACTGCTCCCGCTGCAGGCCCGGATCGCCTTCCGGGATGGCAGGCAAAGCCGCCGCTCCTCCGATCGTTCTCCGGAGCGGCGGGCTTTCTGCCGACGCAGGCCCCACAGCCCGTGATGGGATGGCAGCAGCGGCATCCCTTCCTCTTGGCCCTGCCCCCGACGCCCTTCTTCCTGGGCTGGACAGAATCGGCTGGCGGGCCACATCCAGCCTGCGGCCTGTAGGATGCACAGGTCTACTTTAAAGGGAGGCAAAAAAGCAATCTCCCGGGATATATATAAATGACGTCCTTTCCCTTTCACATGGCATTGATAGCCTGGGAGCGATGGCACAACCTGCATAGCTCAAGCCTGAAAAATGTAACAGTATCCAAAAGGCCCAGGCTCACCCATCTCACCGGATGCAGCCCAACCAATCAGCTTCATGAATTTTATTTGATAGTTGACACACACACTAACTGATTTCTTGCATGCTCCAACAACCTTTACTTTTTATTCTCTGCAATTTTAGAAATTTGGGGATCAATTGGAGAGCAAATTATTATGGGATGGTATCAAACGCCTTCATTGTGCTGTAGTGTTCCAGCCTAGTGGCCATAGAGAGGCACCGGGGGTCCCAGCTGATCAGGGTCAGATTGGGGATGATGGGTGGCCTGATGGATACAGGTCTGCAGAGGAAGACTTAGCCTGGGATGATGGATGGTTGCATGGGTATGTGACTGCAGATGAGGAGATTGATGACTCCATGGAATTTAGTTCTGAATTCGACAGTGAGAGGCCAAGCGACCTTGAGTCTCACGAGAACCTTTACACTCCCTCGCCAGCGAGCATTCCGAAGTTAGGGAAGACTGAGTTTCCCAGGTTGATAATGAAACATCTGGGAATGCTAAAGAGCCGGAATTCGACAGGAGGGCCAGCATTAGATCCTCCCGGAGAGATTGGAGGAAGGGGGTGCACTGGGCACCCAGGAGTTAGTTCCCTTTATTAGATTGTGTTCAAGCCTTTTTAGTCAGACCTGAAGCTACATTCAGCTTAGGAGGTTTTCTTGCTCAGGATTCCAAGTTCCTGTGACCGCCGGAGTGGTTTGCCTTGTTTACTCTCGTTTGCTTTTCCATGGGACTTAAGCCAGTTCGTGAACCCTTTGGACTATCTTTGGATTTATTTTGATTGCCAGCTCTATACCTTTGAACCCCCTTTGGAGATCTATCTTTGATTTATTTTGATTGCCATTAGCATGGCTCTATACCTTTGACTATTCTTTATTCTAATTAAAAGTACATTTATTGCATCTGCCTGGTGTGTGTGATCTAAGGGGGGTGCCACGATCTGAGGTGCAACATTTGCTTATTCTCCCTGATGCCGAATAATTGTTAGAGTCCCCATCGATGAGTGATTTCTCTTCCCCAGAATCGGGGAGTTTGGAGATCCCATCTTAGGCAAATGGCCATTGATCTCGCCGTGCATCAAAGCAGCGGCTGTTGAAGCCGCGACATTAGAATAGGATTCTATCGATTTCGGCTTTGAGGTTCTCGATATTGATAGAAATAACATTCTGACTCAGACACGGTTGGCCTCACCAGAGAGAGAAAAGAGGGGGGTGAGAAAAAAAGGGGGGGCAGATAATGCCCAGATCTTCTGGGTATCAATTACAGCTTTTCCACCAAAATACTTTATTACAGAGCCTGGCAAAGGAGGAAAGAACATCCAGTGTCATATGCCGTGCCTCAAACCCCTCTGTGGCAGAGATAACAATGGGACCATTCTGTAAGCTGACATATTTTTTGTTTTCTAATGTATTCCAGCCTTTTGTGCTGGCTTATTCTTAAATAACAGGCACAGATGTAGCGCTCTCCAAAGGTCTTTGACTTGTCATGAGGCTACTGTCCCTACACAGTGAAATAAATTGATTACTAGCGACAATGTTAACTATTATACACAAAGAGAGCACAGCTCGGGGGGCCTTTGTTGAATTTTAAAGCAAAGGGGGGAAGGAAAGGTGATTATTTGTTCCTTATGACAGCTTGCAAGATTTGCTAGTTGGAGAAGAAAAGATCTGAGGATGAATAATGGGAAAGGATGATATTGGGCCTCGCAGACAAATATTCAAACTGACCGTCCATTGCGATTTATTCCAGAGATGAACTCCAGAGATATTGAAGCCACATGGAACATGATGGCTGGAAATGAGGACATCCCTATTGGAAACACAAGTCCGAGGTGGTAACTAGAAGAGCCATTTGGGGCTTAAATAGAAATAGAAAAAGGTCATATTACAAACTTTTTTCCGAATCTCTGGAAAGTTTTGAACCCAAATCTACCCAGAAAACTACAAAAAAGGAGAAATTAGTATCTTTCTCATTGAAAGTTAGTTTTCTAGATGTGGGATATACTTACCTGCTTCACTTACTTAGGCGATCTTTCGTTGTCCGAGTAGGATTGTCCTCCAAGATCGGTGTACTGGCGGTGGGTCCGTAGGTGACTGTGGAGCCATATTCTTGATCTGCATCTTCTCCCGCAGTGAGGGCATTGGTTTCCAGGTGGACGGTGGTCCCGGTCGGGGTTGGATTGATGCACCTTCCTCTTGGCGCATTTCTCTCTGTCGCCCTCTATTCATGCCTCTTTGAATTCTGCAGCACTGCTGGTCACAGCTGACCTCCAACTGGAGTGCTCAAGGACCAGTGCTTCCCAGTTCTCAGTTTCTATGCCAGAGTTTTTAAGGTTGGCTTTGAGCCCATCTTTAAATCTCTTTTCCTGCCCACCATCATTCCGTTTTCCATTCTTGAGTTCGGAGTAGAGCAACTGCTTTTGGATACGAAGGTCGGGCATCTGGACAACATGGCCGGTCCAGCAGAGTTGATGGCGGAGAACCATTGCTTCAATGCTGGTGTTCTTTGCTTCTTCTAGCACGCTGACATTTGTCCGCCTGTCTTCTCAGGAGATTTGCAGGATTTTTCGGAGGCAACACTGATGGAATCGTTCCAGGAGTTGCATGTGACGTCTTTAGATAGTCCACATCTCACAGGCGTATAGCAGAGTTCGGAGGACAATAGCTTTATAAACAAGCACCTTGGTCTCCCTACGGATGTCCCAGTCCTCAAACACTCTCTGCTTCATTCGGAAAAATGCTGCACTTGCAGAGCTCAGGCAGTTTTGTATTTCAGAAAATGACAAGAACGAAGAAATTAGGATGTTTCTCGTTGAAATTTAATTTTCTAGATGTGGGATATATGCAATTCCATGATCCAGTTTGACAGCAAAACCTTGCAGTGTTGTCTACACTTATTAGGATGGAGAGAAGTTTCAGAATCTGAGACAAGATGGAAATAACAAGCACCTTTCTTTCTCTCCTTCCTATAAACCCGTGGTACCCAAAGTGGGTGGTACCACACCCTAGTGGGCGGTGAGGCGATCCAAGGGGGCAGTGGGAACCTCAGGAGAATTTGGGGGGCACTCAAGCCCTGTAAGGGGGCGGGGGCGAGATTTCAACTCACAAGTGCGCGAGTGTGCGCCTGCCAGTTGGAAACCCTGTGCAGGCACTGCCTGGAAACCGCAGCGCGCGCCCCCTTCCTCGCCTCAACTCTGCCCACGGTGCAGTCCTGTATCGCCCCTTCCAATCCAACGGAAGGAAGTGGCGATACGGGACTGCGCCGTGTATTCAAATTTGGGCATATTGAGTATTTGTGCCAAATTTGGTCCAGATCCAGGGTTGTTTGGGTTCAGAGTGCTCTCCAAATGTAGGTGAACTAAATCTATCCTAAATCACTGTCAATTCCTCCCAAACCCCTCCAGTATTTTCTGTTGGTCATAGGAGTTTGTGTGCCAAGTTTGGTCCAGGTCTGTCATTCATGGGGTCTCGGCTGTGGAAGTCAGAGCTGAATTGGGCGAAGGGACTGCAGATCCCATCATCCGTTGTCCATACTTCCCCCAAACATATTGTTTTTGTGATTAATCACTAGGCTTTAATTATGTTCAATTTGTAACAATGAAAATACACCCTGCATATTAGATATTTGCATCAGAATTCATAAGAGTAGCAAAATTATTTATGAAGTAGCAATGAAAATATGGATGGGGGTCACCACAACATGAGGAACCTTATTTAGGGGTCACGGCATTAGAAAGGTTGAAAACCACTGCATTAATACATATATCTTTCTGTTTAATTGCTATTTAAAAATTTCAGGGGGGGGGGCTGAGTAAATATTTTTCTGGAAAGGGGGCAGTAGGCCAAAAAAGTTGGGGAACCACTGCTATAAATTAATGACCCCTTCACACTACACAATTATAGCATTGTTATGCCATGTTAACTAGCATTTACTAGGGTACCAAACTAATGATATATCTTACTATAAACACTCTTATTAGTTAAAGATTGTGAATATGCAAGTGTATGGAATATCATATAATGTAACACATTCAATCTATTATATAAAGGAGGTCCCGTCATCGAACGACTGACAGAGACAGAGAAACCTTCCAAGGCAGAGACACCAAACTTGCCAACACAAATAGGCCTCAGGCAAGGAAGGTTTTTAACAAAGAAACCCCCCCCAAAAAAACCTAGAAGGCCCCCAAAACAACGATACAAAAAAACCTACATTTCCCAGCATCCTCTGCAGCAGTCAGCGAAACCCATTGGCCAACATCGGCCCACACAAAATGCAGGGAGGCTGAGTAACCATAGTAACGCTGGCCACAGCCAGCCAAGGCTAGGATAGAATGCGGAGTGATTTGAGTTCAGTCAGTTGGTGTTTCAGGGTTAAACTGACAAAACCAAACTCTATGAGGGAGCAATTCTCCAGCAATTCCTACTCACACAACACAACACAACTTTCTGTCACAACCCACCCACCCCCAACCTTACGGGACCCCGCACACACAATACCTACCACCACCACAAACAAAAACTAACTCCACCTATATTCCAACCACAACACAACACAACACTGCACTGATACTCTACAAACACACACAAACACCCAAAACACCCCACCCACACAAGCATTCCACAACATACTACCACCCACAATTCCACCACACACACACTAACTCACCAAAAAAGTAATACCTACACACAACACAATACGCACATAACACAACCTTGCGTCTACTGCTCAACCCATTTGTATGCCATTCCTTCCTTCCACACAGGCAGAAACTGACCCAAAAGACAAGCCATGCCTTCTAAAAAGAACAGCATCGGACGACACACTCGCAACGCTACATACATCAAACAAAAAAGGGCAGAACAAACGCCAGAACAGAAACACAGTTTCTTTTTTCAAATCCAGAGTTGGGAAACCACAGAACCTCTATCAGGGCTGTCCAACTGCCAGCCCTGCAGGTGTTTTGGACTTCAAATCCCAGAAATCCTAACAGCTGGTAAACTGGCTAGGATTTCTGGGAGTTGAAGTCCAAAACACCTGCAGGGCCGGCAGTTGGACAGCCCTGCTTTCCATCAACACAGCAGATGGAAAGACAAAAAACATTGTATATCCATTCTTTGTGCTGGTCAGTGACCGTAATAAAGTTTTTTTGTTGTTGTTGTATATCCACAAGCTCTGCAGAACGCCAGCAACACCACACACCGACAACTCCCCAAGACTTCAACATCCCACCCACCAGAACAACCCACAACAACACAGCCATGACCCCACCAAGACCATCAATTCCAACCCTTACATACTCAAGACTTTCTCGCATCTCCTAAATAGGGCACAGCAACGCGTGCCGGGTACAGCTAGTCTTCTATAAATGACATTCAATAAACACAATATTTTCCAGACAATAGAAATATACATGTGTCTATCTATTAATGATCATATAGAAAGTTATTTTAGTCGATGCACATAGAAAAGACAGGTTTGTACACACTACAATTACAAAATCAACACAGAGTCCGATATGGTGAGGGTATCTCTTATCAATGCTTCTTGGTTGTAAGAGTCCAAACTGCCGTTGGGAGTCCACTTGAAACAAGATGTAATATAATTCAACACGGGGAGTCAATGTCAAAGATATCGCACAAATCTGTGGGACTGGTAATCCAAAATCACGGGGCTATTCTGCCCAGGTAGTTGGAAAGTATCCAAGTCAACGACGTTGGTAATCCAAAGTAATATGCTCAGGGAGTTGTAATTCCTCCTGTACCCACAGCGGTCCTGGTATGTGCTGTTGCTGGAAAGGGCAGATTATCCGCTGCGGACGCTTGAGCCAAACCGCGACGGTGGAACTGCAGGGCCCAACCCGTTTCGCCATTCTAGGGGGCTTTTTCAAGCAGAGGCAACCATAACCAAGGAAATAAGAGGCGTCCCAGGCATTACACAATCATCCTGAGTAAATTTAGCACACAAACAGAATGTTGTTTCCAAATGACCATATAGCAGAACAGACAACTCCACATCTGTATGCTTATCCACTATGCCCTGCTTCGTGTACAGAGAAATAATTTTGGAGGCTACGGCTCTGGCCCAGATTATCTGTCCGAATATATGTCCTGCTATGAACCATCACGCAACTTAAGATCTTCAGGAGAGGTCCGGATGGCACAAGTATATCTGGTATGAAGGGACAAAGAATGAGAAAAAATTCGGAAACCATCTTGTCAGGTCAAGCCTAATTCAAACATGGAAAAAATATAAAGCCAAATTTTACAACAAAACCCCTTTATGCAGGCATGTAGCCGGGGCTAAGGGGGCTTCAGCCCCGAAATTCTCAGGGTGGTCCGCGAGAAGGCCTTACTGGTACATTATTTAAACTGTTATGTTTATTCATATCATGATCTGATCACCATGCTCAATATATCCCACATTAATGGGGTTATTGGGATAACAATACAAAAGGTTTGGTAGGGAAGACCCTCTTCCACCCAGTCTCAGCCCCCCCAACCAAACTCAGCCCCGAACCAAAATCCTGGCTACGGCCCTGCCTTTATGGGTATCACCTCTGGAGGCCGCACACCTAAGAATGTTAGGATGGCAGGAATGGCCAAGAAAGAGAACAGGGAGATAAAATTAAAAAGCCAACAAGAAATATTTAATACAGACAATAAAATATCATGGCTGCATTATAGACAGTTAAAAGAATACTTTGGAAAAGACAAAAGAGAGGTTTTCAAGAAACAAACAGCTTTTGGGACATTATAATTAAATCTGAACAAAAAATAATAACGAAGATATATAAGAAATTACTGGATTGGGATCAAGTTAAAAAAAGAGGGGGGAAACTATATGAGAAGATGGAATGAAAACATAGGGAGGACAATAGATAGAGGAAGGTGGGAAGAAATTTGGGGGGGGAAATGAAATACACGTATGCCACTGTCCTAAAAGAAAATTGGATTAAAACGGCCTATAGGTGGTATATGACCCCGAAGAAACTTGGCAAAAGCTGCAAAAACATGAACACCAATTGTCGGAAATGCAACAAGACAGAAGGGTCATATTACCACCTATGGTGGACCTGTGAAAAAGCTAAAATGTATTGGAGGAGAACACATGAAATAATACAGAAAATGTTGAAGATAAAAATACCTTTGTGTCCTGAGACCTTTCTGTTAGGAATGAACGAGATGAAGCTAGAAAATAATATAGATAAACTACTTTTTCTCTTGAGTACAGCGGCCAGAATATGCTATGCAAGAAACTGGAAGGAACCAGACACTTCGGACGAAGAGAAACTCCTGATGAAAATCCTAGACATAAGAAACATGGACTGACTGACATTCCTGTTAGCAAGGAATAAGGGAACCCCACTAAGAGAAACGGATTGGACTTTAGTACTAGAATATATGAAGAACAAAAAACTAAAGATTGAAGTATTTAAATAGAAACAACAAAGTAGAGAAGTACCGGAAGATGACAACCTGTGACTATTGAGCTAAGGAAAAGGAAGAACTCCACCCAAAAAGGACTTTGGAAGTCAATTTTATTTTTCCTCTCTTAACTTTTAAACTATACTTTTCCTCTCTCCCTTCCTGCCCTTCTCTGCTTCTCCCACACACCCAACCCCCCCCCCTATTGTATTCTGCCCCATTTCTATTTCGCCCCTCTGTTCCCCAATCTTCTCACTGTTTTTATGTATATATCAAAAAATAGCCTTCTCTAATAAAGATATATTTTTTTAAAAAAGATCTTCAGGAGAGGCCCTGCTCTCAATCTCGCCACTCTCACAAATGCGGTTGGTGGGAACGAGAGACAGGGCCTTTTCAGCAGTGACCCCCCATCTGTGGAACTCTCTCTCTAAGGACATCAGGTTAGCCACCTCCCTCCTGTCCTTTAGGAAACAACTAAAAACCTGGCTGTGGGCCCAGGTGTTTGATTAAGGTATTGAGCATTAGATAATGGCAACTGGACTTGAATTTTGTTGATACGACGAAATTGGAATTATTGGCTGAACTCTGGCTGTCACTGCATGTGAATGCGTTCATTAATGTTTTTATTGATGATTTTATAATATTTTGTATTAATTGTTTTTATTGATTGTATTGTCTAGCATAGTGTTTCCCAACCACTGTGACGCGGCACAGCAGTGTGCCGTGACGGATCTCCTGCTTTGCCGTGAGAAAAGCTCTCTGCCCCCTTCCTTCCCCCCTCCTCCTGCCGAACTCCTGCTGCTTGGGGGAGGAGGAGGAAGGGTTGGGCGGCGGTGAAGAAAAAGAAGAAGGGCCCGGGGTACCGCCTCCTTTGGCCGTTTCCCCAGCCAGCCTCTAATCCCGCCATGACTCTCGCCCCTCACTCGCTGAAGCCGCGTGGAGGAGAAGCACCACCCCGCCCACTGAAGCCCGTCTACTGCTCATGCTCCTCCTCCTCCACACGGCTTCAGCAAGTGAGGGGTGGGAGTCATAGCGGAGAGTGGCGCCCCTTGCTCACACTGCCCCCTTAAGGCTGGAGAAGCTGTGGGAGAGCTGAAGCCGGGGGGAGGGGTGGGTCATGGCGCCTCCCCCCAGCTTCAGCCCTCCCACCTCCTCTCCAGCCTTGAGCACTGCCCCCTTAAGGCTGGAGAAGCTGTGGGAGAGCTGAAGCCGGAAAGGAGGGGGCGTGGCATGGTGCGGCCTGGCTCCTCCCCCTCCCCTGGCTTTGACAATCCCAGCAGCTGCTCCCAGCAGGCCAGCATCCCCCAGCCGTTGTTTACTGTGTTAAGAGTGTCATTTTGTGTCATTTTGGTTGGTTGTGTGCCCCTGGATTTTTTTAAGGTTAAAAGTGTGCCACGGCTCAGAAAAGATTGGGAAACACTGGTCTAGCATCACTGATGCATTGTGAAGCCGCCCTGAGTCCCCCTGTGGGAGAAGGGTGGGATAGAAATAAAGTAAATAAATAAATAAATAAAGTAAATAAATAAATAAAGACAGACAATGCTGTTGTTGTTGCCCGTTTTTTGTCAAAATATATTTAGCCGCCTTCTATTTTTATCAGTTTTATACTAATTTATGCAATGATTTTGATACGAAATAAATAATCCTCCCTATTCTATCAAGCATCACTAAGGGAGGTGGAAGTGAAACCTCTGACATTTGAATAAAGTCTCAGTGAATAAATAATACCTGATCTCAATTGGTCCATTAAAACTATTTGAATTTTACGAAACTCTTGCAGTAATCACTTTCCGCCTGTTCACCTCCTTTACTCAACTACCTATCTTCTAGATCAGGCCTGCCCAACAGGCGGCCCGGGGGCCGCACACAGCCCCCTAGCCCCTTGGCTACGGCCCCTTACCCTCCTGCAATAAATAATATATTTTTAAAAATATTTTTAATTTTTTTTCAATAAAAAATATTATTTTTTATTATTATTTTTTGGTCCTGCCCCCTTGGTTTTCTATTGGCCGCCTCCTCTTCTCCTGAGGGAGGGGGCCAATGGGAGGGAGTGACGTCTCTCGGGCCCCGCCCCCTTGGCAGCAAACAGGAAGAGCGACCCGGCCGCATGGCTTTCCTCCTCGGCAGCGCCGCTTCCTCCTCCTCAGGATTGCTGCTGCTCCATCTGGGAGGCGCTCAGGCCCTCAGCGCCAGGGAAGCAAAAGGGGTTTGGGAGGGAGAGTGTCTGAGAACGTGAGTGAGTGAGTGAGTGACAGAGAGAGAGAGAGAGAGAGAGAGAGAGAGAGAGAGAGAGAGGAGGGGGACCTGCCCTGGGCACACCTCTCCCCAGCGCAAATGGAAGATCTCTCTGGCTCTCTCAGACACACACACACACACACACAAGCCCCTTCCTTTCTGACCCCTTCATTTGCCTTTCATGAACTGTCTCTTTAATGAGAAGGAGAGAACCGGCCAGCCATAGGAGAGGGGAGGAGGAGAAAAGGAGGGAGGGGGGAATTGAATGAGAGGGAGCTCAAGGAAAGGCCTCCCACCCCTTCCCCCTTTTCCTCCCCAGAATTATTTACATTCTTTGCAATTACCTAAGTTTACTTTGATGACTTGCACTGAATGGAATCAGCCAGGGGTAAACTGGCAGAATGAAAGCACACAGACCTTTCAACTGCAAGGCCATTCAATGCTGATCAATGTGGCCAGTCATATATTCCAGTTCAAAGCAGAGATTGTGGGATATTCTGCCTTGATATTCTGTATATTTATGCCCCTCATGTGTTCCATCCCTCCCTCCCTCTCCCCTTATTTAAATAATACTAGCTGTACCCGGCACGCGTTGCTGTGCCCTATTTAGGAGATGCGAGAAAGTCTGAGTATGTAAGGGTTGGAATTGATGTTACTTATGTTCATTGGGGGGGGAGGGGGAGGACCAGCAACCTACCCCCCAGCAGACAGGGCCGCAGACCTTCTTCAACTTGGCTGCGACCCATAACCTGCCATGACTGCCTTCAATCACCAACCACTCTCTGGTCCTCACTCCTGCTCCTCAATGCGAGGTCGATCTGTAATAAACTAGCCACGCTGCGAGATTTCATCGCAGAGCAGGATGTAGATGTCACCTGCATCACAGAGACTTGGACCCAGGTCGGTGACTGTGTCCTCCTTCAGGAGATAGCCCCCCCAGGCTTTCGAGCCTTCTACCAGCCAAGATCCACCGGCCGGGGTGGAGGAGTGGGCCTGGTTGTAAAAGACACTGTTACTACCTCGGTCCTCCAGACACCAGAGATGACCGGCATAGAGTGCCTGGGAGCAACCCTAGGAATGGGAGAAAAGACGGGGATCTTGGTGGTCTACCGAGCCCCTGGGGCCCAAAAGGAGGCCACGTCTGTTTTACTGGATTTGATTGCGGACTGGGCCCTGAGATTCCCCCGGCTCATTGTACTGGGTGACTTTAACATCCACCCGGACACAGACCCTCTCCCACCTAGCGCAAGGGAGCTCCTTCTACACATGGATGCTCTAGATCTCCCCAGGACCGAAACGGGCCCTACACACCAAGCTGGCCACGCGCTGGACCTGATCTTCGGCCATGGCCTAGCCATAAAGCACCGTGAGTCCAGAGCAGTGCCTTGGTCAGATCACCTGACCGTAGAGCAGATATTGACACTCCCCTCACAGAAAGATCGGGCCAAAGACCATCTTAGTCCGCCAAAGGAGTCTGATGACCCGAGGGCATTCACGGCAGCTCTGGAACCGTTGGAGGTCCCCGGAGGATCGCTGGCAGATCTGGTCGACAGGTGGAACAGCGTCCTCTCGAGGGCCATCGACCAGGTGGCACCAAGGCGCCCCCTTCGTCCCCGTAAAACCCGCTTACCGTGGTTCACGCCGAACCTAAAGCAGACGAAACGCCGGAGGAAACAACTGGAGAGTATTTGGAGACGGAAACCTAGCGGGGCAAATAGAGCGGCTTATAGAGAACAGCATAGGCTGTATGAACATGAGATCAAGGAGGCGAAGAAATCCTACAATGCCGCCCAGATTACAGCTGCCGGCTCCCGTTCAGCACAGATCTTCAAAGTAGTCCGGCCCTTCTAGCGCCCCCACGGAGTGACCCTAAAAACTCTGTGGTAACTGCAGAAGACCTCCAAGAGTACTTCATCAGTAAAATCATGGCACTCCGGCGTGACCTCCCGCCCATCCCGGAGGAAGAGAGTGAGAGGACTCAATGCCCAACTCAGACCAGCGGGCTCTCCCTCACCGAATTCAGGCCTCTTACCCTGGAAGAGGTGGAAAGGTTGTTGACCGTGGCAAGGGCGACGACCTGCCCCATGGACCCTTGTCCATCGCACTTAATTAAGTCTTGCATGGACTCCGTATCGGACGCTCTGAGGGACCTGGTGAACCTTTCCCTGGATACTTGCATCTTCCCTGAGTCCCTGAAGGAAGCCAGAGTTAGGCCCCTCTTGAAAAAGGCGAGCCTTGACCCCGATGAACTGGCGAACTACCGCCCTGTTGCCAATCTGCCCTTCCTGGGTAAGCTTCTGGAGCGGGCGGTGGAAAGCCAGCTGCGTGATTTCCTTCACCGGTCCGGGGCCTGGACCCGTTCAGTCAGGTTTTCGTGCAGGCCACGAGTAGAATCTGTCTTGGTAGCGATCACAGACGACATCCGCCGCCAGGTAGATGGAGGGGGCTCGGCTGTCCTGGTCCTCTTAGATCTAACCGCGCCTTCGACACCGTCGACCATGACCTGCTATTCCGCCGCCTGGCTGCCTCTGGGATCCGGGACAAAGCTCTGACCTGGCTAGGATCGTTCCTGCGGGGTCGCTCGCAGCGGGTCGAGTGGCAGGGCCAGGTCTCCAGGAAATGCGAGTTGGAGTGCGGGGTCCCCCAGGGTGCTATCTTGTCTCCCACCCTTTTTAACATCTATGTCCAGCCCCTGGCCAGCATTGCAAGGAGCCATGGTTTCAGCTGCTACCAATACGCCGACGACACACAGCTGCTGTTTAAGCTCGATCCAGGGATGTCGTCAGTGCCGGAAAACTTTAGTCAAGGACTGAGGGCGGTGACTAGCTGGCTCAGAGCACACAGGCTAAAAATCAACCCGGCAAAAACGGAGATCCTCTGGCCTGGCCGACCCGCCCCTCACTCACCATTACCACTCTTTGAAGGCGTGCCCCTGTCCGCGGCTCCGGCGGTGAAGAGCCTGGGAGTGATTCTGGACGAGAGACTGATGATGGAGGCCCAGATCCAGGCCGCAGCCAAGGGTGCCTTCTTCCACCTTCGCAGGGCCGTCGGTTGGCCCCTACCTACCATCAGAGGCGCTGAAGACCGTGATTCATGCCACCGTGGTCTCCCGACTTGACTACTGCAATGCCCTGTATGCGGGCCTACCATTGTCCACGACTCGGAGGTTGAGACTCGTCCAGAACGCAGCGGCCAGACTCATCTCTGGGGCACCGGCGAGAAACCATGTCTCACCAATCTTGAAAGACCTTCATTGGTTGCCCACAGAGTGCAGAGTGATCTACAAACTCATGGCGCTAACCTTTAAAGCACGGCAAAGAATCGGACCTGCCTATTTGAGCGACCGGCTGATAGACCAACACAGCGAAAGACCTGTGCGTGCTATAAACGGTGACTGTATAGCCATCCCAGGGGTGAGAGAGGCCCGGCTGACCGAGACCCGACGGAGAGCCTTCTCTGTGGTGGCTCCTATGATCTGGAACACGCTCCCACCTGCTCTCAGGGCCACATTGGCCCCTACCAGATTTCTGTCTGACCTGAAAACCTGGCTTTTCGGCCGGGCGTTTGGGAATTGACTGGATGGTCTGGAAGCTGAGCCTCTCATGGCTCTCTATATCTATACCTATACCTGTGCTTTTAACTGTTGTACCCGTGGTTTTTAAACAATGTAAGTCGCCCGGAGCACCAGTGGTGGAGGGCGACTCACAAGAAATAAAGTTATTATTATTATTATTATTATTGTGGGGTCATGGCTGTGTCGTTGTGGGTTGTTCTGGTGGGTGGGATGTTGAAGTCCTATGGGTTGTCGGTGTGTGGTGTTCCTGGCGTTCTGCAGAGCTTGTGGATATCACTGTTTTTGTCTTTCCGTCTGCTGTGTTGATGTAGAGGTTCAGTGGTTTCCCAACTCTGGAGCACGCTACGTAGAGTTGTCAGTGGGAGAAGCATTCTGTGTCAAGGTCTATGCCACAGATTTGTAGTGTTTGTCCTTGAGCCTTGTTTATGGTGATGGCAAAAGCTAGTGTAGTGCAGTGTCTTTCTGTTCTGGCGTTTGTTCTGCCCTTTTTTGAGTGATGTATGTAGCGTTGCGAGTGTGTCGTCCGATGCTGTTCTTTTTAGGAGGCATGGCTTGTCTTTTGGGTCAGCTTATGCCTGTGTGGAAGGAAGGAATGGCATACAAATGGGTTGAGCAGTAGACGCAAGGTTGTGTTATGTGCGTATTGTGTTGTGTGTAGGTATTACTTTTGTGTTATTCTGGGGGTATGTGTTTGTCAGTGGTGCCTGTGTCCCTGGTGCCCTATTTGTCTCCCTCCTAGATCTTGACCGTGGCAGTTTTACCCTCAACTGAAATCTCTCAGCATTCTAAGTGGCTTTGCCCACCATTACTATGGTAACTGATGTTGGCCAATGGGTTTCGCTGGCTGCCGCAGAGGATGCTGGGAAATGTAATTTTATTTTTACTCGTGGTTTTGGGGGCCTTTTATGTTTTGGGGGGGAAAGTATCTTTGCTACAAACGTACCTTGCTTGAGGCCTATTTCTGTTGGCAAGTTTTGTGTTTCTGCGTTGTAAGGTTTCTCTGTTTGAGGTAGTCTTCACATGACGACTCTTCCTTTATATAATAGATATGTAATTGTATATAAATGCCCCTCATGTGTTCCATCCATCCCTCCCTCTCCCCTTATTTAAATAATATAATATTTAATTGTATATTTATGCAATGCCGGGGGCGGGGAGGGGGAGGGGCTGGGGGTGGGGGCAGAGCCGGGGGAGGGGAGGGCGGAGCCAGGGCTTGGCCCCCCAGGTGATCAGTGACCGGAATTCCGGCCCAAGGTCCGGTAGAAGTTGGACAGCCCTGTTCTAGATCTAGCCAGCTTTGAAGCTAAAACCCAGGATTACTTTGACATGGGCCACAGCGATGACAAGAAGGGCAACTATGAAAACAAATACCTGTAACATCAAGGATTGATACAAACAATAAACCTTCCCCATTCCAAGCCACTGGGGCTAACAGCTTCCCAGAGAAAGTAAATGAAAATTCATGATACTGTATTGTGCCCAAGAGCCAGCTTAACCACCGGTGCTATACAATTATTTATAGCTGGGAACTATCAAAGGCAATTGCTCACCAACCTCTTTGCTCTGTGCGGTAATTGATGTGAAGTGAGGCATCGCATCCCCTGCTGACCCCGGCGCAGCGAAAGTCAGATGGATTACATCTGACTCAATTATGATTGATATGATCAAAATCCATGATGCACAACATGCCATAACAGGCTTTCTAAGTGTATCTATTGATTGATTCGGCAGAGACAGGGAAAGGACTGGGAGCACATGGCTGCTCTCCAGTGTATCGCAATGAAGCAAGCTCCAAGGCAGAGGAAGGACAATCCTCCGTTTCCCAGTGTAAATATTGTGAGTGTGCCTGTGTGCATTTTTCAAAGCACTGCTTCCCCAATGACCTTGGCCCCGGTTCAATGCTCTAGATCAGGAGTCCTCAAACTAAGGCCCAGGGGCCGGATACGACCCTTCGAGGTCATTTACCCGACCCTCGCTCAGGGTCAACCTGTCTGAAATGGCTTGAAAGCACACAACAACAACAACAACAACAACAACAACAACAATCCTATGAGGGTTGAATGAAAAGTAATGCCTCCAACTTCATTACTCAGGTTTGGATGAGAATATTTTAATAAATCAAATGCAGAAATACTCCTTAGAATGTGCTGTTTAACTACCACTATTCATTTATCCAGTGTTTCCCGACTACTGTGCCGTGACGGACCTCCTGCTGTGCCGCGAGAAAAGCTCTCTGCCCCGTCCCCCCTCCTCCTGCTGAACTCCTGCTGCTTGGGGGAGGAGGACGAATGGCCGGGCGGCGGCGAAGAAAAAGAAGAAGAGGCCGGGGCGCCGTCTCCTTTGGCCATTTCCCCAGCCAGCCTCCAATCCACCATGACTCCCACCCCGCCCTCGCACTGCCCCCTCAAGGCTGGAGAAGTTGTGGGAGAGCTGAAGCTGGGGGGAGGAGGCAGGGCATGGCGTGGCCTGGCTCCGCCCCCTCCCCTCCCCCCCAGCTTCAGCTCTCCCAAAGCTTCTCCAGCCTTGAGGGGACAGTGGCAAGCCAGCATTGTGCTGGCTCTGCCACCGCTGGCTTGGCACTGCTCCCTCAAGGCTGGAGAAGCTGTGGGAGAGCTGAAGCTGAGGAGGGAGGGGGCGGGGCATGGTGCGGCCTGGCTCCTCCCCCGGCTTCAGCTCTCCCAGAGCTTCTCCAGCCTTGAGGGGGCAGTGCAAGGCCAGCATTGCGCCCCTCGCTCACACTGCCCCCTCAAAGCTGGCAAAGCTGTGGGAGAGCTGAAGCTGGGGGGGGCATGGCGTGGCCTGGCTCCTCGCCCTCCCCCGGCTTCAGCACACCCAGCAGCTGCTCCCAGCAGGCCACCATCCCCTAGCCGTTCTTTACTATGTTAGAGTGTCATTTTGTGTCATTTTGGTTAGTGGTGTGCCCCCGGATTTTTTTAATGTTAAAAGTGTGCCGTGACTCAAAAAAGGTTGGGAAACACTGCTTTATCCACATAATCACCAGACAATTGGATACATTTCTGCCAACGATGAACAAGTTTTCTGAAGCTGTCACGGAAGAAGTCAACACTCTGTTTCCACAACCAGCGTCTCACAGGTCTCTCAACATCTTCATCAGAAGCATAATGACGTCCCCACAGATCTTCTTTCATTATCGGAAACAGTTGGAAGTCAGACGGTGCTAAATCTGGGCTGTATGGAGGATGCCGTACGGTGGTGAGATCCAGTCTCGGAAGTTCTGCTGTGGTGGCATGTGAAGTGTGTGGTCACAGGACGTCCAACTCTTTGTTTGTCACGATATTCCCACCTCAACATCTTTAAAGTTACTCGCCCAATGACGCACAGTACTCACATCAACACAATCACCATAAACAGCTTGCATTCTCTGATGAATCTCCTTTGGGGTGACACCTTCCGTTGTCAAGAGTTCAATGAATGCACGTTGCTTAAGTCGCATTGACCGACCGTCTGTGCAGGGTTCTGTACTTCGCACTTTGACAACACAACCGCTCGATGCCAAGGCTTCCCGCCAAAATAGAGGAGAGTCTACTGAACAAGCCAGTACCTCTCGCATACCAGTACTAACTGAGCTGGGGTTTATGCCATTTTTGATAAACATTTTTTTACTAATTCTTGAAACTTTTCCATTTTAATGGTACTTACCCCTTCATTATCTTTTCCACCATTTCCTCTGAAAGTGTCCTTTCCTTACTCCATTTTTGTATTGTCCTTCTAAGTGTCATTTCTTTTGCTTCCATTATCATTTTGTATATTACTCCCGCTCCCTCTTTTATCTTCTACCTTTGACTGATCAGGGAATCCAACTTATTTTCCGCTCTTTTTACTCCATTTTTAACCATTTCCCATAATCCTCTCAATTTCAACCAATTTTCTCTTCCACCTTTTCCCACCTGGGAATGTGGCACATTCCACCGGGAATGTGGCGCAGCTAGCTAAGTGTCAGCTGCATAAGATCTCTCTGACCAGTAGGTCATAAGTTCGAGGCCTACCTGGGTCGAGGTGGATGCTCAACCTTTAAGTGTAGCCTGCTGTTGACCTTTGCAGCCTGAAAGAGAGTTGCATCTGTCAAGTAGGAGATAAAGGTACCACATTAAGTGGGGAGGCAAAATTTTGACTGAATTATGAGGCCATTAAAGAACTCCAGGAACGCTGAGGAATGGGAAGGAACAACAAGCGCTGAGAGATGAGGAATGCGTCAGCTCCCCCTGGTGGCCAGAGTTTGCCTCTGTTCGTCTATATGTGGAAACGGCAGGAATTGTCTGCTAAGTATATGTACCTGTAATCCGCTCTGAGTCCCCTTCGGGGTGAGAAGAGCGGAATATAAATAAAGTAAGTAAGTTAACTCCATAAAATCCGTCAAACCTCCTCCATTATTATAAAAAATCCTTCACTCTTAGAAATCCTGCTCTGTTCAACTTCTTCAGCCAGCACTCTTCTTCAAATTCAAACAAGCTATATAATGGTGACCATTTCGACAATGTGGGAATCCATTGGTTCTGCCGTTTTTCCCATATTGTATAAGCTAGTCTTCTAGGGCCCTCTGTTCCTTTTATATTCCCTTTTTATATTACAGGTATTTTATTCACACTTTGCTCAAAGCCTTCCCAAAATCTAGAATCATTCATGTAATATCGTGGCTATGAAAGTTGCCTAAAGTCCTTCCGCCCTTGGATTCCCTCATGTTTGACTTCAGGGACGCGTGGTTTTTCAGTGGCGTGCAAACTCTACAAGCGTCAGGGCCAGTGACCGACCAAAGTGTCACAACACTGACGGGGAGCCAGCTTTGAAATTCATAAATTCAAGGCAAACCTGTTTCCCTGGGCCTGATAGTGCTGTATTAGTTGTGGGAAGTTAATGAGGTCCCTGTGTTTGAGTACAACCAGATTAAAATGAAAAACGAACCGCATTACATTCTGTTTCAACAATTATTATCAGTTGGCTGTAATATAAATATGCAAATTCCTTCAGCTTGAACTTTCACATCCTCTGTAGAGACCATTCATCTCTTTAAAGTATTAATTTAAGTTGTAAAAGGATCCATACATCACCGCCATGTCATTTTGAAAACAAATATTAATCAATTTTGGGACTCGGGATCACTGCCGCGGGAGAGTAACGTTCCCCTTATGTCGGAAGCAAGGCAAGGCGGGGGAAATTTACATATTCATCCTTAGCTTAAAAAATCATATGATAAATACAAGTGCAAACACAAGAAACTCAGCAAACTTAAGACCTTATCGTCATTCAGTCTAAGGCAAAAACAGACTGCTTATGCATCCTCAATGCAACAGTATGCAGATTAGGAATAAACACCTTATTCCTATCTATATAACCTTGAAAGCTGGTGACAACTGATGTGCAGTCATAGGCATGTCTCGCTCACTCAACACACGTATGCAATGGAAAGAAGTACCTCTGAGGTTTTCCCTCCCAAGGGATGCAGAACACATGGGAGATGGTGCCTAGGTATATAAAAAGTATTATTATTATTATTATTATTATTATTATTATTATTACAGTGTTCCCTCACTTATCGCTGGTGTTACATTCCAGGACTACCCGCGAAAAGTGAAAATCCACAAAGTAGGGACGCTATATTTATTTTGATATTTATACATTATTTTAGTAGTAATACACTATTTTAAGTCTTTACAAACCCTCCCCACACACTTATCTACTACATAACCCTCCTTGAATGTGACGTTTATACATTTTTTACATTTACAAAATCCTGGGGCACACCACCAACCAAAATGACACAAAATGACACTCTAACACAGTAATACATATAGTTAATATGTTTTTAAATGTATATATACACTCAGTGTGAAACCTGGGCCTGTTTCGATGAACACAACATAGATATCCTGGCAGGAATGGCAGAAAGACACACACAAAGGTCTTGCTCAACACCTGTCAGTCTCTCTCTGTGTTCTTATGCATCAATATGGAAGGAAGGAAGGAAGGAAGGGAGGAAGGGAGGAAGGAAGAGAATGGAACCAAAGAGCAAAGAAAGGGAAGAAAGAAACAGGTAGAGAAAGAAGAAAGAAAAAGGGAAAGAAGAAGGAAAAGAAAAAGAGGGAAGGAAGGAAGGAAGAAAAGAGGGAGGGAAGGTTGGCCACAGCAACACGTAGCGGTTACTGCTAATAAATTTATACAGCTAATATAATGGTAGGAGTTGTAGGCCAAAACACCTGGAGGGAGGGCCCAAGTTGGCCCACGCCTGCCTTAAGTGAGCAAACCCTGATAGTTTTTGGCCCCTGCTTAAAGGTGCCTCAACCCTGTGTCCCAAACGCCCCTTGACCCGCCTTGGCTGCATGCGAGGGAATCACGGGAGTGGTAGTTTGACACCATCCTGAACCTCCCCAAACTACAAATCCCGGGATTCCTTAGCCTTGAGCCCTGGAAGACCAAGGGGTGCCTCATTGCATGAATGCTACGGTGCAGATCCGCCCCCAGGCAGCCGGGGGACCAGGGGAAGTCCCATCCCAGGATCTTCTCTCTCTCCACATGGCTCTTTCTGCCTGACGCATTCCCCGCCTTTCCGCTCAAATCCTTCTGAGGCCAAGGAAGGAGCGGAGGGGAGGAGGAAGCCCAAGAAGCCAAGTGGTGAGTAGAGGCTGTGTTTGCGGGACTCAGGCAAGGGATTAAGCCCCAGCTAGGGTTTCCCAATAGGCATGAGAGCTCTCTCTCTCTCTTCTATCTCCAATTTCCCATGGCACAACTGATGATCGCTCACGGCACACTGGTTGGGAAATACTGGTTTACATAATCCTCAGCTCCTGCTTTATCTGCAGAGGCAGACTCTCCATACAGACAAATGCTCTTAAGCCCATATTGAAAAACCGTGAAACAGCGAGTCCACAAAAAACAAACCGCAAAGTAGTGAGGGACCACATTCTTATTTTTATTATTATTATTATTATTATCTGAAGATCTTGAGGTATACAAGAGAGAGATTTTTAGCTCCTAGGCTGTTATCTTCATTTGTGATTTGGGATTGATACACTAGGCCAGTGTTTCCCAACCACTGTAACGCGGGACAGTAATGTGCCATGACAGACCTCCTGCTGTGCCGCGAGAAAAGCTCTCTGCCCCCCTTCCTTCCCCCCTCCTCCTGCCAAACTCCTGCTGCTTGAGGGAGGATGAGGAAGGTCCAGGCAGCGGCAAAGAAATAGAAGGGGCCGGGGTGCCGCCTACTTCGGCCATTTCCCCAGCCAGCCTCCAATCCGCCATGATTCCCGCCATGACTCCTGCCCCTCGCTCACTGAAGCCTGTCCACCGCTCATGTTCCTCCTCCTCCGCGTGGCTTCAGCGAGTGAGGGGCAGGAGTCATGGCGGAGAGCGGCGCCGGGGTTGGGGGCCATGACTCCCGCCCCTTGCTCGCACTGCCCCCCTCACGGCTGGAGAAGCTGTGGGAGAGCTGAAGCTGGGGGGAGGGGGTGGGGCATGGCATGGCCTGGCTCCACCCCGTCCCCCCAGCTTCAGCTCCCCCACCCCTTCTCCAGCCTTGAGGAGACAGAGCCAAGCCAGCATTATGCTGGCTCTGCCACTGCTGGCTTGGCACTGCCCCCTCAAGGCTGGAGAAGCGGTGGGAGAGCTGAAGCCGGGGGGAGGGGGTGGGGCATGGCGTGGCCTGGCTCCACCCCGTCCCCCCAGCTTCAGCTCCCCCACCGCTTCTCCAGCCTTGAGGAGACAGAGCCAAGCCAGCATTGTGCTGGCTCTGTCACCGCTGGCTTGGCACTGCCCCCTCAAGGCTGGAAAAGCGGCGGGAGAGCTGAAGCCGGAGAGAGGGGGCGTGACATGGCGCGGCCTGGTTCCTCTCCCTCCCCCAGCTTTGGCACTCCCAGCAGCTGCTCCCAGCAGGCCAGCATCCTCCAGCCGTTCTTTACTGTGTTAGAGTGTCATTTTGTGTCATTTTGGTTGGTTGTGTGCCCCCGGATTTTTTTTAAGGTTAAAAGTGTGCCACGGCTCAAAAAAGGTTGGGAAACACTGCACTAGGCAATTTAGCCAGGTTAAGCCTGTCCCATACCAAGCCCAGGTTCAGCACATTTGTGCCAAATCTGGAACCATGTCTAGACGATAAAGGAGCACATCTACTCCACTGCACTTTCACCTCCTCCATGTAACCACTACTTTCACTTCTAGTTGTCCACAGATCTCGATCTGAAGTTCTAGTCACCATGGTCTTGTCTGCATATTAGGGGTGTGCACAGTGTTGTTTGCTGTTTGTTCATTCATTCACTTCCAACTCTTCGCGACCTCGTGGACCAGCCCACTCCAGAGCTCCCTCCCAGCCGTCTCCACCCCCAGCTCCTTCAGAGTCAAGCCAGTCACTTCAAGGATAACATCCATCCACCTTGCCCTTGGTTGGCCCCTCTTCCTTTTTCCTTCCATTTTCCCCAGCATCATTCTCTTCTCCAAGCTTTCCTGTCTTCTCATGATGTGGCCAAAGTACTTCATCTTTGCCTCTAATATCCTTCCATCCAGTGAGCAGCTTGACATTATTTCCTGGATGATGGACTGGTTGGATCTTCTCACTGTCCAAGGCACTCTCAGAACTTTCCTCTAGCACCACAGTTCAAAAGTGTTTTCGGGCTGTATGGCCATGTTCCAGAACAGGGGTGGGCAATTATTTTTTCCAAGGGGCCACACGAGAGCCAAAAAATATTATGGAGGGCCGCACCTGGAGGCTGAACTACATTCTAATCTACATTATTTATTTACTATATTTACTATATATTGCACATCATTAATATTAACATATTAATATATCAAGAAATATTTATATATTATTAGTATTAATATCATAATTATTATAGTATATATAGACATTATAATATATTGAAATTATATAATATTTATTTATTTATTTATTTATTTGTCACGTTTCTATACCGCCCCTCTCAGCCCGAAGGCGACTCGGGACGGTTTACACAGGCAGTCTCTGTTATATTATTTATTATATTATTATATTATTATAATAAAATTATTATAAAATAATAATAAAAACCACTAAAATTAAATTAAATTAAATTCAAGAAGACAAGGTGCGAACCAAGATGAAGGCTGACATTCTCAAGAGCGGAAGGATCCCAAGATGGAATGGCCCATTGGACCCAGCCCAGAGGATGGCAAAGTGGACCCAGCCGCCGCCGCAGCAGAGGAGAGCAGAGTAGCAGTGGCTTTGGAGTGCCTCCCATTCCTAGAGGCGATCCGTGCCTGCAGGGGGAGCACTCGGCGATCTGAGGAAGCTAATCGCCCTGGGATCAAATCTTCCGGGTCGCCAGTGCGATCAGCCCGTGCAGGTCGCCAAGTGATCCCGCTGCAGGCCTGGATCGCCTCCAGGAATGGGAGGCGTTCCAAAGCCATTGCTCCTCCGGCCTGTATGCCAACACAGGCCCCACAGAGCCCGCGATGGGATGGCAGCAGCGGCACCCCTTCCTCTTAGCCCCACCCCCCGACACCCTTCTCCCCGGGTTGGACAGAATCGGCTGCCGGGCCAGATCCAGCCCGCGGGCCGTAGGTTGCCCACCCCTGCCCTAGTTGAACAAATGCGTCATTTTGTTTCATAGAAAATGGGAAATTAGTCAGATTATCTTTTCTTTTGCTGCAAAGATAGACACCGAGACTGCCAGGAGGTTTTATGGACTCCTAAATCTTCATCTAGTGCCCCTTTGGATTGTCGAACAAAGATTTAAGGTCCAATAAAAAAACCCATGGTGGCAAGGCTTGTTTCTGCCTCTGCTGTATGCTAATCAAAGCGGAAGAGAAGAGTGTTCACCTTATGATGAAACTAATAACCCTTCAGACTTTCCTTTTGTGCTTCTACTTAGTTGACTTTGTCTTTGCTATTTTTTTAGTGCTATACTGAAGCAGATTTAGGACCTTCTCCTGACTTTACACACAAATAATTTTAAATTGATGGGGTAACTGGGGACAAAGGAAAAGAGAGAGAGAGTTCCACACTTTGGGCTCCCTTATGCTAGATGTAAATTCAAGTTATGGCAAGAGAACACTGTATTTTATATGAAGAAAAAGGCATTAGGGTGGAGCCAGATTTAGGCATATACAAGGGCCATTCATTAAAGATTTCCCCTGACCCACTTCCTGTGGACTGAGAACAATGAAACTTATTTATTAATTAATTTATTAATTTATTAATTTATTAATTTATTAATTTATTTATTTGCTATATTTGTATACCGCCCCTCTCAGCCAGGAGGCAACACGGGGCGGTTTACAGTTGGCAGTCAATGCCCCACAAAATAAAACAGTCAAAAGCATTACATATAATATAAACCATATAAAAGCAATAAAACCATTAAAACCATAAAGTGCCCTCAGCGCCGCATCATTAAAAATCATTTTCCGTCACATCGTCCAATTGTTCCAAGAGTGTCAATTAATCAGTTATACTGTGTCTGCAAATGCCGGTTCAAATAGGCAGGTTTTAACTCTCTTTCGAAATGTTAGGAGGGAGGAGGTCGATCTAATATCCCTAGGGAAGGTGTTCCATAGCCAGGTGGCCACCCCTGAGAAGGCCCTGTATCTCATTCCCGCCAATCGGGTCTGCGAAGAAGGCGGGACCGAGAGCAGGGCCTCTCCAGAGGATCTTAAGCACCTTGATGCTCCATAGGGAGAGATGCATTCGGATAGGTATACTGGGCCAGAACCATTTAGGGCTTTAAAGGCTAAAGCCAGCACTTTGAATTGTGCCCGGTAGCAAACTGGCAGCCAATGTAGCTGGCACAACAGAGGAGTTGTGTGCTCCCCAAGCGCTGCTCCTGTCTGTTGGACCAATTGAAGCTTCCGAACAGTCTTCAAAGATTACTGCAATGCTCTCTATGTGGGGTATGTTGTGGAGAGTATGCATCCCGCCCCGATATTATTATGATTCTTATGATTTGAAAATGCTGAGCTTTGACTCATCACATCAGCAATAAAACAATTAAAACCATAAAGTGCAAGTAAGCAATCTGGCTGCTGCCCCTTGAATCATTTGGCGCTTCTGAACAGTCTTCAAAGGCAGCCCCACGTAGAGTGTGTTGCAGTAGTCTTTACGGGAGCCAGCTTTCCATGGTATACATCCAGTCCTTTAAAAATATGCTATGCCTACTGATATAAACTGACTATATTCCAACGTGATAAGGCCATAAAGCTACAGCTCCTATGTTTCTACAGCAGTGAACCATGGCAGTGTTCTTTGCTCTGGTTACATCCCAAATAAATAAATAAATCATCCCCATTAATAACTTTTTCCATTTTGATGTTGCTTGGCCATTTCATGGATGAAGGGATGGTTCTTCATCCATGAAATGTTGCAGGCTATGTACTTAGCATTTGCAGTCATCATACCATCCCTTCACAAACTCTTCTATCCTTCCAAGGTTTGTTTGTTTTATTTATTTATTTATTTATTTATTTATTTACAGTATTTATATTCTGCCCTTCTCGCCCGACAGGGAGCTCAGGGTGGATCACAATGCACATATACATGGCAAACATTCAATGTCATAGACACACAACATATATAGACAGACACACAGAGGCTATTTAACTTTCCAGCTTTCCAGCTTCATGAGGGTATGATCAAATTCCGGCCACCGGGAGAGCTGTCGCTTCACCGTCCACTTGTGACACCAATGGAGTGCTTCCTCATTCTTTTGCACACTGCTGGAGATTTTTATGGCATCATAAATTAGTTAAATTAGCCTCCCCGCATAAGCGGTACCTAAATTTCCTACTTGATAGATGCAACTGCTTTTCAAGCTGCAAAGGTGGAAGCTTACTCCGACCCGGGTTGGCTTTGAACTCAGGACCTTTTGGTCAGTAGTAATTTAAATTTATTTATTTATTTAAAACTTTTATACCCTGGCCTTGTCACCTCCGAAGAGGGACTCAGACCGGCAAACGGCAAGTATTCAATGCTAACATTAAAAATCTAAAAACATCATGAATTTACAATAAAATTTACAATAAAATACAATACAATAAATACATTTTAAAAGCCTTTCGCCAAAGTAAAATCAAGTGTAACTCAATGCATATATTCGGTCCGTATCAAGTGGTTAGCGACTTTAGTCGATTCGTGATCTCCTCCTTCATTCTGCGAAGGCCTCATTGCACAGCCATGTTTTCATCCGCTTCCTAAAAGTCAGGAGGAAGGGGGCGGATCTGATTTCATTTGGGAGGGAATTCCACAGCCGGAGGGCCACCACAGAAAAGGCCCTGTCCCTCGTCCCCACCATACGCGCCTGCAAAGATGGTGGGACCGAGAGCAGGGCCTCTCCAGACGATCTTAGCACTCTTGACGGTTCATAGGGGAGAATACGTTTGGACAGGTAAACTGGGCCGGAACCGTATAGGGTTTTGTAGGTCAACAGCAGCACTTTGAATTGTGCTCAGAAGCTAATTGGCAGCCAGTGGAGCTGGCGCAACAGGTGAGTTGTGCGCTCCCTGTATCCCGCTCCCGTTAGTAGTCTGGCTACTGCGCGCTGGACTAATTGCAGCTTTTGGGCAGTCTTCATAGGCAACCCCATGTAGAAAGCATTGAGTTGTCCAGTGTTTCCCAACCACTGTGACGTGGCACAGTAGTGAGCCGTGACAGATCTCCTGCTGTGCCGCGAGAAAAGCTCTCTGCCCCCCTTCCTTCCTCCCTCCTCCTGCGGCACTCCTGTTGCTTGGGGGAGGTGGAGGAACGGCCGGGCAGCGGCAAAGAAAAAGAAGTAGGGGCCGGGGCGTCGCCTCCTTCAGCCGTTTCCCCAGCCAGCCTCCAATCCGCCATGACTCCCGCCATGACTCTCGCCCCTCGCTCACTGAAGCCGTGTGGAGGAGGAACCCGGGGGAGGGGGCAGGGCCTGGCGGGGCCTGGCTCCGCCCCCTTCTCCCAGCTTCAGCTCTCCCACAGCTTCCCCTTGAGGGACAGTGCCAAGCCAGCATTGTGCTGGCTCTGCCACCGCTGGCCATTGCCCCCTCAAGGCTGGAGAGCTGTGGGAGAGCAAGCTGAAGGGAGGGGCATGGTGCCTGGCTCTGCCCCCTCCACCAGGCTTCAATTCTCCCACAGCTTCTCAGGCTTGAGGGACAGTGTCAAGCCAGCATTGTGCTGGCTCTGCCACCTCTGGCTTGGCATTGCCCCCCCTCAAGGCTGGAGAAGCTGTGGGAGGCAGAAGCTGGAGGGAGGGGTAGGGCATGGCGCGGCCCTGGCTCTGCCCCCTCCACCAGGCTTCACCTCCCACAGCTTCTCCCGGCTTGAGGGGGACAGTGCCAAGCCAGCATTGTGCTGGCTCTGCCACCGCTGGCTTGGCATTGCCCCCTCAAGGCTGGAGAAGCTGTGGGAGAGCAGAAGCTGGAGGGAGGGGGTAGGGCATGGCGCGGCCTGGCTCTGCCCCCTCCACCAGGCTTCAATTCTCCCACAGCTTCTCCAGGCTTGAGGGGACAGTGTCAAGCCAGCATTGTGCTGGCTCTGCCACCTCTGGCTTGGCATTGCCCCCTCAAGGCTGGAGAAGCTGTGGGAGAGCAGAAGCTGGAGGGAGGGGGCAGGGCATGGCGTGGCCTGGCTCCTCCCCCTCCCCCAACTTCGGCACTCCCAGCAGCTGATCCCAGCAGGCCACCATCCCCCAGCCGTTCTTTACTGTGTTAGAGTGTCATTTTGTGTTGTTTTGGTTGGTGGTGTGCCCCCGAATTTTTTTAATGTTAAAAGTGTGGCGCGGCTCAAAAAAGGTTGGGAAACACTGCAGTAGTCTATACGGGATGTAACCAGAGCGTGGACCACCGTGGCCAAGTCTGACTTCCCAAGATACGGGCGCAGCTGGCACACAAGCCTGAGCTGTGCAAAAGCTCCCCTGGCCACCGCCGAGACCTGGGTCCAGGTCTCGGCGATGAGTCCAGGATCAATCCAGGATCACTGAGTCCAGGATCACTCCCAGACTGTGAGCCTGTAGCTGACTCCCAACTAGGTGTGCCACACCCGGTCCTATGTTTCCCTCAACCATACTTTCAGATGGCAAGGAATTGCAAAAGACCAAATGCAAATGTGCTCAAAAGAAACCGATGCAGCTCGAAGTCAGCAGGTGGAGAAAAGAATAAGAACATAAGAACATAAGAAGAGCCATGCTGAATTGGGCCTCAGCCCATCTAGTCCAGCATTCTGTGTCACACAGTGGCCCACTAGTTGTACACAGGGATCTCTAGCAGAAAGGAGGGCAAAACCCTCACCTGCTCCCTACCCCCACAACCAGTACCCGGGAAAATCCTGCCTGCCTCCATCAACACAGAGGTGGCACTTGGATGTCCATTTCAGTAACTACTGATTCCCTTGGTATCCATGAATCTGTCTAATCCTGCCTTGAAGCTGTCCAGGCTGACAGCTGTCACAACCTCCTCTGGAAGTGAATTCCATAACCCAATGACCCTCTGGGTGAAGAAATATTTCCCTTTATTAGTCCTAACTTTCCTACCTTGGAGCTTTAGGGAGTGCCCCTAGTCCTAGTGTTGGGTGACAGAGAAAATATTTTTCTTTATTCACCTTTTCTATCCCATGCATGATTTTATACACTTCGATCAAGTCACCTCTTAAACGCCGTCTTTCAAGGCTGAAAAGACCAAGGCGTTGCAACCTGGTTTCATATTCATTTTTGTTGCCCTTCTTTGTACCTTTCCAGTTCCGTTATAAGAACATAAGAAAACATAAGAAGAGCCAGCTGTCCAGCATTCTGTGTCACACAGTCCATCCACAGGGATCTTGGATCATTTTGTTGTAACCCTTCCATTTGTACCTTTTCCAGTTCCGCGTTAGTTCCGGTATATCCTTCTTGAGGTGCGGTGACCAGAATTGTACACAGTACTCCAGATGGGCCTCACCATAGATTTGTAGAGAGGCAATACAACATTTGCCGACCTATTTTCGATTCCCTTCCTGATCATGCCAAGCATAGAATTTGCTTTTTCACTGCTGCGCACTGGGTTGGCATCTTCATTGAGCTGTCCACCAAGACCCCAAGATCCCTTTCCTGGTTTGTCTCAGAAAGCTTTGACCCCATCAGTTGATAAGTGTATTTGGGGTTCTTTGCCCCGATGTGCATGACTTTACACTTGTTTAGGTTAAAATGCATTTGCCACTTTGTTGCCCATTCACTCAATTTCGAGAGATCTTTCTGGAGCTCTTTACAGTCAGTTTCATTTTTAACTACCCTGAACAGTTTAGTGTCATCTGCAAACTTTGCTACCTCACAATTTACTTCTACATCCAGATCATTTATGAATAAATTAATGGGTACCCATACCTCTTCTCCACTAAAAGTAACCCTCCCTTGCATGCATGTCTTTCGTCAACGGTGCCTTTTCTCCACACGCTTCCCCGTCAATGGCTTTCCATCTATGTAACATAAGAAATATTAAAAAGGCGGACGAAGTCTATTAGGCAATTACTGTGGGAGCTCGCAGAAAGCAGGCCTCGCCCCTATAAAAGCCAATGAAGTTATGACAGCTGCGGCCCGAGAGGAATCAAGGCGGAATAAAAGAGTGTCTCCGTCGCAGACAAATGATGATAAAGTGAGCCTTTTAGTCGACAGTCAATGGAAATTGACAAGGCCAAACCCCACAACTAATGAACAGCCCGAAACCTTTGCTACTGCCGGCAGAAGCCGCGGTGGAAAGTACCGCCTGAATAAACGGAGCGAGATTAAATTTAACCATCATTGTATGGTTTTGCTTTCCTTTTCCCTCTTTTGAAAGAGTGGCCCATTTGGTTCGGAGGAGGTTGCGAAGGTAGCAGGAACCGAGGCTAGGCCGGTGGTTTTCAACCTTCCAAATGCCGCGACCCCTTAATAAAGTTCCTCACGTTGTAGTGACCCCAAATCATAAAATTATTCTTGTTGCTACTCCATAACTGTAATTTTGCTCCTGTTATGAATCAAAATGTAAATATCTAATATGCAGGATGTATTTTCATTCACTGGACCAAATTTGGCACAAATACCCGATATGCCCAAATTTCAATACTGATGGGGTTGGGGGGAGTTGTAGTTTCTGGGATTTATAGTTCACCTCCAATCAAAGAGCATTCTGAACTCCGCCAATAATCAAATTGAACAAAACATGGCACACAGAACTCCCATGACCAATAGAAAGTACTGGAAGGGTTTGGTGGGCATTGACCTTGCATTTTGGAGTTGTAGTTCACCTACATCCGAAGACTCAAAGAATGATGGATTTGGACCAAACATGTCACAAATACTCAATATGGCCAAATGAGAACACTGGTGGGGTGTGGGAAAAAATAGACCTTGATATTTGGAAGTTGTAGTTGCTGGTATTTATTGTTCACCTACAATCAAAGAGCATTCTGAAACCCACAAACAATGGAATAGAGCCAAATTTGGCATAAAGAACTCCCATGACCAATAGAAAATACTGGAAGGGTTTGGTGGACATTGACCTTGAGTTTTGGAGTTGTAGTTTGCCTACATCCAAAGAGCACAGTGGACTCAAACAATGATGGATCTGGACCAAACTTGGCATGAATACTCAATATGCCCAAATGTGAACACTGGTGGAGTTTGGAAAAAATAGATCTTGACATTTGGAAGTTGAAGTTGCTGGGATGTATAGTTCACCTACAATCAAAGATCATTCGGAACTCCACCAGCGATGGAATTGGGCCAACCTTGGCACACAGAACTCTCATGAGCAAGAGAAAGCACTGGAAGGGTTTGATGGGCATTGACCTTCAGTTTTGGAGTTGTAGTTCACTTACATCCAGAGAGCACTGTGGACTCAAACAATTTATTTATTTATTTATTTATTTATTTATTTATTTATTATTCCATCTTGTATTCCGCTCCTCCCTGCAGGCTCGGGGCGGATAACAGCATATAAAATAGGCTAGCATGTGGCATCCATGCAACCATACAATAAAACACAAGCATAAAAACGCAACATATATCCCGAGGCATAAAATAACATACAGTGGCATTCCCCTGTGCTAGGGTATTGGTTATGATGGATCAGGGCCAAATTTGGCACGAATACTCACTATGTCCAAATGATAACACTGGTGGAGTTTGGGGAAAATAGAGCTTGACATTTGAAAGTTGTAATTGCTGGGATTTATAGTTCACCTACAATCGAAGAGCATTCTGAACCCCACCAATGACAGAATTGGGCCAAACTTCCCATACAGAACGCCCAAATATTGTGTTTTCTGATGGTCTTTGGTGACCCTTCTGACACCTCCTCATGACCCCCCAGGCGTCCCAACCCCCAGGTTGAGAAACACTGGGCTAGGAGATGCCACAAATTGCCTGGGGGGGGGGGAGAAGAAGCCTCATTTGAGGACAACTTCACACCCCACGACTCTAATAATACAGAATGAGCCATTTTGACATCAGATGCTTCATTTCTATCCATTCGTAAGTTCTTATATAGAGGGAATCTCAGCCTGACGGACAAAATGCATGCCACATCCGATGGGTGTGGAGAGTGTCACAATCGCACGCAACAAAGGGACAGCTGCACATTAATAAATATGTAATGTTTGATTAAAAATATGGATCGTATTTCTTCCTCTCCCCCCGTCCCCACCCCGCACACAACAAACGAGCCAATTGACGACTACCCCTAAGGCAGAAGATGTGATCTGGCACGCATATTTCTTGCTGCATTTGGAAATCCAAAACTCCAACGTTTTCCCTGTCCCAGCTGTTTCCTATTGTTCGTGTTTATCAGCTCAAAGGGCGAAAGAGAGGAACAAAGCAACAAGAGGAAAAAAAACCGCTTGCATTTCAAATGTGCCAGTCAGTCAGTCCATTGTTAAAAGAAGAAAGCTTAATTGTCTCTGCTGCCAAACTTCTTTTTGGTGAATGTCCAGTTTTTAAGAAAAGCTATTCAGCTGTGCAATTTGTTTAATACATGCAGGGAACTGGGGGTGGGTAGGAACTGCACACGAAATCACATGTTTCCCAGAAAGGAAGGAAGCCAAGCAAGGAAAAGTGTACATCCGTACATTACGGATCAGGTGCACCTCAACTGTGGCATGCAAATAAAAGTACCGCATATCCTCGAAGATAAGCCACGTTTTTCAGCCCTTTTTTGAGTTGAAAAAGCCACCCTTAACTTATAATGGGCTCAAGGCTAGGCTGCAGAGCCTGCAGGCCATTGCTTGCTATATATGATATGAGGGTTGAATGAAAAGTAATGCCTCCAACTTCGTAACTCCTCAACAGATGGCAGTACTGGTATGCGGCAGGTACTGGCTTGTTCAGTAGACTCTCCTCTACAGTTCCATCTTGGCAGGAAGCCTTAGCACAGTTTGGAGTAAGCCTATTCGAGGGTTGAATGAAAAGTAATGCCTCCACCTTCGTAACTCCTCAACAGATGGCAGTACTGGTATGCGGCAGGTACTGGCTTGTTCAGTAGACTCTCCTCTACAGTTCCATCTTGGCAGGAAGCCTTAGCACAGTTTGGAGTAAGCCTATTCGAGGGTTGAATGAAAAGTAATGCCTCCACTTTTGTAACTCCTCAACAGAAGGCAGTACTGGTATGCGGCAGGTACTGGCTAGTTCAGTAGACTCTCCTCTACAGTTCCATCTTGGCAGGAAGCCTTAGCACAGTTTGGAGTAAGCCTATTCGAGGGTTGAATGAAAAGTAATGCCTCCACTTTTGTAACTCCTCAACAGAAGGCAGTACTGGTATGCGGCAGGTACTGGCTTGTTCAGTAGACTCTCCTCTACAGTTCCATCTTGGTTGGAAGCCTTAGCATTGAACAGTTGTGTTGTTAAAGTGTGAAGTATGGAACCCTGGGAACGATGGGTACCCAGGATGCTGACGCCTGAAATAAAAGTGCACAGACTTCGTCCGTGACAACTTCAGAAAACTACCGTATTTTTCGCTCTATAAGACGCACCTGCTGATAAGACGCACCTAGATTTTAGAGGAGGAAAATAGGAAAAAATATTTTGAGCCAAAAAGTGGGCAAAATTTTTTATTACAATAACAGAATAACTTAACATGAACAATAGCCAACAGCAGCATTAAGAACCATCATTACTGTAAAAGATAAGGTCTTTAGTCATTGGTAAATCCCAAAAATTCCTCAGAACTGTCCGAACTTGTCACGCTCAGTGGCTCACTATCACTGGTGTCAGGGTCTTCATAAAGGACATCATCCTCTGAACCATTCAAGGCATTACTGATGCCACATTTCTTGAAGGAACTTACAACTGTTTCATCCTTCACGGCTTGCCATGACGTTTTCACCCACTCACAAACTTGAGTGATGGTGGGCCTTTTCATTCTTCCAGTGGGTGTCAGGTCATGATTCCCAGCAGCCATCCACTTGTTCCACTCCTCTCGCATGAACACTTTAAATGGCTTGTTAAGTGAAACATCCAGAGGTTGCAACTGGCTAGTAAGCCCCCAGGAATGACAGCTAGATGGGTCTTTGCTAATTTAAAGATTTTTTTGTGTTGTCACTGATATGTGCCCTAAACTGGTCAAGTACTAGTAGGGCAGGTTTCTTCAGAAGCCCTCCAGGGCGTTTGGACCACACTTTTTCTATCCATATTTTCATTCCACCTTCATCCATCCATCCTTTCTCATGAACATGGACAATAACTCCACGTGGGATCACCTCTTTCGGCATGGTTTTCTTTTGAAAATTATCATTGGAGGCAACTTGGTGCCATCCGCGCAGCAGGACAACACAACAGTATAATGGGTTTTCTCATGTCCTGAGGTCTTCACAGTTATGGTTTTTGCACCTTTCACATCAACAGTCCTGTTTGATGGAACATCAAAGGTTAATGGGACTTCATCCATATTTCCAATCTGCCCTATTTCAAAGCCATTTTTCTTTCTTGCATCAATAACAAATTTATGGAAAGACAGAATTTTGGATTCATATTCTTTAGGCATTTTTGCGCAATTCTAGTTTTGGTGCGCATAGCAAGGCCAGATCGTCTCATGAACCTGTAGCACCATGATGCTGATCCAGTAAAGTCGTCAATGCCTTTCTCTGCAGCAAGACGCTTGGCTTCAAATCTTATCATTTTCGTGGAGACTGATAAGCCATTGTTCCTGTGATGCATGATCCACTCTTTCATTTCCACATCTAACTGTGGCCATTTTGCAGCATGCCCACGAAAAGTGTGTTTGCTTTTATCTGCTTTTTGCAGTGCTTTCTCCTGTTTCCTCCATTCCCGTATCATTTTTTCAGTTGGAGGTGGCCCAAACTGTCTTTCAGCTGCCCTGTTTCCATGTTCTTTGGCGTATTTCACTACCTCCAGTTTAAATGGGATTTTGTAGCTTAGCCTTTTCTGCTTTGACATCTTTGGATGCAGCAGGAGACTACGGTAGTGTTCTACAACAAAAATGAAGTGAAAGAACTGTCATCAAGAGCTGCCATCTGCCCAAGGCACTATTGTGGGGGCTGGTTGCTGTATGGGACACGAATATGGGGGGTGGGTGCTGTATGGGACACGAATATGGGGGGCTGGTTGCTGTATGGGACACGAATATGGGGGATGGGTGCTGTATTAAAGCAGAAGTGATGTCAGAAGAGAGTGATGCACAGCAAAAGTTATAGCATAATTGGCCTTAGAATAGTGAGGCAGCTTGCCAAGCAACAATGACAGAGGTATTGCCTGGGAGTTCTGGGACTCCTGATTTTGCTGCTACAGTATGGGACACGAATATGGGGGGTGGGTGCTGTATGGGACACTATATGTAGGTACATGTGTTATCGAAGAGCCGCCAATCCCCAGCCAGCGGTCCGACAACCGGGCAAGCCCGTGGACCGACCACGGGGCAGAGACCGCGAGGGTTCAGTTAACCTGGCGAGCCCGGAGCGACTAGGTCCTCGTAGCCTACCCACCTCCCGGAGATCCAATTATGCTCACCAATCTGCAAGGTAGATGCCACGAAATTGTTTATTCTGCTCAGCTGAGAGGATGCGAACCGCAATACCCTGATTCCCGCAAGGAACATACATGTACATTCAAAACATTGGTTTTAAAGGTTACAAAACTGTCAAAACAATTGAATTTCCCGCCTGCCCTCTTCTGGGCCGGCTCCGCCTATGATTGGCCGGAACGTTGAGACCAGCTGATGGGCGGGAAGTTGACCGGCTCTGGGGAACCTATCAGCGCTCACTCCCATTTGCCCTCCTAGCCAATCAGAGGTCTGGGGCCATATATGGTATGTCCGGGAAGGGAAGCTTAGACGGAAATTGCTGTCAATAATGGCATGTGGATATAACAAAAGAATCCCTTTCGGGTAAACGACCCGAGTGATATCTGGAGTGATAGGATTAGTGGAGTTGACGTTTCACTCATGGGAATGAAAAGAAAAAGGGGAAGAGATCTGATGACAGAAACTCACTCAGACCTTTGGGTGACAAAAGGATTATTTTGGGACACACCTGGGTTCCGAAGCCAGCTGTGAGACCCACTATGAATAACAAACTTGTATTGTCCATGTTCCAAAGGCGGATTGAGTTTGACGACTCAGACGGACGAAACCCTCTTTGGGCTGACGGAAATGTGGGGCATAAGACTAGTGCTCAGCTGATCCATAACAAGACTTTCCATCAGAATAACGCATGCAATATGAATATGGTGATCCACAAAAGGTTTTGGGAAGCAGGCTTCAGTTACATTTCCTCTTGGCGAAACACAGTAAAACATTCTCAAGGCAATCTTTCTTAACCAAGGCAAAGGGGAAGGGAAAGGTTTACACGGGGTCAGGGGGGACAAGGGAACAATATTGTACAGATGTACAGACACAGGGATGAACCTTTATTATGATTTATGATTTTTCTGATTCCTGATGTCAACCCAACATAAACAGAGGTGGCCTCCTGCTCCATAGGCCAATTCCTTTCTCAAAACTTTTCTTTCTGAGTTCAGAGGCATCCCAAAAGTGAAGGAAGAGGAAAAGAGGGGAATGGAGACAAAGAAATATAAAGTAAAAGACATAGCTTCCTTTCCTCCCTTTGGGAGTCTCGAACTCGGGACTCCCATTCCCAAGCGGCCTTGGCTCTGCCGCCTGAGCCATCGCATCTTTCTCTTAGATGCGGCTCTCCTCGCAGTCTTAAGGCGCCCGGGGAGCGAAAAAAAAGAAAAAAATATAAAAATTCAGGAAAAATAGGGAGAAAGTCAGAAAGAGAAAGAACCCCTTTGGACAGACTCCAGCGGGGCTTAGGGAAGGGGCGTGGGGGTTTTCACCCGGGAACAGGCGTGCGTGCTGAAGTTGGGACTTGTTCACTCGCAGAACGACCTGCAGCTTGAGAACTGTTGCCCTCGGCAACAAATCCTCCCTTAGAGGCTAAAGCAGACTAGGGGGCCGCCCCCTAGTTGCGACAAGCCTCTATTGCCACGTTGTACCCGTCGAGGGGCAGCATGACCATCTGTTTGGAAGGTTTTGGCCGGAAACTTTGGAGGCAATTTCGGAGGAGGGTGAGGAGGCAGGAGCCGCCACACCCCAAGAGGAGAAGGAGGAAGAGGGCTCCCAGGAAGATCAGGAAGCCCTTCCTCAGCCAGTCAAAGGAGGGGAGCCAATCAGTGAGAAAAGACAAATCAAAACCAATTTCTTTCTTGATGTTGGTGGCGATTTCAGTCATACCCTGGATGTCTCGGTTAATAGATGCTGTCCTGTCACTTAAGTTGAAACAACACATACCCTGGACGGAGGAGCACGACAGGTGGTGTTTGAGCAAAAGGAAATCTATCGCTGCCCTGTTCTCAAGAACCGCCTCCCTGTCGAGGCTCTTGTTTCTCTCTGGGACAGGGAGATGACAAGGGCTATTGACACGATCGCTCCAGAACGCCCCTCTTGAGTAACAGGCCCTAAACCAGCTCCTAGGATTACGGAGGAGCTGGCAGCAATGAAGCGAAAAGAGAGGCTAGAGTGCGTGTGGCGTCCGAAGCGGAGCAGATCAGCTCGTGCGCGCCTGGTCCCCTTTTTGAGGACTTATGACGCAGCAACAAAGCCGCACAAAAAACATCTATTGCGGCCAAGGTGGCCGCGCGAAGAACCGTCCAGCGGAACTGTTTCGAGTCGTTAGGGGTCTTTAAATCCGCCTCAGTGCGAGATCCCTGGCGGCTCGGCGGCACGCTGTGATGAGTTTGCCAAGGTCTTCGCGGATAAGGTGGCTCTGATCCGTTCCGATTTCGATACCACTTTAACGGCAGTCTCTGAGGATGTGACACGAGCATCTGCTTGTCCGGTTTTAATGGATTCGTTCAATTGGTTCAGCTCGAGGATGTGGACAAGATCCTTGGAGAGGCGAGGCCCACTACATGCATCCTAGACCCCTGCCCATCCTGGCTGATTAAGGAAGCCAGAGGGGGTTGGCAGAGTGGGTGAAGGTGGTGGTTAATGCCTCCGTTCGGGAAGGCATCATTCCAGCCAGCTTAAAGCAAGCTGTTATAAAACCGCTGTTGAAGAAACCTTCACTGGACCCCACTCAATTAGTGAACTATCGGCCAGTTTCCAATCTCCCTATTTGGGCAAAGTCATGGAACGTGTGGTGGCTTCGCACTCCAGGGTTCTTGGTGGACACTGATTATCTTGATCCGGCACAGTCTGGCTTTAGGCCGGGACATGGGACTGAGACAGCCTTGGTCGCCTTGGTAGATGATGTATGCCGGGAGCTCGACGGGGAGTGTATCCCTGTTGGTTCTGCTGGACCTCTCAGCGGCTTTCGATACCGTTGACCACGGTATCCTTCTGGGTCGCCTTGCAGATATGGGGCTTGGGGTACTGCCTTGCAGTGGCTCCAATCCTTCCTGGAAGGTCGTACCCAGAAGGTGTCATTGGGTGACACCTGTTCGGCTCCACAGCCGTTGTCTTGTGGAGTCCCTCAGGGTTCAGTACTGTCCCCGATGTTGTTTAACATCTACATGAAACCGCTGGGAGAGATCATTCGGAGTTTCGAGTAAGGTGTTATCTGTACGCAGATGATGTCCAGATCTGTCACTCCTTCCCACCTGTCACCAAGGAGGCTGTCCAGACCTTGAACCGGTGCTTGGCCGCTGTGTCGGACTGGATGAGGGCTAGCAAATTGAAACTAAATCCAGACAAGACAGAGGTCCTCCTGGTCAGTCGTAGGCCGAACAGGGCATAGGGTTACAGCCTGTGTTGGACGGGGTTACACTCCCCTGAAGACGCAGGTTCGCAGCTTGGGAGTGATCCTGGACTCATCGCTGAGCCTGGAACCCCAGGTCTCGGCGGTGGCCAGGGGAGCTTTGCACAGTTGAGACTGTGTGCGCCAGCTGCGCCCGTACCTTGGGAAGTCTGATCTGGCTACGGTCGTCCACGCTCTGGTCACATCCCGAATAGATTACTGCAACGCACTCTACGTGGGGCTGCCTTTGAAGACAGTTCGGAAATTGCAATTAGTCCAGCGGGCGGCAGCCAGATTACTAACACTTTAAAGCTCTATACGGTTCTGGCCCAGCTTACTTGTCCGAACGCATCAGCCGCTACGTCCCATCCCGTAGCCTAAGATCATCCGGGGAGGCCCTGCTCTCGCTCCCGCCGACTTCTCAGATGCGGTTGGTGGGGACGAGGGACAGGGCCTTCTCGGTGGTGGCCCCGCCTGTGGAATGCGCTCCCTATGGAGGTACGGTCCACCTCATCCCTCCTGGCATTCAGGAAAAAGGTAAAATCCTGGCTCTGGGACCAGGCGTTCCCACACCAGCACTAAGCAGCATATTAGACGGGATTTTAATGGAAGGGAGGAAGAGGGTCAATGTTTTTAGGGTTGAAGTGTGGTTTTAAATGGACTGGTTGTAGAGGTGGCGGTGGGATTGTCTTTTAATGTCTTAATGTCTGTTAATGTGTTGTGGGGTTTGGGGTTTTACGCTGTTGATGTGGCATCGAATTGTGCCGTGCTGTAAGCCGCTCTGAGTCCCCCCTCGGGGGTTGAGAAGAGCGGGGTAAAATCCTGAAATAATAAATAATAATTAGCTCAGACATCTCAGAGGCCATAGATGCAAGAGCATGGGAAGTGAAGTTTATGTCCTTCACTAGAGCGCAAGCCAGATGCTTGACAGCCCGGTAGTTCATAGCAGCAGCAACACCAGGAAGGAACACTGCAGTGGCCACAAATTTGGGGACCCCGGCCAGAATGACAGAGGGGTCACAGTCTGGGTCTAAATTTTGGGTGGACCTAGCCCGACGATGTAGAGTGTGTGCCAGCTCTACATCCCTCTTGAGGGCATGAACAAAGTTAGTTTCCCCAAAGCACAGGTGCCCAGAGTAGACCGTGCTGGGAGATATGAATAAGCCATATTCCCACATATGAGAACCAACCAAGGGGCCAATTTGATGTACCCTGGGGCAGGGGCCACAGAGTAGGTGTAAGAGCAATTTAGCTGCTTGGCAGGAAGGATATGGGCCAATCTCATCGCTATCATGCCTGGTTCCTTCTCGGGACCGTCATCTTCCATTTCCACATGTCCTGGAAGGAGACCGGTCGGTTGGGCATGGCAACCCAAGGGGTGAGTTCCCTAAACGTTTCCAAGTCCGATGGTACACCAATAAAACAGGTAGAGAACAGATCAGTAGCCGAGACACCACTGGCTAGACAGAAATCAGTGACATTCAGAACCTTGGTGGCAACCTGTTCCCAAAAATTGGTTTTGGAAGACAGCCAATCTGTGAGGTAAGGGAGGCATGGAGGAGAATGGGCGAGAGCCCCAAAAGGAAAACCAAGTGAATCGACATGACAGAAAGAGAGGAGAGAGGGAGAGAGAGAGAGAGCGAGAGCCTCTGGACCCCGAAGGTAGAGAAAACTATCAACGTGCAGGAGGCAAAAAAGGAAAACCCTCTTCTGGGGTGGCTGGACTGACAGCGGGAAAACCAGCAAACACGTGTGTAC